>CM076580.1:340661194-341084119 GCA_034641835.2 Pinus albicaulis | reverse complement strand
CAGCCTCCACCTTCTAGTTGTGGTCGTGGTACTCCTGAGAGTACTAGAAGGCCAACATTTCCTCGTGGCTCACAAAAATTAGACATTTCTCGTGGGTGTGGCAAGGGGCCAGCCAGATAAAATAGATTTGTTGTTTACTAGTCTTTTCTATTTGTTGTTGACAGTTGAACAGTTGAAACTTGACTCTTTCTGATTTCATATATTTAATGACAATTTAAGTTTGAAGTTTGAATTTGAAAGGTGAAACTTTGAAGTTGGCATTTATAAGTTTCTGTTTACAAGTCATTATGAATTATGAATATGATGCTTCATGAAAGTTATATGGTGATCAATGAATCAATGATGATAAATTTTATATAATATCAATGATGATAAATGTTATATATTGAATTTTGAAATCAATGAATCAATGATGATAAATGTTATATATCAATGATGATAAATGTATATTGAATTTTGAAATCAATGAATCAATGATGATAAATGTTAGATATTGAAATTTGAAATCAATGATGATAAATGTTATATATCCAATGATGATAAATGTATATTGAATTTTGAAATCAATGAATCAATGATGATAAATGTTAGATATTGAAATTTGAAATCAATGATGATAAATGTTATATATCAATGATGATAAATATTATATATTGAATTTTGAAAGCTTGAAACCTTTAGATTGATGATTTGCGAGACTCAAGAGTCAATATGTTGTATGCTTCCAACTTGTGGGCGTGGTTGATGAAGATTATAACTTCTAGATGATTGATGTTATATGATTCAATCTATGTTTTTATGTTTTTTATGTCTAATTCATCATTCTACATGTTTTTGTTGACATATATGCATCAAAATATAAAAAATATAAAAAATATTAATATATATATATATATATATATAAACGCTCCCGAAAACGCTCCGGACCGGAAGCTTTTAAAAATGGCGCTCCGCACTTCGCTCCCGCTCCTGCTTCCAAGTAACCTTGATATAGGAATTGATGAGCAGGTCGTGGATATTCTCACAAAGCCCTTGGGGAAGGTCAAGTTCCTAACATTCTGTGAGAAGCTTGGAATCGTGGAAAGACCCTATTCTGAGGGTCCTGATTGAGTTGGACTATGAGCTCTGGGAGCTCCAGGGGGCTTGGGGATAACTTCTTGGAGCTATAAGCACACTCGGTTCTAGGCTTGCCAAACCTTGTTTTGCTTCTGCCCCATCGTTATGCTATTGAGTTAGTTCACCTCTCTTTGATCTGTGCCCCGAACGCATCCTACCATGGAGTTTCGGACTCATGGGAAGTACCTCTCATTTGATCAATGAGGTGGGAAATGTGGATAGAGACTAATAGCAAGACCGATGGACGCATCGGAGATTGCCATACTCTATATGTCTAGGATGGCACGTGGCCAACACCTTTATCTGCGATCAAGTATGATGAGGTTCTTACCTCTAAACTGACTTCGGGTCAGTAAACTAACTTCGGGTTAGTATGAGACTCTTTTTGAGTCCAAGAGAGGTTTTTACTTCTAAGCTGACTTCGGGTCTGCTGAGTGTGATGTCTTTGTGACTCACCTTTAGTTCTATTTGAGAACGAGAGCCAACAAAGCAAGTTACGACAAGATGACGCACGATGTTTGGTAAAAGTACACGATGGTACTGATGGATGGCACTTGTGGAAAGATGGAGTTCTTGCTAGTTGAGAGGGAGTGTTAATTTTGGGCAACTAGGTCTAGAATCCAAACACCATGTTGCACTACTCATATGATGATGGTCATATTTTTGTTGGATTCCTTTTCAGAGAGGTGCAAGCTGATCTAAAGATCATCTTGATTGGATGAGCATAACATATATTTTGAATTTATTTTCCACACATGTGCAAGGTCGGCCAAATTTGTAATGTAGGCTCACATGCCTAATAGATGTGTCACACATCTTCACTGATGGATATAAATTGGAGAGACTTGGAGGTCATTTGCTCATCAACTTATCACACATTCTCTCATTGTGATATGATTGGTTCGATAGCCTTTGGAGGCCTTTTTCCCCTCACACATGTGGAGTTGAAGTTGCTGTTTTCTGCGGATGTGTTTAGGGCTTTTTGCTGCAGCGTTGACCGTGGTCAACCCTTGGTCGTTTGACGTCAAAACTCTGCCAAAAATCTGATTTTGAGAGGTCGTACAACTGGGCACTGAAATCAAGGAAATCCAAGCTGTTTGATCGAAGCCCTAATCTGCAGCGTTGACTTTTCTGTTGCCATCCTGCGTTGACTTTGGGTTGAGCTGTCTTTGAGGGCTGTGGGTGTGACACTTGGAGGATTGGCTAACCGAGAAAGACTTTGCTGGCTGAAGCATCCTGTTGACTGCCGTAATGCAACAATATCTCATATCTTTGCTGGACAAATGGAATTGTAAATCTGATCTATATTTGGCTTGTCTTCTATTGATCTATTATTGTGTTCAATCAACATTTTACTTTCATGTTTATGTGATTGCTATTGTGTATCGGGCCGAAGAAAGATTGAAGTAAAATTGCATCAAGCATAGAACACCATGGTTATCTAAATTTCACAGCTAGCCAAACCCAAAATTTGTTGCTTTGTTTAATCCATGCTGTCATGTATTGATACCTATTTAGAAGTGGGAAAAGTCCTATGTGGATTCAAGTCGCAATGTTTATAGAAAATCAGAATTCATCATGGAACAGACCCACTAGAGACAGTGTGGTGCTTTGCTCAGATTTACGAAGATTTATGAGCACTGGATTGCACTGATGGGATGGAGAAACAGGTACAAGAAATATCAAATCACGCCCAATTGAGTGTGTTTCTAGGGGAGTTGCCTGAAGGGCAACAATATTTATCATGGAAGATAGGGTGTGAAGAACCCTTTGGATCCTCTTAGCTTAAACTTTGTTGATCCTTTTACCTTCCATCTAGAGTTTACCCAACATCTAAGGGATGTCTCAGTCTATTGTCCCATAAACTTGCGAATGAGTGCATGATCTCTCATATATGTTTGAAGTCACCCACCTTCCTATAGGTGTCTACACAGTGGGGATATTTTGTAGTTTAATCCAAGCAACCTCACGGGTTCTTTGGCTTTAAGGAAAAGTTGCCTGATTGACTCATGTTGATTGGTTTGTTCTGTTTGGTGCTTCTAAAGTGCACACGAGTTAGCTTCGTGGAGCTTGAGTCCACTATCATCTTGTAGGAGGGATGCAAGGTACTTGGTTGCGAATGCAAATGAGTTGGCTTTAGGGATCTTGATTGCCTCATCATCTTGTAGGAGGGATGTGAGGTACTTGCATTGCATCCCCTTCCAAGGAGTTCATGACAGCCACTTTGCTTACACTGGTAACCTAGCTGCTCTGCTAAGTTCATTGACCTCTCCTTTGCATCGAACCTAAATCATACTTGCAATTATAATTGTTGCTAAAGCTTAATAATTCATTTAACTTTAGATTAGAATTGAGAGGCACACTTTTTATAAACTCTATATCATCTATACATGTAGATCTACCTAGGAGTTTACAAGAGTGATGGGGTTGCCAATTTTTGATTATTTGTGGATATAGATATTTTGTGGTTTGTTGCTTTTGTCGATTTTTAATTTCTTTAAAATATTTCCTTATTATCTTCATCTAGAGGTGTTTTGGTCTAAGAATTTGTCTACACTTTATTTTGGATTTTGTTCTATTGGTCAAGGAACAATAAAGAACTGTTTTAGTTAAGTGGCTTACATTGTATGCCAAAAACAAGTGATTGAATGGCTATCCAATTTTCAGAGTCCAGATATTGATATCTTGATTATTTTTGTTGTTTTCAATCAGGTCATTCATACTGAAGGAAATATTGGGCAATCAAAAGTGAAGTCTGCAGCTGCAGCATGTCGTGCGTGCGTGAGCTTTCATTTGCTTACAAACTAAGTTTGCCAATGGATGGGTTGATTGGTTTTGTTTTCTTTGATGTCACAGTTGTCATTGAAATAGGAGATAACTCTCTCTCTCTAGATGTGTGTGTGTGTGTGTGAGAGAGAGAGAGATGTATTTTGTTATTCTCTCTTGGTTTAGGTCACATTAATTATCTGAGATGTGAACCAACTTCACTAGAAGATTTTTGCTAATATAGTTTTTATTTGCAGGATTAATTCTACTCTCAAAATTGTTGAATACATTGATGCACTGATGACAGCAAATGCTTTGGACATCGTTAGCAAGTATCCTTATTAGCTTCATTGATGTAACAGCATCATTTAAAATAACTTAACACTATGGATTCACAATTTTCCAATTAATTTTTATGCTTTACTATGTGAAGAAAATCAAATGCACAAAGAACTTTGCCTCTTGCTTTTCTCACCTTGTTATGATGTGCCCATGAATTAATTATAGGCAGTTGAAGGTCGGCAGGCTTGTTTGCTGCATATAGTCTCATATTTATATACTGATATTAAGGATTCCGTTGAGCAATATTGTGGCAATCTTTGAATTCTCTCTAGATTTATAGTTTGTAACTTCGAATAGTATTATTCTTTGTATGTTTCTTAACTCTATTGCTTAAGATATGACATAGTGGTGGATGCAACCGACAATGTATCAACTCGGTACTTGATCAATGATTGTTGCGTGATTTTAGGAAAGGCATGTAAACTTTCTTGCTGCTATTTATTTACCCCATCTTTTGTTATACTAAAGCACGCAAGCTGGACCTTGCCTAAATAGTTTACCAAATACACTAAACCTTTTTCATTTTTACTTGGTCATAGTTGGTTTACTGCAAGGTTAGGAAAAGTATTCCAATACATGAGTATATTTGGTGAAAACAATTCTCAATTTTGACTAGAGTCCAAGCCCATTCTTTCCACCGAATTCCCCCACTAATCCATGTCCAAATGTGCCCAAGGAAAGCAAGCAAAAACACCCAATTACATAACGAAAAGCCATACCTTCGGGATTGGAAGGCCCACCTTCAAAGATACGATCATAGCTGATGGGCAAGGGCACATAACGGTTGGCTCAGGTAGCAGAGAATGGTGGCAGATCGAGCTATTTGGTGGCTGCAAGGTGCTGCTGGCTACCAACTTAAGGCAAATCTAGGAAAAAAATTCTCCTATAGGGGTTACCATTGGTGGTGGGTAACAATCACCAAGGGGATTGCCATTCACATAATATAATGAGTAATGCATACAATGATATGACCTAGCTTCCATGAAATTGATATTCAACAAAATTGGGGCACAATATTTAGCCTAGATCACCAATTTATTTCATACATTAGGCATGAATTAAAATTTTCTGATAAAATTCACTTACAAGACAATATGCATGTACAATCTAGTCTTTGATCCAAGGCAACTTCTCCAAAGACAAGAATATAGCTCCAAGACAAAATATGCTCCATAGATCACATCTCTCCAATAGGTACAAGGGGCTGAAATTATCAAGTAGAGAGGCCAAATTCACAAGTGATGATGATGACAAATGAACAAGTTGTTACTTTATTTATATGAGGAGGATAAGGTCTAATTTTTAGTCTAAAGCCCCTACTAATAAGTAAAACTACAATGAAACCCTTAAATTACAAGACAACCAAACTAACTTTGTCTGAAATGCAATTAGAAGGCTACATGTGTGAGCCATGGGCATACTAGGGCTGATGTCATACAAGAAAGAAGCTCCCAATGCCAAGCATTGAGGCCTTTCAGTGTCAAGTGTAGTGTAGGAGACTTTAAAAATCATCATTTCATGGTTGGCCCTCAAAGCTCCATCAATATCCCTTTGTGGTCCACAAAATTCACTTGGGTTGTCAAAAGGTGGTATCTTGGGTCTCCAACTGCTCAAAATATCCATCGTTGCCCCAACGTTGACGGCTTCCTAGGTGCTAATATCCTTCCCATATCTTTGAAGGGGGAACCATCGTCATCTGGGCCCTGAATCAGATGCCACCCTCAAAAGGTGCTAAGGTCGACCTGTGGGCATGCTAGTCTAAGGGTATCATCTTGAAGAATCATCAAGTGTAGTGCAAAGGGGTTGAACGTCCTGAGTGTAGGAGGTGCGCAGGGGTAGGTACGATATGCTGCTACTGCCCGGAGACCCAAGGCTCTCAACGCTTTGTTGGCCCTCAAAGCTCCATCAATATCCCTTTGTGGTCCCCAAAATCCACTTGGGGTGTCAGAAGGTGGCATCTTGGGTCTCCAATTGCTCAAAATATCCATTGTTGCCCCAACGTTGAGGGCTTTCTAGGTGCTAATAGCCTTCCCATTTCTTTGAAGGTGAAACCATCATCATCTGGGCCTTGAATCAGATACCACCGTTCAGAAGGTGCTAAGGCCGACTTGTGGGCATGCTAGTCTAGGGGTATCATCTTGAAGATTCATCAAGTGTACTGCAAAGAGGTTGAATGTCTTGGGTATATGAGGTGTGTAGGCGTAGGTATGGTATGCTGCTATTGCTCAAGACCTAAGGCTCTCAACGCTTTAGGGGTGCCAATATACTTCTCTGGGGCCTGGGTACCTGTGGGTAAGGTGCCTAGGTTATGGGTTGTTGAACCCCTTGACAATCATAGCATAAAGTATAGTGAAAGCAACCATTCTTTGGGGACAACAATAATTTTTGCATCTAAGTGAACCAAGCATGAATGCAAAGGGCTATTTAATACTTCAAGTAAGGCTTCCCTTCCAAAGTTGGGGCCTTGAACTTGCAATGGTGTTTCCTCCTTAGGTAGGAGTGGCTAAAGGACAACCTTATTAAATGTTTCCAGCTCCCAAGGGGAAGTAACATTTCCTCAGTCCAACCTTCAATTGATAGGTGTTAGTGAATAATGAAGGTCTGGAGGGGAGAAGGATTCTTGGCTAAGTGCCATGGTCAAAGGGACCAAGATGATGGGGATCTACATCTTGAGTGTATAGATGTGAGGAGGGAGCAATCATGGATGCAAGAGTTACCAATTCGACCTTTGTTCTTCCACCCCTCTTGTGTGCCTTTTACTTGATTTTTCTCTGTATCACTGTATGTAGCTCAATGGGTTAGAGCTTGCTTTGTATGATGTGTAGCAGTTGGCTTAGCCCTTAATTATGAGGCAACCCATTGCCCATCAAGGTTGGGACATGCAAGGGTTCATTTTTATGATGTAATGGAGCAACATGTGTTCAAGAACAAGGTGATAGCCATAATGAGTGAGGTAGAGCTCATGGTCGGCTTTTGTCCACTTTGCTAATGTGTATGTCTCGACCATCTTTTGCATTTTGATACTCTTTTATTTTATTTTGTGGCCATAATATGTTTTTTCTTTTCTTTTAGGTGCGAGTCGCGACAAACTCCCAGGGCAATGTTCCAGGCCTTACCTAGGTATGTGGATGTATGGTTGCCAAATCCCAAAGAACCAATGGTCAGTTGAACCCGAAGATTGGAGGTGGAATATGGGCTTGTAATGTAAGATAGAAAGTGGCAAATATGGAATAGGGATAGATGGAACAATGTTATCTCATTCAGGACTTCCCTAGTAGTGCCACTCCTATACTGATTGGGCCATTAGGGTGTTGGAAATATTAAGAAAGGGGGGGGGGTGAATCAATATTTCTTTTCCAATTGTTACTTTACCAGTTAAGATCACTTAGATAAATACAAAATGAACAATAAGAATAAATTCTTTTATTAATCAGAGATAGTGAGGACAAGTGGTTCCCCATGGCTTTGATCTTTTTCCTAGGGAAAAGTGTCCACTCTAATGTACTTCTCCTAAAAGTGACTTTATAAGTGGTAAAGTGAGTCTAATTTAAAAGTGACTTTATAAGTGATAAAGTTACATTCTAATTTTAAAGTGACTTTATTAAAGTCAATGAAGAGTTAGAAAGTGAAAAAGTGACTATGGAAATAAAAGGCTAAGTGGGTCTTTATTTAAGTGGGTGAGTGATTAAATAGAAAAAGTGAAAATAATGTTTTCAGCCCTTGATCTAAAACTATCTTAGCCATTGGATTTAGGGATCACTCCAAAGTCACTTAGGTTAGGGTAAAAGCAGAAAAGAAGAAGAAAAGATCATTCACTCTTTCATGAGCATTTTGAGAGAAGGCAAGAGAGAGCAAGGAGAAAATTTTGAGCAGGGAGGAAGTGAAGGAGAGCAACAAACCTTGGCACGCCTCCCAAGGAGGCATTTACAGCAGTTCGTAAAACATCAGTTTTGGGCACACATTCCAAGATAGCAGTTCGTACAATAGCTATTTGGCACACATTCCAAGGAGGGACGACACAGGTTTCAAGGGAAAAAGACAACAGGCAGAGGCACAAAAATCGATGTAGAGTTGGGCACAAATTTCGAGGATATTTTGTTGTACATTTCTGTACATTCCATACGACTGTACATTGATTTCCAGGCACGAAAATCGAGGTAGGCCGTACAACATTTAATTCTGTAATTTATTGTTGTTTTTTGTTTTTTTGTTGGCACGATTTTCGAGGTGGAGTTTATGCACGAAAATCGAGATAAGTTGGTTTTTGTAAATGCTGGAATTTTTCTGTGTATTTCAGTTTCTCTGTAAATGCTTTTCATAAACAAAAAAGAGCTCTCAAACCGGTTTTCCCCAAGTGTTGTAAGGGGGTTTTCCAGGGTCACATTGACCAAAAATCACTGGCATTTTCTATGTGTGGTTGTGATAAATTTTCTATGCATTTTCGAGCAAGTAGTAAAATCTCTAAATTTGTGTTTTTAGAAATAAATGTCATTTCCAGATTTTAGTGTTTTTATCGTGCTTGGATTTAACACTAAATGCATGGAGTGATAAGGGACAACTGATAACCAAAGTGGGGACTGAAATTTTACATGGTATCAGAGCTTAGTTGGCTGGAAATTGCATTTTGGGACAGCAGTGTGTAAATTACAACAGTCTGATTTTTACACAGAAAACAAAAAACCTTTACCCAGATTTGAAATTTCAGTTTTATAGGATAGTGAATCATGTCTTTGCGATTGAGTGTTGAAGAGAGGTTAGATGGGCAGAGTAATGATAGTGCATGGAGGGAAAGAATCCAAAGTATCTTTGAGGAAGAAGAGGTCTGGGGCATTATGGTACGTACCACACAACAGTAGCAGTTCTTGTTGATCCAGTACAGTTAGCAGAGTTCAATAAAAAGAATGCTAAGGCCAAAAGACTGATTTTGGATGGAGTCAAATATCATGTCATTCCTCATGTGAGAGGAAAGACTTATGCAGATGAAATGTGGACTGCCTTGACCGGGCTTTACCAGAGCTCAAATGAAAACCGTAAGATGGTCCTAAAGGAGAAACTGAAGGCCATAAGAATGGCTAAGACTTAAGGTGCTACAACATACCTCACTAAGATCACTTTGGTGAGAGATGAGTTGGCAGCCGTAGGAGAGACCATTGCACCCACTGAGTTGGTGAGGATAGCTTTGCATGGACTTCCCAAGTCTTGGGAGAATTTTGTAGATGGTATTGTCGCACGGGAGAACCTTCTCGAATGGGAAAAGTCGTGGGATGATTGCATTCGGAATGAGATCAAGAAGAACCATCTAGGGGCAGCCAAACAGGGGGAGGAGGATGACAACGTGACATTGTTGGCAAGAGGCAAGAAAGGCAAATCAAAGAAGGGAGCTTCCACCAGTGGAGGCAAAGGAAAAGGTAAAGGCAAGCAGCAGAGCAAAGAAAAGGACTATTCCAAAGTCAAATGTTAGAATTGTCAAAAGATGGGACACTAAGCTGTTGTGTGTCCAGAGAAGAAAAACAAGAAAGGGAAAGAGAAAACCATGGTAGCTTCTGCAGAGATAGAGGGCTTCTCAGAGAGCTTTGATCGAGAGTTTGGATTCATAGCTTGTGAGTCCTCTAGTGCAGTATCACCTGCCATACAAGTTCAGAGGGAGTGTGCACTCTCCTCTACTAGCAGAGCATCTTCTAGTGATTGGTATGTTGACAGTGGCACTTCTCGTCATATGACAAGGGTCAGGGAGTACTTCCCAGAGTTATCAGAGAGTGATACTGATATGGAGGTAGTACTTGGTGATGACAGCATTGTTAGAGCAGTCAGTGTGGGAACATTGACATTTGATAGGGAACCCAAACCTCCCTTGAAAGTGTTAAATGTTCTATATGTGCTTGGAATGAAGAAGAACTTGATATCTGTTTCAACACTTGAGGACAGAGGGTATGAGGGTGTTGTTTAGGAGTGGGTACGTGCTCATATATCCTAGGGGAACTCCAACTGCTTCAATTAGAGTGATTGGAGTGCGCCATGCTAAGGTGTACAAGTTCTCATTCCAACCTTTGATGGCATTAAGCAACATTACCAGGGACAGGACCGACAACAAATCTAGCAGTTCAGAGTTGTGTGAGATTTGGCATCGCAGGATGGGTCACATGTATCATGGGGCCTTGAGGACATTGCAGGAGATCACCATTGGTGTGCTAGATTTCAGTTTTGATCACCTTGATGTATGTAGAGGATGTGCTATGGGGAAGTTTGCAAAATCTCCTTTTCCCAACAGTGAGAACAGGGCGACAGGGATCCTTGACTTGATTCATTCCGATGTGAGTGGTCGGATGTCTCATGTGTCCTTGAGTGGCTTTAAGTATTATGTCTTATTCATTGATGACCACTCCAGGAAGATCTGGATCTATTTCTTGAAGACCAAGAGCGAGGTATTCAAGCGGTTTCAAGAGTTCAAAGATCTTGTGGAAAACTAGACAAGCAGGAAGATCAAGGTACTCAGGTCGGACAATGGAGGTGAGTATACTCTTGGTGACTTTGTGGATTTTTGTGTTGAGGCAGGCATTAAGAGGGAGTTCACTGTTCCTTACAACCCCCAACAGAATGGGGTGTCAGAGAGGAAGAACAAATCCATTATAGGGGCTACCAAAACCATGCATCATGATCGGGGGTTACCTTTATTATTGTGGGCAGAGGCCTGCAACACTGTTTTTTACTTGCAGAACAAGAGTCCACATCGTGCCTTGGGGAATGTGACTCTTGAGGAGGATTTCACAGGGAAGAAGCCTAATGTTGGGCACTTTCGTATCTTTGGGTGCCTTATATACTCTTATGTCCGCAAGGAGAGCAGGACCAAGCTATAACCTACTGCAGACAAGGGCATCTTTGTGGGTTATAGCGAGACCTCAAAAGCTTACCGGATTTACATTCCTGCAAAGAGGAAAGTGGTTATCAGGTGGGATGTAAAGTTCGAGGAGGAGAGAGCTTTCAGGAGGTCACAGGAGTTACATTATATAGAGTCACCAGACACTCGACAACAGTTGAGTCAGTCACAGGTAACCAGTGCATAGGGTGCAGGAGGTCAGGGATCAGGAGGTACATCTATTACAGTGTCAGGTCCATCAGTGAGCAGTGGCTCTCAGAGTTAGGTGAGGGGATCTTCGGGCAGCATGCAGGGCAGTCCGCAGAGCAGTTCACAGGATAGTCCACTGATGGACAACTCGCATGGTACTTCAAATTCTACAGGCACAAGTACAGGTACAGGTATGGGGTCAGTTGGCAGGCCTTCAGGAGTTCAGGCTTCTGATGATAATGGGGATTCTTTCACTCCGGTGGAAGAAGTAGGTTTAGGGAAGAGGAAGCCCAAGTGGTTTCAAGACACCTTGCGCGAGGCCACATTAGTTGTTGGACCAAAGAGATAGGACAGAGAGAGTAGACCACCTGAGCGGTTCTATAGTTACATGGCATTGGTAACAAGCATTGTTGACACCGAGTTTTCTAGTTATGAGGAGGCAGCCAACCAGCAAGTCTGGAGAGAGGCCATGATGGAGGAGTATTTTTCTATTATGAAGAACGATGTTTTGGAGGTAGTGCCTAGGCTTGAAGGTAAATCAGTTGTTACTTCCAGATGGCTCTACAAGACAGCATGCTTTAGATGGCAGCATAGAGAAGCTCAAGGCTCGGTTTGTGGCGAGAGGGTTCTCACAGGTAGAGGTGGTTGACTATGAGGAGTCCTTTGCTCTTGTGGCTCGATATACATCTATTCGCTCCATTATATCGATTGTAGCAGAGATGGGTTGGAAGATCCACCAGATGGATGTGAAGACCGCCTTTCTTAATGGCTTCATTCAGGAGGAAGTTTATATTGAGCAGCTGCAAGGATTTGAGGTGCATGGGCGGGAGACCCATGTATGAAGATTGAAAAAGGCACTCTATGGCCTAAAGCAAGCTCCGAGAGTTTGGTATTCGAGGATTGGTACTTGCAGCAGTTGGGTTTCAATAAGAGTGAGGTTGATCTGAACCTATACTTCATTGTGGTAGGTGAGGAGCCTCTCATTTTGGTGTTGTATGTTGATGACTTGGTCATCACTGGAGCAGAGAGACTCATTGAGGGTTGCAAGAGAGATCTTGCTTCAGAGTTTGAGATGAAGGATATCGACTTGTTGCATTATTTTCTGGGATTGGAGGTGTGGCAGGAGGAGGGGCATATCTTCTTGGGACAGGGGAAGTACACCGTGGATATTCTTAGCAGATTTCACGTGGAGGATTGCAAACCCATGTCTACACCTATGATCACTAACTGGAAGAAGCTTCATGCTTCCGACTCCGAGTTGGTGGATCCTACACTATATAGGCAGCTGATTAGATCATTGATGTATTTGGTCAGCACTCGACCAGATATATGTTTTGCAGTTAACACTATGAGTCAGTTCATGTGTGAGCCTAGGAGAGTGCACTGGGTGGCTACAAAACACATTCTTCGTTACTTGCAAGGTACTATGGATTATGGTATGGACTATAGACAGGGTGATGGAGTAAGACTGGCAAGGTACACAGATTCAGATTGGGCAAGATGTGCTTTACACAGGAAGAGTACTTCAGGGTGCTGTTTTGGGTTGGGTTCGACAGTTGTGTCGTGGTTCAGTCGGAAACGGCAGTCACTTGCATTGAGCTCAGCTGAGGTAGAGTATATGGCTGCTAGTTTGGCTAGTTGTGAGGCCATATGGCTTCGCAAGATGTTGTTTGGTCTATTTGGTTAGGCATTGAGATCTTCTGTGATTTAATGCGATAATCAGAGTTGCATAAAACTCAAGGAGAATCCAGTTTTTCATGACAGGTCAAAGCATATTGGGATCAAGTATCACTTCATTTGAGACTATGTCCAAAACGGAGCAGTCAAGCTTGAGTACATCTCCACAAATGAGCAGGTAGCGGACATCTTCACCAAAGCCTTACCATGAGGCTAGCACATCTAGTTCAGAGACAAGATGGGAGTGGTGAGGAACACTTTCCTCGGTAAGGGGGAGTGTTAAATTTTGGGTACCAGAGGACAAGTGGTTCTCCATGTATTTAATCTTTTTCCTAGGGAAAAGTGTCCACTCTAATGTACTTCTCCTAAAAGTGACTTTATAAGTGGTAAAGTCAGTCTAATTTAAAAGTGACTTTATAAGTGATAAAGTTACGTTCTAATTTTAAAGTGACTTTATTAAAGTCAATGGAGAATTAGAAAGTGAAAAAGTGACTATGGAAATAAAAGGCTAAGTGGGTCTTTATTTAAGTAGGTGAGTGATTAAATAGAAAACGGGAAAATAATTTGCATTTATTTTCAGCCCTTGATCTAAAGCTATCTCAGCCATTGGATTTAGGGATCACTCCAAAGTCACTTAGGTTAAGGTAAAAGGAGAAAAGAAGAAGAAAAGATCATTCATTCTTTCATGAGCATTTTGAGAGAAGGCAAGAGAGGGCAAGGAGAAAATTTCTAAGCAGGGAGGAAGTGAAGGAAAGCAGCAAACCTTGGCACACATCCCAAGGAGGCATTTATAGAAGTCTATACAACATTAGTTTTGGGCACGCATTCCAAGACAACAGTCTGTCTAACAACTATTTGGCATGCATTCCAAGGAGGGATGACACAAATTTCGAGGGAAAAAGACAGTAGGAAGAGGCACAAAAATCGAGGCATAGTTGGGCACGAATTTCGAGGATATTCTGCTGTACATTTCCGACTAGTCTGTACATTCAGTACGGCCGTACATTGATTTTCGGGCACGAAAATCGAGGCAGTCCGTACAACATTTAATGCTGTAATTTATTGCTGTTGGCAAGATTTTCGAGGTGGAGTTTATGCACGAAAATCAAGATAAGCTAGTTTTTGTAAATGTTGGAATTTTTCCGTGTATATCAGTTTCTCTGTAAAAGTTTTTCAAAAATAAAGAAGAGCTCTCAAACTGGTTTTCCCCAAGAGTTGTAGGGGGTTTTTCTAGGGTCATATTGACCAAAAATAACTGTGTCATTTTCTGTGTGTGGTTGTGATAATTTTTCTGTGCATTTTGTAGCAATAGTAAAATCTCTAAATTTGTGTTTTCAGAAATAAATGTCATTTCCAAATTTTAGTGTTTTTATCATGCTTGTATTTAACATTAAATGCATGGAGTGATAAGGGAAAAACGATAACCAAAGTGGGGACTGAAATTTTACAAGAACCGACTTGGACTTCACGAGGTTCCAACCTCTAGGGCTCCAACCCTATCGTCCCAAGGCTCCAACCTTGTCTGTATGAGACACCAACCTCTAGGGCTCCAACATTCTTACTGGAACAGGCTCCTGTGAAAATTTCAATCTTGATATACCACTACAGTGATAGATTTATTTCTCCTACTTACAATAAGTTATTTACAGAGTTATTCCAGTAAATTTTGAAATAAACACTACTGCAGTAATCACCATGTATATGCATAGAACATAATAGTATAAAATACAAGCATAAGAATCAATCACATAGACACAGTTATTTTTGGACAATTGTCCTTGGAAAAACCCAATGTGCGAAAACTGGTGTAGAAAATGAGGCATTATATTATTCTTGAATAGTGAAATATTTTCAAGGAAAGTCTGATAGAAACAATTGAGAAAAATTCTTGAGATAAACCTAAGGGAATCCTTCTTCAGTACCCACAAGAATTTCTGACACTTGAGGCAGTCACCAGCCCTCCCTGCGTCACTCTGTGTCTCTTCTGCATGCCCCTCTGTGTAGAGCCAGCGTATGCATGCGTCACCACAGTGTGAGGCCTTTGCGTTGCTCCAACGCGCTGCTTCTTTGATCTTTTGCTGCCTTCTTCCCTTGAACCCAGACACTGCTCAAACCCTCTGCTTCCTTCACCTTGCAATTCTCCCTCTGAAATCGAATTTTGTTCCTTCAGAATCGACTTACCTCGGAGTACTGAATGCTTGCCCGACTTACTTTCCAAATGGCCCTCAAGTCTTCTTTTATAATCTTCTCATTTACGAATCAATGACCCAGACTAGAAGTCCAATCAATGGATAAGATTAAAACTTGACTTGATCTTCGTTTTCTAGAAGATAACTCTGTTTATTAATACTCATTAATTATTTAATTCCCCTAAGTTTAGACTTAGGGTCCTCATTAAAATAATTAATTGTTTTAATAAAACACAAACAGAGTAGAATTTCCCCAAACGATTTCTGGGTTCTCTAGAACACTGATGTCCAAGCCTCCTCACAAATTTTGAGACTTGGAACACTTTCCAATGCTACAAAAATGAACACTCCCTCTTAGCAAGGAAAGTGTTCTAGAAATATGCTTGTTGCATGCTACTCTGTCTTGAAGCATCCTTTGTGCCACTGATGCCTGGCTGCTGCCCCTCATCTGCTGTGCTGGTGCCCTCTGTACTGATGCCCATGACATTGCCATTGTCACTGCCTCATCTGTACTGCAACTCCCTCTGAATTCTGAGCCTATCCATTCTTGCTACTAAAATGGATTCTTGATCATCCCCATCTTTTCTCTGAAGTAGACAAACTTAGTCTTCCCCAGAGCTTTAGTGAGGATATCCACCACTTGTTCTCCTGTTGGAGTGTACTGCAATTGTACAACTCCACATTGGACACAGTCTCTGATGAAGTGACACCTGATGTCAATGTGCTTCGACCGATCATGAAACACAGGATTTTCAAAGAGCTTGATGCAACTCTGATTATCACATAGAATGCTGGTTGCTTCCATCTTTTCCTTGAGTAAGTTTACAAGCAATTTCCGAAGCCATATGGCTTCACACAAAGCCATGCTTGCTGCCATATATTATTCCTTTGCTGAGCTCAGAGCCACGGATTTCTGTTTCTTGCTGCACTAGGAGGTCATTCCTGATCCAACGCTAAAAAAATACCCACTGGTACTTTTCCGATCTACTGGGCTTCCAACCCAATTTGCGTCAATGAACCCACTCAACCTGATGTCATTTCCTCGAGTGTATTTCAATCTGCACTTGACTGTTCCCTGTAGATATTTGAGAACATGTTTGGCTGTAGCCCAATGAGCCCTCCTCGGTTCCACCATGAATCGATTGAGAGTGTTGACAACATAATAGATGTCTGGCCTAGTGTTGACCAGATACATCAGAGATCCTATGAGCTGCCTATACAGGGTAGGATCAACCACATCATCTTCGGACGTATCAATTTTCTTCCAGTTGGTAATCATTGGAATAGCCATGGGTCTACAGTCCTCCATCTGAAACCTCTTCAGAATTTCTGTAGTATATCTTCGTTGACCAAGGAAAATCTCACCCTTCTGCTGCCAAACTTCTTGTGAAAATTTCTGAATATTACACTTATGTAGAAATCTACTGTTAGATCTGGTTATGCTCCTCCTACTTAATTAAACTTTTAAGCTGAAAATTCAGATTAATACATGCACACATAGACAAAGTGACAGTGATTTTTTAGACAAATAGTCCTTGGAAAAATCCAATGCGGGAAAACCGGTCTACTGGCTACTGGAGGGTTTTATTATTAAGAATTTTTTGAATACAACAAATCTGGGTTCCAGAGCTGAAAACCCGATAGAGATAAATTAGATCTACAACTTACTGGCTGTTCTGAAGCCAAAATAATGACTGATCCACACCCTCAAATGGGATTTACAGGACTCAGCCAAAATTAGGCCCTAGAAACCCCAGCACTGCCCATGAAGCCCCTGCGTCCCTTAGTGCTGGTTTGGAAAGGGCTGCATTACCCTAGACTGGGTGATGCAGATCTTATGCTGCCCCTTAGGGTCTCTGCATAACCCCTGAGGGTTTCCAGCTGAATCACGCTGCCCTAGGAGGGACTGCGCAACACCTGCGTAGCACAATTGCTGTCCTCTCTGCTGCTTCTCTGCGCTGCCTCTCTGAGATGATCTCTGCCTCTTTCTGATTCTAGACCTTGGGATCAGATCATCCCCTTGGTCTGAATTCCCCTCTCTGCAGCTGAAACACTTATGAGAATTCTTAGCAAACCCGTCCTAGAATCTCAGCTTAGCTTTAGTGCTCTGCCTCTGTGTGCCTTTACAAATGACCCCAAGCCTTTCCTTTATACTTTTCTCGTTGGAAAACCAACGACCTTGATCAAATCTTGAATCAATGGCTAAGATTAAAAGAAGGCTTGATCCGTGTGACTTAAGACAATTTCATCACATGTTTAATTTAATTAACTTTAATTATTTCATTTTCTTAAGTTTAGACTTAGGAAATACATTAAAATAATTAATTAATTAAATATCTCCTAAACTAGATGAAATTTCCCAAATCCCTTTCTGGGTCTTGTAGATCAAGTGTACTCTAGTACCTCCAGAAAATTTGGGAGCTAGAGCACAACTGATGCTACCCCAAATACACAAAATCTCAACACTCCCTCTTAGCATCAAGAGTGTGCTCTAGCAATACATCACACTATGCATTACAAGATTTTAGGCACTGGTTCTGTGCTGTTGATGCTTGCCTTGCTGCCATTCTGTACTATTGCCCATGACTCTACCACTGCCACTGCAACATCTGTACTACAGCTCCCTCTCAATTTGCTCCATCTGTGCTGCTCATAGCATTGCCACTACTGGTCTGCTGCACTGCAACTTTTGTTGTTTAGAGAAACAACTGAATCTCCTGCCTAATCTTTGACAAATAAGTCAAATGGGCTTCATCCTCATCACTGAAGCTCCATAGGCTGCTGATCTGTGCTGGCATCTGAAGGATGATGCACAACAGCAGCTCTGCACTGTGTAAGTAGACTCCCTCTGCACTGCTGAAGTCACTTCAGCCCCTTGTGTTGAAATCCCTCATGCTGCTACTGTGCTGCGCTGTCCTCCTGAAGCCTCCACGTTGCTGCAACTTTGCTCTGCATAAGTAGCTCTGCTCTGCGTTGCTGAAGTCACATCAGCCCCTACGCTGCTGCTGGATCTGCATTGTGCTGCTCCTTTCAACCTTCATATTTGCCTCTACTTCATTCGTGATCTATGCATCCACTGCTCCACTTATCCCGCTACTGTCTTAAGGTTGCCGTAGCTCGCATGTGATCGAAGAGATGAGCTACTCAAGGATCCTGCCTTCATTCTGTAGCTCCTCCACAGATCCATGTCGCCCCACTTTTGTAGTTCATGAGCGCTCATGGCTGCATCATCTTTCGACCCATCATCTGCCACAACAGCCTTGGAAGAATAGGCTTCCTTGCCCCTTTTCTTCTGTGGACAATGGCTGGCAAAATGTGCCATCTCACCACACTGGAAGCACTTGATCTTAGATAGATCCTTCTTCTTCTTTCCCTAATGCCTCTTTGATGCCAAGGCTGCATCTTCTTCATCTTCCTTCTTCACCCTGCTCAATCCAGAGCTGTATTGCTTCTTGGTGATTCTGCAGAGTTCTTCTTGACGCAGAATTGCCCACAAGCTATCCCAATTTGGGAGGTCCACTCGGCCCAAGATACTTTGGACAAAGGTTCCCAGTCATCTGTGACTGTGTTGAGAGCAGTCCTAACCATCAACTCATCTTCCACCTTAGCACCTGTTGCAGTTAGCTGATCTTTGATTGACTGCAATCTGAAGAGGAAATGTTCCATGTCTTCTCCCTTGGTCATCATGAATGACCGCATTTGTGTCTCCAACATCATCTTTCTTTGGACAGACTTTCCTTCATATAGGGAAGTTAAGGCCTTCCACATCTCATTAGCTGTCTTTTCTTAGCTATGTGTAGTATAATATGGTCCTTAATTCCATCCATGATTAGCCGCTTGGCATGCCCACTAGTTTCATTATGCTTCCGTAGGATATCTGCATCGGTCAGTGTAGCCAGGGTTTTCTCTGCATGGTCTCTTTTATGATATGCCTCAAGGACTATCAGGATCCTAGCCTTCCAAACTGAGAAGTTGGAGAGGCCATCCAATCTATCTTGATCACATAGTCCATGAGGAGCCATCTGCTAAGAAATATGTCGAAACTTCCCTTTCTCTTTGCTTAAGAACTGGATCTAAGGCCCTTGGCAAAACAAACACCTTTTGCTCCCTCTGACAACTGATTTCCCTCCTTGGAAATCTGTCTAATCAACAATGGTTCAACTCTCTTTGATCCTCTGATCAATCTGCAAGTTTCCTTGGCTAGAAATTCTCTGAGAAGCTGATCTCCTCTCGCTCTTTGTCACTTGTGCTTAGGCTAAAATTCTGAAAACTTCAGAAATTTACCTCACCAACATCTTCTGAATTTCTGCAGCTATGCTTTAGGCTCTTCTGGATCTGACAGATCCAGATCTGCGTCACACTGGCTGGCTTCAGACAATCCCTTCACTGTCTTTATGCTGCCTCTACGTAGTAAGTGCGTGGGCTTGCTGGGAGACAACATTAGACTGCATCACCCTACCCTCTGCGTAACTTATGCTGCTCTGAGAACTATGCTGTCCCTTCAGATATGCCCTTCTGCTGCTTTTCCTGTTGCTTTCTGCAGCAAGAACCCTCAGTCTTTTTTGCTGGTGACCCTCCTAGATCTGCAATTGCTTTGATACCATGTGAAAATTTCTGAATATTACACTTATGCAGAAATCCACTGTTAGAGTTGGTTATGCTCCTCCTACTTAATTAAGTTATTAAGCTGTAAATTCAGATTAATATCGAAGCAAAACACAACAAACTTTCACCTATCTAGATCTAGAAAAAGTACATGCACACATAGACAAAGTGACACAGTGATTTTCTGGACAAATAGTCCCCGGAAAAGCCCAATGCGAGAAAACCGGTATGCTGGCTGCTGGAGGGTTTTATTATTAAGAATTTTCTGAATACAGCAAATTTGGGTTCCAGATCTGGAAAGCCCGACAGAGATAAATTAGATCTACAACTCGCTGGATGTTCTGAAGCCAAAATAATGACTGATCCACACCCTCAAATGGGATTTACAGGACTCTGCCAAAATTAGGCCCTCGAAACCCCAGCGTTGCCCCTGAAGCCCCTGTGTCAGCCTCTGAAGCCCCTGCGTCCCTCAGTGCTAGTCTAGAAAGGGCTGTGTTACCCCAGACTGGGTGACGCAGTCCTTACGCTACTGCCTCTTAGGGTCTTTACGTAACCCCTGAGGGTTTCCAGCTGAATCACGCTGCCTTGGGAGGGACTATGCAACACCTGCGTAGCACAATTGCTGTCCTCTCTGTTGATGCTTTCCTGCTTCTCTGAGCTGATCTCTGCCTCTTGCTGATTCTAGACCCTGGGATCAGATCATCCCCTTGGTCTAAATTCCCCTCTCTGTAGTTGAAACACTTCTGTGAGTTCTTAGCAAACCCACCCTAGAATCTCAGCTTAGCTTCAGTGCTTTGCCTCTATGTGTCTTTACAAATGACCCCAAGCCTTTCCTTTATACTTTTCTCGTTGGGAAACCAACGACCATGATCAGAGCTTGAATTAATGGCTAAGATTAAAAGAAGGCTTGATCCGTGTGACTTAAGACAATTTCATCACATGTTTAATTTAATTAACTTCAATTATTTAATTTTCCTAAGTTTAGACGTAGGAAATACATTAAAATAATTAATTAATTAAATATCTCCTAAACCAGATGAAATTTCCCAAATCCCTTTCTGGGTCTTGTAGATCAAGTGTACTCTAGTCCCTACACAAAATTTGGGAGCTAGAGCACAACTGATGCTACCCCAAATACACAAAATCTCAGCACTTCCAACCCCAAAAAATAATGCATCAGCCCTAGATCCTTCATGTCGAATTGTACATCTAAATTCTCCTTGCAGTCCATGATGAGCTTAGATGATCTTGTCAGAAATAGATCTTCTATGTACAGTACCAGTATCAGAGGCTCATCCCCCACTCTCAGATAGTAGAGATTGGGATTTGCGTCACTCTTGACAAATCCCATCTTCTGCTAGTAGCTTTCAATTCGACCATACCAAGCTCTAGGGACTTGCTTTAGTCCATACAAGGCCTTCTTGAGCCTACACACATGAGTTTTTTGCTCATGCGTTTCAAAGCCCTCTGGTTGTTCAATATATACTTCTTCTTCTATCACCCCATTCAAGAATGCAGTCTTGACGTCCATCTGGTGAATCTCCCATCCCATCTACACAGCAAGGGATATCACGGATTTAATAGAAGTATATCATGCTACTGGGGGGAAGGTCTCTTCATAGTCTATTCCTTCCTTCTGAGCATACCCATTAGCCACAAACCTGGCTTTATATTTCTCGATGCTGCCATCTGCAACATATTTGTTTTTGTAGATTCTTCTCCAACCCACAACTGATCTATCCTAAGGCCTAGGAACCACTTCCCAGACATCATTTGTCATGATGGAGCTATATTCTTCCACCATCGCATCTACCCAAACCTGTGCTGAGCTACCTCCTGAAAACTAGAGGGTTCCCCAACCTGGGCTACCAAGGTTTGGTACCTGTCGGGTTGCCTATGCTACCTCTTCTCATTTCTAGGGGCTCCGACAAACTCCTCTTCATCCCTTAAAATTTGTCATAATTCCCTGCTTGTCCTTCCACTGGTAGTGGGTGGATCTATCTGCTCTCCTTCCTATAACTCCTTGGGAGATGCATCCCTTGGATCTACTGCCTTGGAGAAGCACTCGTGTTATCCTCCGCAGGTAGTTGTGGTTGGACCAGCGGATCGTCCTCAGACTGCGTTGCAGAAGGCATCTCCCGCGATTTCTTGAAGGCCCTTTCCTCAATGAACTTCATATCCCGCCGTACTACAATCTTCCTATTCTCAGGAATGTAGATGCGGTAAGTCTTTGCATTCTCGTTATATCCCACTAGATATCCCTTTTCCACAGTCTTATCCAACTTCTTCCTCTTCTCTTTGGGTTCATGGCAGTATGCTGCACTACCAAAGATCCTAAAGTGGCTCACCTATGGCTTCCTGCTAGTGAAGACACTTTCTGTAGTGATCTTACCCAATGCACTGCGAGGAATCCTGTCTAGTACATAGATAGTTGTATTACAAGTTGAAGCCCACAAGAATTTGGGCATGTCTTGAATCTTGATCATACAACATTGCCCTTGTAGGCTCGACTGTAGTTCTATTCTTTCTCTCTGCAATTCCATTCTGCTCCAGATTATACAGAGCGGTCCACTCTCTTTTGATGCCTTCCCTTGCGCAAAACTCTGTGAGGTCTTTATCGATGTATTTTCTACCATTTTCTGATCGCAGTGTCTTTATCCGCTTTCCTGTCAGATTCTCCACTATAGCTTTAAACTCTTTGAATAGATTAAAGACTTCATCCTTGGTCTTTAGAAAGTAGATCCAAGTCTTCCTGGAATGGTCATCAATAAAGGTGACGAAATATTCAGCACCACTAAGAGCTCTAGTGGACATTGGTCCACAGATGTCCGAGTGTATTAAGCCCAACACACTCTTAACCCTATTCCTACTTCTATGGTACGCTGCCTTAGCATACTTCTCCAATACGCACCCTCTGCAGACATCATCTCGCTTGGTGCTCAGTTTTCGAACTCCTGTGACAGTCTTCTTGAGAATTCTTAAAGCCCCATGGTGTAAATGCCCCATTCTCCTGTGCCATAGTTCATTCAAATCCTTCTCGTTAGTGCTGCCTATCAACGCCATTGGGGATTCGAGCTGTAACTTGTAGAGTTTATTGCTCCAGACTCCGATTTGTGCCTTCTTCTTCCAACTCGGTTGTTTGACGTATACCCTTTTGCCAATGAAGTAAATATCATAACCTTTGTTTTGAAGTTGCGACACAGAGAGTAAGTTCATCCCCAAACCGGGCACATGTAGCACATTGGTGGTCCGAAGCTTATTGCTAGCTTTTGTTTGAAACACTATGGTACCTCTTCCAACAGGGGTACATTTCGCCTAATTGCCCATGGTGATTTTAAAATTAATTTGCTCTTCTTGGAAGCTTGAGAAACATTCTTGTATTCCCATCATGTGAGCGGAAGCTCCACTATCAATATACTAGATCTCTGGAGAAGCAGAGCTTGACACACAAGCAAATTCTTCTTCCAATCTAGATGCGAGAACAGAAACATCATGATCCATTTTCTCTTTCATGCTTTCCCTCTTCTCTGGATAATTGCGTGAACCTTTCCGAGTTGTTGTTGCAACAACGCCTGATCTTCATTCCATTGCAGAATCTCCACTCCTATTACTCAATCTCAACTCTGATACCATGTGAAAATTTCAATCTTGAAATACTGCTGCAGTGATAGATTTATTTCTCCTACTTACAATAATTTATTTATAGAGTTATTCCAATAGATTTTGAAATAAACACTACTGTAGTAATCACCTTGTATATGCAGAGAACAGAACAATAGAAAATACAATCATAAGAATCAATCACACAGAAACAATTATTTTTGGACAATTTTCCCCAAAAAAACCCAATGTGGGAAAATCGGTGCAGCAGATAAGGGTTTATATCATTCTTCAACAGTGAAATCTTTACAAGGAAAATCTGACAGAAACAATTGAGAAAACTTCTTGAGATACACTTGAGAGAATCCTTGTTCAGTACCCAGAAGAATTTCTAACACTTGAGGGAGTCACCAGCCCTCCCTAAGTCACTCTGCGTCTCTTCTGCATGCCCATCTGCGTAGAACCAGCATATGCATGCATCACCACAACGTGAGGCCTCTGCGCTGCTCCTGCGTGTTGCTTCCCTGATCTTCTGCTGCCTTCTTCCCCCAAACCCAAACATTGCTCAAACCCTCTGCTTCCTTCACTCTGCAATTTTCCCTCTGAAATTAAATTCTATTCCTTCAGAATTATGCCTACGTCACCACAACGTGTGGCCTCTGCGCTGCTCCTGCATGCTGCTTCTCTGATCTTTCGCTGCCTTCTTCCCTCGAACCTAAATATTGCTCAAACTCTCTGCTTCCTTCACCCTGCAATTCTCGCTTTGAAATTGCGTTCTATTCCTTCAGAATCGACTTCCCTTGGGTTACTGAATGCTTGCCCAACTTACTTTCTAAATGGCCCTCAAGTCTTCTTTTATAATCTTCTCGTTGATGAATCAACAACCTGGATTAGAAGTCCAATCAATGGCTAAGATTAAAACTTGACTTGATCTTCGTTTTATAGATGATTCATACTCTGTTTTATTAATACCCATTAACTATTTAATTCCCCTAAGTTTAGATTTAGGTTCCTAATTAAAATAATTAATTATTTTAATAAAACACAAACAGAGTAGAATTTCCCCAAACGATTTCTTGGTTCTTTAGAATACTGATGTCCAAGCCTCCTCACAAATTTTGAGACTTGGAACACTTTCCGATGCTACGAAAATCAACAGCTCAACCTGGTCTTGAGGACTCCTATTCTCTAGGGATCCAACCCAGTTCTTTAATTCTTCAAGATAGATTCAATGGTTCTTCAAGGCTCCCAATATATTTTGCAACCAACCTTGACAATATCTTCACCTTCAGTACTGCCCTCACGACCTTCAAAGCACTTACATCATCAACGACAACTTTGTCTTCTCAGTACGTGTCTTCACAGCTCTTCATGGCACCCAAACAATTTATCCAGGGTTACATCATGATGACTTCAACAATGCATCATGGTCTCCAAGGGTGTCTTATAAGTCCTCCAAATGTCTTCAAGAATCCCTCAAGGTGTTTTTGTAAATTTATGTAGATGTTCTATGCTTGATGCAACTTTACTTTTCACCACAACAATCACATAAACAATCAAGTAAAATGCTGATAGAACATACCAGTGGATCTATAGAAGACAAACAGAAAAATGTGGTGGTGCGTTACGACGGTCAATAGGATGCTTCAACCAGCAAAGTCTCCTTGGTCAGCCAACCCAACATGTGTCACAACAGCCCTCAAAACAGCCACACGGTCAACTCAAAGTCAACCCCAGAAAAGTCAATGCTGACCCAACGGTAGCAACAACAGCAACACCATCAACAACGCAGCAATGGCAACAACAACGACAACAACGACAGCAACAACGACAACAACAGCGGTAGCAACATCAGCAACAACAGCAGCAACAGCAACAACAACGTCAGCAACAAGGGCAACACCGAAAACAATAACGGCAACAACAATGTCTTCGTCCTTCTTTCCCACGTGTGAACTGAAACTGCCTCCAAGGAGCTCGAACCAATAGAAAGAGGAGAGATGAGGATGAGATGAGTGAAATTTCCTCCAACGTTGACTCTATTTATATCAATCACTGAGGTGTGTGACACATTTGCTGGGGGTGTAAAACCTTAAGGCCAACTTGCACATATTTGAAATTATTAAAAATAAATTCAAAATAAATGTTCTGCTCATCGGATTAAGATCAATTTTAGATCGATCTTACACCTCTCCGAAAGAGGAACCCAATAAAAATATTGGTATCTTCATTTGAGCATCACAACATGGAGTTTGGACCTAGTTGTCCAATTTTAACACTCCCTCTCAACTAGGGAGAACTCCATCCACCTGTGCAATCAAGCATTGTGCATTATCCCGCCGTAACTTGCTTTGCTGGCCTCTTTATTTCAGAATAGTAATGGGTCAGTCACAAAGACATCATTCCCGACTAACAGATTCCGAAACCTTTATAGGACTCACAAAGAGTCTCATACCAACTCGAAGTTGGTTTATCTGACCTGAAGTCAGTAGGAGGTCCGCAACCTCACTTGGACTCAAGAGAGTCATATATACTAACCCGAAGTCAGTTGGAGGTCCGAAACCTCATATGGATTCAAAGAGTCACATACCAACCCGAAGTTGGTTCATCTGACCCGAAGTCAGTGGGAGGTCCGAAACCTTAGTAGACTTGATCCCAGATCAAGTGGTTGGACACGTGTCATCCTAGATAGAGAGTACGACAATCTCTGATTCTTCCATCAGTATTTGCTACTAGTCTTTAGCTTTTCCCACCTCATTGGCCAAATGAGAGGTACTTCCCATGAGTTTGGAACTCAGTGGGTAGTATGCGTATGGGGCACAGATCATGAGAGGTGAACCTATTCAAATATCATAAAGGTGGGGCAGAAGCACCACAAGGTTTGATAAGACTAGCCCCGTGTGTGCTTATAGCTCTGAGGAACTATCCCCAAGGCCCCCCCCAGAGCTCCCAGAGCTTATTGTCCAACAGGACCCTCAGAATAGGGTCGTTCCATGATTCCAAGATTCTCATGGAAGGTTAGGAACATGACCTTCGCCAAGGGCATTGTGAGAATATTTGTGACCTGCTCATCAGTTCCTATCTGATCGAGCCTTACAGTGCCTCGCTGTACCATATCGCGGATAAAGTGGTACCAGCCATCAACATGCTTGGATCGTTCGTGGAACACGGGATTCTATGACAAATGAATCCCCCTCAGGTTATCACAAAGGATAACGGTGGCATCTAGCACATGCTCGAACAACTCACTGAAGAGCTTTCGCAACCAAGTGACTTCACAACAGGCCATACATGCTGCAATGTATTCGGCCTCAGTGGTGCTCAAGGCTACCGACTTTCGTTTCCTGACCGAAGCAGATCTACGTGCGAAGCAGCATCCAGATGTGCCCTTGCGATCCACCACACTGCCAGCCCAATCGGCATCAATATATCCAAGGAGTGTCATGCTCCCGACAGTGTATCTCAGCCCATGGTCTATTCTGCCCAGAGATATCTCAAGAGTTTCTTGGCACCAACCCAGTGAATGTTATGATCAACCATGTGTTGACTCAAAGTGTTCACTGCACAACATAACGTCCGGACAGGTGTTCACTAAGAACATTAGGGCCCCTACGAGTTGAAGATACTAAGTAGGATTTGCTAGCACGGGCCCAGTAGCGCTGCCACTCAACTTCTTAAAGTTGAGCTCCATTGGTGTCGACCCGGACTTACAGTCCACCATACTAAATATTTCCAGAAGCTTCACAATGTATTTTCCTTGAGAAAGGAAAATCTTGCCAGGTCTCTGTTAGACCTCCAAACCTAGGAAATAGTGCATCAGTCCTAGGTCCTTCATCTCGAACTTAGCAACGAGCTCCCTCTTGCACTGATGAATGAGAGGGTCAGCACCTGTCAGGAAGAGGTCATCCACATACAACACTAGAATGAGAGGCTTCCCTTTGACAACCTAGAAGTAAAGGTTTGGATCAACATTACTTCGAGTGAAGCCCAACTTCATCAAGTAGCGATCTATCCTCTCGTACCAACTTCTGGGTGCTTCCTTCAACCCATGGAGGGCTTTCTTCAACCTACAGACATGGGTGTCTCGATCCTGGACTTCAAACCCCAGAGGTTGCTCCACATATACCTCTTCCTTTATCGCACCATGCAGAAATGCAATCTTCACATCCATCTGATGAAGACTCCATCCTTGCATAGCAGCAATGGCTATAATAGATCGAATGGTGGTGTATCGAGCCATAGGTGCAAATATGTCATCATAATCTATGCCTTCCTTTTGAGAGAAGCCACGGGCAACGAATTTTGCCTTGAATTTTTCAACACTTCCATCAGATCCATGCTTGATCTTGTAGAGCCTTTTCGAGGTGACAACTGCTTTGTCCTTCGGTCTTGGAACCACATCCCAGACATCATTCTTCATAATGGACTCATACTCTTTGTGCATAGCATCCTTCCAGACTTGATGCTTTACGACTTCTTCAAAGGATCCAGGCTCGGATTGTACAATAGTACTCATGGCTGCTAGATACCCTTGGTATCTACTCGAATTCTTGCTTTCATGGAATGTCCCCCTTTTTTTTTGGGTTGCATGTCCCTCAGCATCCTCGAGAGTGTCCCTGAGCCATGATGGTCTCTTTCCCAGTGAAGGAGGTGGATCAATCCAATCCATCGGTCCTTCAACATCAGGCATTGTTTCATGCTTCGATTCTTCTTGATTTCTAGGCATTGTTTGAACAGCAACAACGGCAGCAACAACGGCAGCAACGACAGCAGCAACGGCAGCGACGACAGCAGCAACGGTAGCAACAACAGCAGCAACGGCAACAACAATGGCAGCAACAACGTCTTCGTCCTTCTTTCCCACGTGTGAACTGAAACTGCCTCCAAGGAGCTCGAACCAATCAGAAGAGGAGAGATGATGTGTGAGGATGAGATGAGTGAAATGTCCTCCAACGTTGACTCTATTTATATCAATCACTGAGGTGTGCGACACATTTGCTGGGGGTGTAAAACCTTAAGGCCGTCCTGCACATATTTGAAATTATTAAAAATAAATTCAAAATAAATGTTCTGCTCATCGGATTAAGATCAATTTCAGATCAATCTTACACCTCTCCGAAAGAGGAACCCGATAAAAATATTGGTATCTTCATCTGAGCATCACAACATGGAGTTTGGACCTAGTTGTCCAATTTTAACAATCTTTAATAGGCTTCATCAAGAGTACTTCAAAAGGTGCTCTGAATGACGTTAATGGCCTGCTACTTCAACTGAGGTATGATTCTCCAAGGTTTTCTTCCAGAGTTGGTCATAAGGATATCTTCAATAGTTCAAGATTTGCTGGATTTATTTCTTCTTCAAAGTCTGCTCAGAAGTTTCTATAGATTTGCTTCAAAAACACCTTCAACACTGCTTCTATACACCTTCAATGGATCTTCAATGTCAGCTCCAAGATATGCTCAAGGATATCCCAAGACAACTCCAAATCCCCTTCAAGATGTATATCAAAATTTCCACCAAGAATTCTGCACCAAGATGCTTCTCAATGTTTCTAAAAAATGCCTTTAATAGTGCTCCCAAAAGATCACTAGGCTGCTTCAATAGACTTCTCTCAAGAGATGCCAAATTGCCAACCACAGGTCCAAGCCTTAGTCCGAGCCTTTCACAAGGTAACTGTTCGGGCTTTAAGGGTAACTGTCCACTATCCAAGATTCAAAGGTTCAAGTATAGTCAGTCTTCACTGTGAAGTTATCACTGGTCCGAGCTCTTGTGGCCTTCACACAAGTCTGAGCTTTCAACTAAGTCCAAGCCACCGCAATGATAATAGTTTTCTGCAATTGTGAGCTACAGGACCGAGCTCGTCTCAACACAGGTCTGAGGTACTGAAACTACAGGTGCACAGGTGTAGGAGCTTCCAGGTGAATATTTGCTATCCAAGCTTCTAGAGGTGACAGTCCACCACACAACTGTATACTGCTGCAATCCGTGCTTCACAATGGTGTAACAAGTCCAAGCTTCTTCACAGTAGGCAACAATCCGAGCTACACAGGTAGACTTCTTCTCTCTGGTCCGAGCCTCTGCAATGTGGCTGTCACACCTTTCTTCAGGTCTGACGTTTTTATGTTAAGCGGAGGTTCAATCTGAGGTAGCTGTCCACGGTTCTAAGGTTATGATCACAGAACTGAGATATTACACCGATCAAGAAGAATATAACCACAGGGCCGCACAAGTGACAAATCCGAGGTACTAAGCTGACTGTTCTGTCACTAGTCCGAGGTCTCCAAAGTCACTGCCCACAAGATTTAAGCTACATGTCCGAGTGACTGAGTTTAGGCCTCTCCACAGGTCTGTCCTGAACCTAGTCTCCAAAAACTGTGTTCACTGCCTGTCACAAATCCGAGCTCGTTAAGGAGAAATTCGAGACACAACAAACTGGTGATCATTCACAGTTTTGAGGTGAGGTCTGTGTGACTGTACACCGAGCCCTTCTCCACAGGTCCAACGTATATCACTGATGTTTTCTGATCCGAGTTTCTTATTCAAATGATAGCTAAGTTAAGTCTGAGTTTTATGCCCAAACAGAAAAATCCTTAACTGTCCTCAGCCTCTTCTTGTTTCTCTGCCTTATCTCTGAATTGATCACTGAATTGGATGACTGAACTGATGAGTTTAGACTTATATTTATAGTGGTTTGAGTGTATAGAAAGATGTGTCCATTGGGAGAGATGTCACAAGGAAGCCGACTTGTGTAGGCTTATAAATATTGTTTTTTTTTAAAATTTTAATTGCATAAGAGCTGTCTTAAGGGAATTATGACTATATATTTACAAACATTCAAACATTAAAAATGATAGCCCTATAAGGTTATTTTAGGGGATGGAAAGGGACTGATAGGGGAAGTCTTGACTCTTGAAGGCTGTTTCCAGCTGTTGTGAACGATAGTTTTCAGAGTATTGTGTAAGTGACAAAAGGATATGGCTATTTGAAATGTGGATAGGGATTTAGGGTAGAGGATAGGACTTTAGGATAAATTTATTAAGGAACAAGGACAGATATCAAGTTTTAGGGCTTTTTTTATTCATCATTAGATTAGGGCATCATACTAGGCATGACACGATAAGGCTTCATCTTAGGGTTTCATGGTCACCTTCCATTGTGCCACTAATTGCATTTAGGACTTCTCGGGCATAGTCGGGCATCACTTTATTTAGGGCTTTAGGGCATCACATAATGAGGACTTCATGTATGAGGTTATGGCATCTTCACATTCCGACAACAAGGTTTGTCATAAATGCACTTAGATTATTAAGGGATGGACTAGGGTTTTCAGCTAGGGTTTGCATGAGGTTAGGGTTATTCATGTATTACAAGAATATTTGCCATCTCTAACACTGCCATATTGACATCAATGACAACTTTGACAACAATATTCCCCTTTTTCATTGATGGCAATATTCTTGCCCTTTCAATTTCTCGCCCTTTGACATCAATGGCAAATGGCTTGCGCAAGTACTCCCCCTATCAAGCTGCTTCTTGATTGTTGAGAATTTGGAGGGCTGGAGATTAATTCAAATTTTCTTCTTGATAATTACTTGTGAGCTTACTCAAGTTACTTATGTCTTCTCTTCGTTAGCTTATTTAGTCTTTCATCAAGTCAATTACCAAAATACAAAAGACACAAAGTTAGGCTCCTCAAGCCAGGGCAAAACCTCTCCCTCTTGGAGAGGAAAAGCCACAAGAAATTCTTCTTATAGACTTTCAGATGACAAGTACGATGACCAAGACTTAGACCCTTGACCTATGAATGCCTCGAAGACCTTGTCATTGCTTCTTTCTGTGAAAATTCTACTGCAGTGTATTGGTTTATTTCCTCGTACTTGATTTAATTAATACAAGTTATTTCCAGAAATTAGATTCAGAAAATACCGAAAATAAACACAACTACAACCTACACATCCAGATTATTTACTGAATAATTCACTCATGCAACAAAGTGACACATGGATTTTTGGACATAAGTCCTCGGAAAAACCCAAAGCGGGAAAACCAGTTCAGCAAATATGAGGGTTTATTATTAAGTAGTCTGAGTACCACAAATTTGGGTTCCATACTTGGAAAACCCGACAGAGAATAAAATATATCAAATCTGCAGCTAACCTGAAGATCTAGTGCCAAATATCTGACTGATCCACACCCTCAAACAGGATTTACATGACTCAACCATGATCTGACCCTAGAAACCCTCAGAGCTGCTTCAGCAACCCCAGTGTTGCCCTAGAGGGCTTGCGTCACCCCTGGAGGGTCTACGTTGCCCTTGCATTGCCTTTGCGTTGCCTCCGTTGGACTGCGTGGCTCTGAAGCCCCACTGCACTGACCTTGAGCTGCTCCTCTTGCCTCTTGCTGTCTCCTGGCCCTGGAATCAGAACATTCCCTTGGCCAATACTACCCCTCACTGCAGGAAAACCCTCCGGAAATTCTTAGCAAACCCGCCCTAGAATTCCAGATCTATTCCTCAGTTCTACAGAAAACTTGTGTCGTCAACTGACCCTCAAGCCTTTCTCTTATACTTTTTCGTTGAACCCTTCAACGGTTGAGATTAAATCATCCATGAACGACTGAGATTAAAAAACTGTTTGATCCATGTGACTTAAGACAATTTCAACACATGTGTTAATTAATTCACTTTAATTATTTTATTTTCCTAAGTTAGACGTAGGAAATCCATTAAAAATAATTAATTATTTGAATAAATTGAACACCAACTGAAATTTCTCAAATCCATTTTTGGGTCATGTAGATCAAGTGTATTCTAGTCCCTCCATAAAATTTGGGAGTTAGAGCACAACTGATGCTACCCCAAATACACAAAATCTCAACACTCCCTCTTAGCATCAAGAGTGTGCTCTAGCAATACATCACACCATGTATCACAAGATCTGGAGTACTGGATCTGTGCTGTTGATGCTTGGCCTGCTCCCCTCCATCTACTGCACTGTTTCTCTTTGTACTGCTGCCCATGCCACTGTGACTGACATTGCCACATCTGTACTGCAGCTCCCTCTCAAATCGCTGCATCATGCTGCCCATAACACTGCCACTGCTAACTGCTGCACTGCAACTTAGTTGCTAAGAAGTAAGCAACTGAAGAACTTTGCCCAATTGTTTGACAGATAAGTCAAGTTTTCCTCCACCACTGAAGCCTCCTGGATGCTGAGTCACGCTGCCCTCCTGGAGACACTGTCATGTTGCAATGCTGCACTGCGTGAGCCCAACTTCTCTGCGCTGCTGAAGTCCCATCAGCCTCTCTGCATTGTTGCCTCCACGCTGCTGCTGCCTATGCATTATGCTGCTCACTCTTCAGCTCTTCATCTCCCTCTTATTCTTCAATGTGGCCATTTGCAACCATCTCCTGACTCATCTCGCTACCATTTTAAGGCTCTCGTAGCTCGCATGTGATCCAAGAGTAGGGCTAACTCAAGGATCTCGCCACCAAAATATGGATACTCTATATATCCATGTCACCCCACCTCTTCTCTCGAGGTGCATGAGCACTCATGGCTGCATCATCATCAGAGCCATCTTCATTTGCTGTTGCAGCCTTGGAATCAGAAGCTCCTTTGTCCTTCTTCTTAGGACAACTGCTGGCGAAATGACCGAGATCACCACAGTTAAAGCACCAGACCTTGGAGAGGTCCTTCTTCTTCTTCCCTTGCTTCTTTTCCCTTGATGCAAGGGCTGCATCCTCCTATTTTTTCTTCACTCTGGCTGATCGACTTCCTCCATTGTTAGATTGCTTCTTGGTGATCCTCTTGATCTCCTCTTGGCGGAGAATAGCCCACATATCTACCCATGATGGTAACGCTGCCCTTCCCAGAATGCTCTGGACAAACGTTTCCCATTCTTCAGAGACAACATTCAGGGTTGTCCTCACTAGGAGACCTTCATCTGGATTAGCACCCATGCCAATTAGTTGGTCACGGATAGCTTGAAGTCTGAAGAGGAATGGATCTATCTCTTCACCCTTCATCATCTGGAACATACGCATCTGATTCTCAAGAAGCATTCTTCTTTGCACAAAACCTCCTTGGTACATCACTTCCAAAGCTGATCACATGTCATGTGTTGTATTCTTACCAGTAACATGATGAATCACGTGATCCTTGACTCCGTCTATGATCCAACTCTTTGTCTGTGCTTGATTTTCTTCATACTTCTTGAGTGGATCTGCATTAGTTGGTAGAACAAGTGTCTTCTCTACATGATCTTTGAGACCATACTCATCCAGAACTGAGAGGATTCTGGTCTTCCAGATAACATAGTTGGACATACCATCCAATCTATCTTGATCCCTCAGTCCATATCGAGCCATCTTTGCTCAGATCTGAAAGAAACAATACTTCTCCCTCTAGATCTGGGTCTCTTGGTGACTAGAAAACTTCTAGTAACTGCTTCTGCTACAAACTGACTTCCCTCCTAGAAATCTTCCACCAAAAACTCAAACAGATAGTATTCTTCAATCCTCCTGATCGAATCTTAGATCTGTTTGTCTCAGATTTGCTGAATGACTGTCTTCCTCCCGCTTTTGTTGCCTTAGTTAGGCACAATTCTGCACCTACAAAATCTCTACCCCACCAACATTGTTGAAGATCTAAAACACTACTTCTGGATCTTAGCAAAATTTTCTGAAACAAGAGAAGTGACTGGACAGTGTCCTCCTAGCTGGCCTAGCGTAGTCCCAATGCTGCTCAGAAGTGGACTGCATAATTCGAGACTGGGTGACGCAGTCCTTACGCTACCCTGGGAAGTGTCTGCATAAGCCTACAGGCTGTTAGGTCCCTATATCACTAGTATAGCCCCTTATTATTGTTAGTGTAAACCCCTTATTGTTATTATTGTACCCTTGTAACCCCCATTTTGTTATTATTGTGCCCTTAAATTATTATTGTTAGGTCGGCTAGGATTACATTGTGGCCCACTAGGATTACATTATGGCCCATGGACTCCTATATATAGAAAGGAGGTTTTGTGAATTGTATCATCCAAGAATTGTTCATTTATGTAATGTATTGGAGGTTGCCCCCTCGAAGTGGCTCATTTCTAAGGCGTTGATACCTCTTTTCTTCTCTTTTTGGAGCTGGTTACACAACATTTGGTATCAGAGCTTTGGATTCTAGGGTTTCGCTGCTCCAAACAGGTCATCGTGGCATTTTCGCTATAACTTTTTTTCTACGAAGTTTCAGAAGCTGAAATTTTTAGGGTGAGAAGAAAAAATTTTGAGGAAGCTCGTATAAAAATTTCAGAGTTTGGTTCGCAATAATTTCGGAGATATGATCTGTGGAAGTCAGGTATTTTTTCAGGCTCCTAAACAGGTCATCGTGGCATTTGCGCTATAAAATTGTTTCTACGAAGGTTCAGAATCTGAAATTCATATGGTGCAAAGCTGAAATCCTGAGGAAATTCATCCAAAAATTTCAGAGCTTGGTTCGCAATATTTTTGGAGATATGATCTGTGGAAGGTAGTGCTTTTTCAGGCTCCTGAATTTCATCTCAAAGAGGTGATCGTGGGAAAAGTTCAATAACTCTCTCTCTGAAGATTGGATTGGAGTGCCGTCAAAAGTATTCACAAGTACACGGCTTTTAGTTTCTTTGCTATCAATTTCAGAAACAAAGGACAAAACAGTGACACGTGGCAAGTCGTACAAGTTCGCTCTACTGAACCAGTCCAGAATTAGGTCATTGTGGGAGATTGGACACAACTTTGTCTTGGAGAATCAAAATCAGGTCAGAACTGTGGCATTTGAAAGAAGCTTCAGAGGGCTACTACAGGGCTGAATTTCAGATATCGAAGATTTTCAATTACAGAGATAATTCAATTTCAATATCGATCTCCTAAAAGATAGTAAAAGGTGTGTATTTTTTTTTTCCGAATTGCATAAGTCTTGTTTGAAGAATCAAGTTGAATTGATTCCAAGGGCATATTTTAGAATAGATATCAATATTGGATTCTAAAATGGCTCCTAAAAAGAATTCAACACCCATTAAGCCTTCAGAAGGCTCTACTATGACTCATGAAGATGAAGAATGGCAACATGACATATCAAAATTACAAGAGCAAATTTCGCTCTCGCAAAGAACAACAAAAAATGAAATGGAAGTTTTGAAGAAAGGCGTGGAAATAAGATGGATGGTTTGAAGAAAGGCGTGGAAGCTAAGATGGTTGGTTTGGAAGCTAAGATGGATGGCATGGAAGTGGGCATGGAAGCTAAGATCGATGACATGAAGAATGATCTAAAAGCATACATGGAAGGCTTGATGACAAGCTTAAAACGAAGAAATGATTCCTAATGGCGGAAATATAGGAGAAGAACCTCCTGATGAGAACAAAATAAATGGTTAATCATGATTTCATAAGCTCGAATGTTGGCGGGAAGAACCACCATATTCCAAAAATGGATATGAGGAAGTTTGATGGAAAGGATCCTGGCAACATGAATCCCACTACGGATGGAGCAATATTTTGATCTCCATAACGTGCAAAACACGCAAAAGGTACGCATTGCAACTTTACATTTTAGAAGACAAAATACATTTGTATGGTATCAATGGCTTTGCTCTAAAGTAAAAAAATTGTCACTTGGTCAATTTTGCGGAGAAATGATAGCACATTATGAGGATACAAGAAGCGACACCTTCTTTACCCATTTGGTAAATCTCAAACAAAAGGGTTTAGTGGGGGCGACACGTGAGGACTTCCAAAAATTGAATATAAGGGTAAGCGGTCTTACGAGAGGAACACGAAGTTGATCTCTTCCTAGGCACTTTAAAGGATAACATCCAACATGAAGTTCGCGTTTTGGAACACGATTCATTGGAGAAGACGCTCGGGTTGTGAAAAGTTGAATGTAAAATTATGGCGTGAGGAAGCCTACCACTCAATTCTATAAAGAAGGAAGTGTTGCTACGCCTAGATTTCCACAACCTACAAGGTTGACACCACAACAATTGGAAGAAAAAAGAGCAAAAGGGCTTTGCTACGGTTGTGATAGCAAATACACTAAAGGTCATAAGTGTCTTTGAGAAGAAATTATTTTACCATAGATTGTGAAGAAGAAGAAGAAAATGAACAAGAAGAGGATATACACGGGGAACCACCCACCTAGAAAGAGGAAGAAATGAATGAGCCATATCGTGCTTAATCTTAGCATGGGAGTACCACTCCTCAAACTCTCAAGGTAGAAGGACATATAAAGAAGAAAAGGGTAATAGTGTTGATTGATTCGGTACTTTCTGGTACATTACGGTATAAAGGGTAGCCGAAATTAAATTGTTTCACATACCCCGGCACGGAATGTCAGAACAGTGGTTGCAAATGGAGGAACTATAAATTGCTACGGAAAATGCCATAATGCTCGAGCTAACCATGGGGGAATATGTATTGACTAGTCCAATGCTTGCCATTCCTATGGGAGGTCATGATGTTGTACTAAGTACAATGGTTACAATCTTTGGGGACGAGTGGCTGTTTCAAGGCACTTTCTTGGAAATTTTTCGAAGAGGAGGAAATTGAATTACGGGGTATTGCGGGGAAGCCGGGGGAAGGATAATAAGCTCTAATGTCATGACAAAGCTTCTAAAGAAAGAACGGCGGGCGTAATTGCACAATTATGCTCACTAGAAGTTCCAACATCAAAATCATCTGTTACCCGGATGTAATAGAGTCTTGGAAAATCATTCCAAGGTGTTTGAAACTCCCAAAGGACTCCCACCCTGGTCGTGATCATGATCATGCTATTCATTTGATTCTGAAGTGTTCCTCCAAACATCGAGGCCTTATAGATATCCTTACTTCCAAAGGCGAGATGAACGTATGATTGCGAGAAATGTTAGAGGCGGGTATAATTCAACCTATAGTCAAGTTCTTTCTCTGCTCTGTAGTGTTGGTACACAAGAAGGATGGATCATGAGCGCGAATGTGTCACAGTTATGGGAAGCTCAGCCATTCTTCGTGTGAGACAATTCCCATTCACTGTGATTGATGAATTATTGGATGAATTACATGGGCTGATTATTTTACCAAGTTGGATCTTCGTTAGGATATCATCAAATTAGAATGAAGAAAGTGAAGATATTCCAAAGCAAACCATTTCGAACTCATGAGGGTCATTATGAACTTTTGGTCATGCCTTTTTGGCCTTACCAATGCACCTTCTACACATTTCAAGGGTTGATGAATTCCATTTTCAGAAACCCTTCCTTAGAAAATTTGTGCTAGTATTTTTGATGATATACTAATCTACGACGGTGTGAAGGATCATGTTGAACATGTTGACGGGGGTGCTCAAACTATTGCGGGGAGAAACAATTATGTACAAGTCCAAATGTTTCTTTGGAGTACAAGAGGTGGAATATACATGGTCATATTGTATCTCACGAGGTGTTAAAGTGGACCCTAACAAATTAAAGCCATTAAAGAATGGAAAGTTCCACAACCATAAAGCGATTATGATTTCTCGGGTTAACGAAATTAATCATCGCAGGATTTGTTAAGGAATTATGGGAGAGAATAGCGACACCTCTAACAGCATTATTGAAGAAAAGATGCATTTTCATGGACTCCACAGAAGCAACTAAGGCCTTTGAACGTCTTAAAGAGGCAATGTGCTATTGTAGATGTCTACTTCACGAGACTTCACAAAAACCTTTATTGTGGAATGCCGATGCCTCAGGAAATGGAATTGGTGCGGTTTAATGCGGGAAGAGAAGACCCATTGCTTTTGAAAGTACGTCCAATCAAAGGAAAGTATTTACGAAACCTATTTATGAGAAGGAAATGTTAGCAATACTACATGCACTAAAGAAATGGCGAACTTACCTAATGGGGAAGACACTTCAAGGTAAAAGCGGTCATGATAGTCTTAAACACTTTTTGGAACAAAGACTATCGTCGGAAAGAACGACAAAAATGGGTCACGAAAGTGTTGAGTTACGAAACTTTGAAATAATCTACAAAAGGAAAGGCTTGAATGTTGTTGCGAGGATGCACTCTCTCGAAAGAAATGAGGTGGAAGCATTGCTTTGTGCCATTTCTATTATCCAGCAGGATTGGATAAACTGAAGCAAAGAATGAATGGAAAGAGGACAAAGATGTATGGATACTCATTCCAAAAGTTGCGACAAGATCCTGGTACATCTGATACATTTAGTTGGAAAAATGATTCCTTATGGTACAAAGATCGCTTATATCTTTGTAGAATTCCCAACTAAAACAAAAGGTGTACGGAATTGCACACTTCTCCTTTAGGAGGACACTGGAGATTTTTAAAAACTTGCAAGGGGTGAAGAAGAATTTTTTGGGATAGCCTTAAATGCGATATTCGAAGGTTGTGCGTGAATGTTTTGGTTTACCCGGCGAATAAGTGCCTGAAACAATTAAGATGCCCCAGGACTTCTACAACTTCTTGTCCATTCAGGGTCAACGTTGGGAGGGAATTTCAAATGGATTTATCACGGGTTTACCCTGCGTCTGAAAGAAGAGTGTCATCATGGTGGTAGTTATTAGACTTGCAAAATGCATACACTTTGTGCATTATCTCATCCATTTAAAGCAAGTACAATTGCTACTACATTTATGGGCAGAATTCCAAAAGCTACATGGAAGCCCAAGGGTTATTGTGAGCGACGGAGATCCCATTTTCTGCAAAATTTTTGGACGGAGTTATTTTCTTGTTTGGGTACTCAATTAGCTCATAGCTCATCTTATCATCCTCAATCGAGTGGTCAAAGCTGAGATAGTAAATAAATGTTTGGAAGGATATCTTCGTTGTTTTTTGTATACGAGTAAAAAAACACAATAGGTCAAGTGGTTACCTCTTTAATGAATGGTGGTATAACACTTCCTTCCACATCTTTGCGGCAAAAATGACCCCATTTGGCACTTTATGGATATCATCACCATCCATCACATCATCTTCAAGGAAAATTCGAAGGTTCAACGTTGAAGATCACATCGAGCATCGACAGAAGTTCTCCAACTCTTAAAGGATAACGTTTGGCACAAAAAATCGAATGAAACAACGAGAGAAGATGGATCAACATCGTAGCGAGGAGAAGTTTTGATGTAGGAGATTGGGTATTTGCGGCTACGCTGACCATACAGAAGCAAATGTCCTCAATGACAAAGAAGGATAATAAAATTATCTCCAAAGTACTATGGTCCTTACAAGGTGTTGCAGATTGATGTATGGCATACAAATTGGAGCTTCCTGCTTCTTCGCAGTACATCCGGTTTTCCATGTTTCATGCTTAAAGAAGGTTATAGGTGAAAATCTTCAGAGTTCAAACGGTATTGCCGAACTTGATGAGGGAAGGGAAGATCATATTGGAACCTGAAGCAGTCATAGAAAAAAGAACTCGACAACTACGGAATCGATCAATTTCAGAGTATCTCATCAAGTGGAAGAACTTACCCACTGAAGATTCTACATGGGAGGATGAGAATTTTATACAGAAGCACCCAGAGCTACTCAAGCGTTGAGGACAACACTTTTTGAAGGAGAGGGGCATGTTAGGTCCCTATATTACTAGTATAGTCCCTTATTTTTGTTAGTGTAACCCCCTTATTGTTATTATTGTACCCTTGCAACCCCCATTTTGTTATTATTGTGCCCTTAAATTATTATTGTTAGGTCAGCTAGGATTACATTGTGGCCCACTAGGATTACATTATGGCCCCATAGACTCCTATATAGAAAGGAGGTTTTGTAAATTGTATCATCCAAGAATTGTTCATTTATGTAATGTATTGGAGGTTGCCCCCTCGAAGTGGCTCATTTCTAAGGCGTTTATATCTCTTTTCTTCTCTTTTTGGAGCTGGTTACACAACACAGGCCTTCTCCAGCTTCAACGCTGTCCCCTAGATTTTCTTTCCCTTGCTGTCAAGATGCCCTTTCCGAATCTGTTGCTTCTTTTTTCACCCAATAGAAAAAATATTCCTTCAACCTAGTTGTTGGAGATTCAACTTGATCTGCTATCGCTCTGATACCATGTGAAAATTCTACTGCAGTGTATTTGTTTATTTCCTCCTACTTGATTTAATTAATACAAGTTATTTCCAGAAATTATATTCAGAAAATATCGAAAATAAACACAACTACAACCTACACATGCAGATCATTTACTGAATAATTCACTCATGCAACAAAGTGACACATGGATTTTTGGACATAAGTCCCCGGAAAAACCCAAAGCAGGAAAACCGGTTCAACAGATATGAGGGTTTATTATTAAGTAGTTCTGATTACAGCAAATTTGGGTTCCGTACTTGGAAAACTTGATAGAGAATAAAAGATATCAAATTTGCAGCTAACGTGAAGATCTAGTGCCAAATGTTTGACTGATCCACACCCTCAAATAGGATTTACAGGACTCAGCCCGGATCTGACCCTAGAAACCCTCAACGCTGCTTCAGAAACCCCAGCGTTGCCCTAGAGGGCCCGCGTCAGCCTCTGCGTGGCCCTAGGAGAGCTTGTGTCACCCCTGGAGGGTCTACGTTGCCCCTGCGTTGCCTTTGCTAGGCCAGCGTTAGCTCTGCGTGGCCCTAGCTGCTCCCATTAGACTGCGTGGCTCTGAAGCCCCTCTGCGCTGACCTTGAGATGCTCCTCTTGCCTCTAGCTGCCCCCATTAGACTGCGTGGCTCTGAAGTCCCTCTGCGTTGACCTTGAGCTGCTCCTCTTGCTTCTCGTTGTCTCTTGGCCCTGGAATCAGAACATTCCCTTGGCCAATACTACCCGTCACTTTAGGAAAACCCTACGTAAATTCTTAGCAAACCCGCCCTAGAATTCCAGATCTATTCCTCAGTCTTATAGAAAATGTGTGTTGTCAACTGACCCTCAAGCCTTTCTCTTATATTTTTTCGTTGAACCCTTCAACGACCGAGATTAAATCATCCATTAACGGTTGAGATTAAAAGACTGATTGATCCATGTGACTTAAGACAATTTCAGCACGTGTTAATTAATTCACTTTAATTATTTTATTTTCCTAAGTTAGACTTAGGAAATCCATTAAAAATAATTAATTATTTGAATAACTTGAACACCAACTGAAATTTCTCAAATCCATTTCTGGGTCTTGTAAATCAAGTGTACTCTAGTCCCTCCACAAAATTTGGGAGCTAGAGCACAATTGATGCTACCCCAAATACACAAAATCTCAACACTTTCTTGCCCTTCAAACTGATTCTTCTTTTCTGCACCAATCTGCACTGATCTGCACCACCACTAGAGAGCTCGGTCCCTATGTCTATCTTTCTCGAATCTTTCTTGCTGCTCTAGAAAGTCTATGTACCTTGCATAGTAATGTCTTTTCCACTTTGTATTACCCTGAATCTTCTTCACTTAAGGAGTAATTTACACTGTGTTGACCACTGGAGTGGCACCTGATGATAATGAGAAGACTCCATGCCCAAGGATGAACCAGGAGACATTTGTACCTTCAGATATCATCAGTTCAACAGAGTTTTTAAACTCTACTTCTACTTCTTATCATTTTCTCTTGTACCCAGATTCCACGCTCTACGGGGAATTGTAATAAGTGATGCTAGTAATGATGAGTTTTGAGTTAGTATTGAGTTTGTAACAGGCCTAGGTAGCCTGGGACCTTGCCAACAAGTGAGTATTACTCTAGGAGGTTTTTTTTACTTGGTTAATTATCATCTCCCTACTAGGAGTTAATAATTAATTGAGTTTTTTTCCTTCAATTTTACGCCAAAGCCGGAGTACGGCTTGATGGTGAGGCCTTGGGTGACTCCTAGTGTCTAGAGTCAATGTATATTACCATACTAGATCACAAAAAAAATTTCGTGGAATTTGGTTAGGTCTAGGTAGTGATTTTTTAATTTTTTAGATTTCCCGCAAGTCGAAAATGACAATAAAAATTGTAATTGAATTGTAATAAGTGTTGTTTAGAGAAGTTGTATGGGGTATGAGTAATCAAAATTACACCTCTCACGCTCCACTTTCTACTATGACACACTTTGAGGGGTTAAAAATGTGTTTTGAGCCCTCAAAACCCACTTTTTCTAAGTTTAGTGGGAAATCTGGCAATTAATTAAGCCATAAATTAAATAAATGGAGAAAAATAAATATCCACACATGCTAAATGAGGTGGAAATGAGGTGGAAAATTATGGAGGAGTTAAAGTGAAGTCTCAAGGTGATATGGACTCCTAAAATCAAGGAAAAGACATGTGCTCAAATAAAATTGAATTTCCGGCATTAAATGAGAGTTGCTTACTTGGAAATTCGAATTTGTGAATTTAGTGCATATTTGGGAGGATTTGGGAGAATATTTGGTGGAGATTTTTGTGAGAAATTGTCCCCACATGGGTTACCAACCATATACACATGTCATTCCATCATAAAATTCGAATTTGACACATAAGGGAAGAAGAAAATGATGTCCACTTGCTAGAATTCGATTTTTAGACTTGGCATTGGAGCTCCACTTACCAAATTCGAATTTTTCTTGAGATCTCCTCCCTCTCACCACTTGGCATATGGTTCTTTATTGGGATTTGCTCCCAACTTTCTATATAATAGAGCCATGGGCTCTCATATTGTAAACATTGTTTACTAGCTATTGTGCTTGCAGAAGCGCTGCTGCCTTGTACACTTTCAGAAATATCAATAAAGACTTTGGGGTTTCATTCATGAGGTGTTCCTCCTTTTGGAATGTGATGAATTGTTGATCATTGGTATAATTCTTTTTACTTATGCTTTGATCTAATTTGTTTTCATATGCTCTTGTAGATTTGTTAATGTAGAGCTATCTTACATTGACATTTGATTTAGGAGTATGCTCTAGTTGGTTTCAAATAAATCTCTAGAGTTTCTTATCATTGTTTATTGCTAGATCTATATGGAGCTAATTCTTGATTGAAGTTTTGTAGAGGGAACATCTTGTTGGGATCAAAGAATCAAGTGTTGGGGGAAGTATTTGGAGAGACCAACCCACTGTTGATACATTCTCAAATGAGCTCTCATTTGTTCTTTGAACCTTCATAGTCTTATCTTACAAAGTGGTTTTGCAGGGGTTTTGAGACATAGCTTGTATACAAGCCAAATACTTCTAAATATGAATATATTTTAAAACATTATACTTCATTGCTTTCATTTGCTATCTAAGAGCTTGAATATGACTAAGCAAAGATGAGAGTTTACTCGAACTCTTTGGCTTAGCTCTTTGTAAATTGTTGTGCAATATTTTGTAATTTTATCTATCTAATATTTGATTGGTTTTGTAACCCTCTTTCGAATTTTTTCTTGTGACAGCTTGAGTGAACAACTACAAGAAATTACTAACAAGTTGTTGCAGGACCTTTGGGCTGAATTTCAAATGAGGAAGATAACTCTCTCTTCTTTGGTTGTGGGCATAGAAGAGGCTTAACTTCTCTTCTCCTATTGTAAAGTCTGAATTTATTTTGAGTTCTTAGAAATTCTCACCGAGGAAAAGTCTATGGTCTCAATTTTTATTTGTAAAGACTTTCCTTGGTTTAGAAAAGGCCTCATGGTCATTTCATTCTTGTAAAATTAATAAAAATTTCTGTTTTTGTTGTGGGTGCGTGGGTTTTACCCATTGGCATTCCTCTCTCTCCATTTCAAACGAGAGAATTTGTAGATGGATTGACTTAGTGGTTTTGACATTTCCATTTTCTTTCACATCACATATGCATGCTCTAATTGGGAAGTAACATAAATCGCATAGTCCTTTAATTTCTTAATTTTCAATCTCATTTGCCATCACTTACTTATGTTTTGTGATCTATTTCTCATTTGGATAAGTTTCAAAATATACTACAAGTAAAGAAGCATAGCGCTTTCAATTTATGGCAACTTGAGTTATTGTTCTTACTATGAAGCGTATTTAATTGAATCATCTCCATATTTTACATAGCACTTGCAAACTCACTTTCATATCATTTAGGCACTTCACTTTTCATCTATGTTGCCAGGAAACATGGGTGCGGGGGCGGGGACGGGGACGGAGACGACACTTTTTGAAACAGGGTGCGTGGGTGCGTCGGGGGTATATACTATATATATATTATATTATATAATATTATATATAAATTATAATTTATATATGTGAATTTGTATAAAACAAGAAAAATAAAATATTTTTGATTTAAAAATTAAAGTTTAAACTTCAAAGATTTAAACATGCACATTATTGAACATTCAACATTCACATAATGATATATATAATATGAATCATGATAATATTAAATAACTTAATAAGTTATAAAAGTCACGATATATGTCCATTGTCATACTACATTCAAAATTTCCCTTAAGGGCAAAGAGTCAAGACATCTCCAAACATGAACTAGGAAATTTCAAAATACTCAAATAAAAATTTAAAATAGTGAACAATGGCTTCCTCAAGCCACATCATCAGCATCCATGTCATCAGCATCACTTAGATCTTCAGTCAGCATGCTCTTAAGGTAGGAATCACTCTCATCTTGAGCCTCCTGCTCATCCATAAAAGTTGAAGGTAGCTCAATAAGGCCATCTGGTTGTATTTCTTCATCCACACACATAGCATCATCTGTGTATTGGTCCCATCTCTTGAAAGGACCCTCCTTGTACCTAGGGTCTTTTCGAGATATGAGACGAAGTGTGCTATGAATGTACACTAAGTTCTCTGCCTTCTTTGAGCCCAACCTATTTCTTTTTACTGAATGGATAAAGGCATAAGTACTCCAATTCCTCTCACAAGATGAAGAACTAGCTACCTGGAAAATTAGGGGAAGCCCATTAAATTAATTAAAAATTTAAAAAGAAAAGCTAAAATGAAAATTGAAAATCCAATACAAAAATTTAAATAAGAAATAAGATGAGGGTGAGGTCGAGGGTGCCGGTGCGGGTTGCAGTGGGATAGTCGTTGTTCCGTCGAGGAGGGTGAGGTCGAGGGTGCCGGCGCCAGTTGTAGTCGTATAGTTGATAGACTATAGTTTGATTGCAGTGGTATAGTTCTAACAGTTAACTTCTTAGGGTTGGTCGATCTTAGCCTTTAGGTTTACCGTTTAACTTTAGTGTTATAAACTTATAACTTATAATTTTAATTTTTAAGTTTTAATTTGATTTTTAGTTTTTAAGTTTATGAGTTAAGTTTTAAATTTAAATTTAAATTTTAAAGTTTTAAATTTTAATTTTAATTTTAAAGTTTTAAAGTTTTAATTTTAATTTTTAATTTTTACGTTTTTATTATTTAATAATAAATATTTAATAAATTAATTTAAGTTTTGAATTTAAAAAAAAAAAAAATCGCCTTAAGAATAGACTATAGTTAACTTATAAATTATTTAATTTTAATTTTAATAAAAAAATCTTAAATTTTAATTAAAAAAATTTAGATTATAGTTGAATTTTGATTTAAAAAAAAAAAAAAATTAGCCTAAATTGCCCCTGAAGAACCCGAAAAGAACCCATTTTCGGGGTTCTCCGTCGTTGAAGAACCCTAAAAGAACCCGAAGAACCCTAAAGCACCTGAAAAGAACCCGAAGAACCCTAAAAGAACCCTAAAAGCACCCGAAAAGAACCCGAAGAACCCTAAAAGAACCCTGATTTTGAGTTGGACGTCTCGGGTTCTTCCATGAAGAACCGGGTTCTTCAGGGTTCTTCTGGGAAGACCCGTCCCAGCACCCGGTACGTGGGGACGGGAACCCGGTGTGGGTGCGGGAACCCTACCCCTGGGTGCGGGTACCCGTGCAACATAGCTTTTCATACTAGACTTGCATCTCTAAAATTTACCTCCAACTTAAGTTGGTTGAATAGACGTTTTAGGGACCCTCTACCTCTATGGACTCCTCACTCTGAGATCCAAATATTTGGGCGAGGGTGAGGTCTAAGGATTAGAGTTCAATTGTAACCTTGCTTTAGAACTAATTAATAAAATAAACCAAGAGCACTATCTCATCACATGTACTTGCAAAGTTCCCAAATTTTTTGCAATCTTGATGGTTTAAAGATTCACATGCAAATATTATCTCAAGAAGCACTTTGGATGCAAGCATTTTAATTCCTTAAATTTTGCAACAAGTTTAATTCTATGGTACTTGGAAATTTGTTTCTACATACAACTTCATTGCATGTTGTCATTTTAATGATCATTATGCTTATGGATGATTGATATATCTCGTTTCATTGGAAAATACCCTTATTTGCTAAGTCACAGGACACATCCTCCAGGGTCACGTGTCCCGTATTTCACGTGTCGGACACGAAATACGACCTAAAACGTGTCCAATACGTTTTTGGTCGTGTCCTCCGAAATTGAATACATACCCTCCGTTTTGGCATTCGTGTCCTTGGATAGAATACTCGTGTCCTAGGTTTGGAATACTTGCCCTAACGTATTCCCCGCATTAGGACACGTTTTCCATGAAAAAATACAAAAATGACAAAAAATTCGTTAGTTTTTTGGCTATCAAAGGTATCAATTGGCTATCAACTGGCTCCGTCCCTGCTGCTGTAAAGGATGAGGAGACTATCCAACAAGCACATGGAGATTGGAAGATGGAAAATTTCAAATTTGTGTTCCAGCTGTAGGCAGACATCAAGCGAGAAGTTCTTCTTGGAGAACACTTCTTTTATTAATCTCAGGTTTTTAAATGTTCTGTAAGGTAGTTTTGCTCTTATATCAGAATGTGAGGATCCAAACTAGTCTGTTTCATAGTTATATTTTCAAAACAATAATATCAGATCAGCTTTATTGGCACCATTTTTGAAATTTTAGGATTTCTTGGAACACTGACTTCTGAAATTCCATTTTGTATGTATTATCATACTATACGGTGCAACCTTAGAAACTTTTTAATGCAAATTTTAACCATTTCAGTCGAATTAATTTGAAAAAAATTAAATAAATAAACTAAAACTAAACAGAACCAGATCCTGTAGCCTCTGATTGATGATGCTTATGGAGCCTACGACTAATCACCACCTACCTTGAATCAGATAAGCTAAATTTCATCTCATTCGTGTGGGGAAAAGGGATCAATTAAAAAGAGGAATAAATAAAATGGAAGCCATTATGAATAGAACAAACTGATAAATAGACAGACTCATTCTGCTCTCTAGAAGGAGTTCAAAATTCCTTCTTTTCTGTTTTAATGAGGCTGCAATCTCGACTCTCGATCTAGGGAAGTGTTGTTCCTTCTCCCTTGAAATAGTGATGTCTTTCCTCGTTTTCTAGGTGCGTTGAATTATTTCATGTCTATAGACTGTGATTAATGATTTTCTCGAGCCTGCGACTAATGTCCACCTACCTTGTATCATATAAGTTGAATTTCATCTCATTCATGTGTGGAAAAAGAAATCAACTCACAGAGAAATGATAAAAGTTGAAGCAGTGAAGCCATTGTGAAAAAAACGATTAGGCATGGGAACAGGGATGGGGGTATTTGAGTTAAATTTTAATGACTCATGAGTCATTGACTCATTGACTAATGACTATTGTTATAGCTTATGGTTTTAATGTGCTTGTAGCCTTTTAAGTTGTATAATTGTAATTTACTAATTTGTTAATATATATATATATATATATATTTTAAATATAAATAAAACGTGTCCCTCGTGTCCTGTTTTCGAGGTCACGATGTCTCGTGTCGAATACTCGTATTTACGTGTCCTCCATGTCTCGTGTCCTCGTGTCATGTGACTTAGCTTATTTGGTGTTGCAAATTTAATTGCATATTGTGATCTTGGTTTAACACTTTGTGGGATTATTGTCATTATATCTTGAATTTCATTTTTGAGCAAGCATTTGTTATCTACTTTAAAGCACTGGTCTATATTTTGAACACGTCATTGAATATTGCTCATATACTTATATGCTTGTTTACATATTGGAATCGAGTCATCTTTGATAAGTAATTCCTTCTAATCAATTCTCCTAGAAATCTCACATCTTTAACTTAGTTTTCCTTTAGGGACCACCCCTCTTAGCTAACCTAGGAGATAGCTTAAATGGAGAGAGTTGGGAATAGGTGACAGCCCCTTCTCTGAGTTCCTTGCCACCAACCACACCTGTGGGGTTGAAGGCTTTTCCCACTAACTGTAGGTAGGTGTAGGCGGCAAACGATAACACATTGTAGAGTAGGAAGGTAAATCACAGGTTTTCCTTCCTTTTCTCACCCTGCAATTCAGAGTTCACTTATTATAACCCTTGCATCATAAAATACGCATCAATCTTAGTCTTATTATATTACAGAATACTGTCTGACTGCTTCCATACCCCGGACTAGTAACAGTCCTTGTTGCATATAGACTAGAGACTTCATTCCACGTTTAGTGCAGCTGTGTATATATGTATATTCACCACAGGTTTGACCGCTATTTACTTCAGGCTTGACTGCAACTGTTGATTACTAATCCGCACCTTTTGACCACTGTGAAACTGCAGAGAATCCGCATTTTTGGACCACTGTAAGACCACAGAGAATCCACACTTTTTTTGGACCATTGTAACATTGCAGAGAATCCACACTTTTTCACTATGTTCAACCTGTACTGGTTCCTGTAATCGACATTCAAACACAGATTCATTTTGTCGGTCTACTTCAAGTCAATCTGTCTTATACTCTAGACTTTTTCATTCTCCCTTCTATGGTCCGAACACCTCAGATTCATTACTGAATTGCTTGCTTAAATGACCGCAGATGTTCATGTATATATAGTCATTATGACCATGATTTAGGCTGACCCTTCAAACTGCTAGAAGGTCAACTTTTACTTGTATTCATAGGCCGACATGGACTTGTAATCCAGTGTTATGAGTGTAGCTTTGAGCATCATACAGGTGCCATTTCTTCATGGTTTCATGACAAGGGTCTTGGAGCATTTTCTCTAGTTTAGACACTTCATATACATGACACTTAATTACATTTATGCCTAGAAGACAAAACCCTAATAGACATCAAGAAGAAGTCTTTTGACCTATAATAAAAATCTTGCTCATGAAACCCATGAAGCAAGTACAACAAAATACATTTTATTATTGTTGTCTTCTTCTTTACTTAAATACGTAATTACTTAGTCAATATGAAGACCGACCTAGTTACACTTTTCAACACTCCCTCTTAACTAGGGAGGTATTCATACATGTACATGGTTACTTTCAAACTGAAGAATCTCATAAGAAGAATCGGATTGGTAATCACATCTGTATAACATCATATCAACCAGCATTGTCCTAGTGCAAGGCCTTGACAAATAACCCCATCTCTCAACGAGACAATGGGCTACAATGCTGGCGAGACACATGACTTATAGACACCATAGTCATTGTCTCTCCAAGATACATACTCCACCTGGGTGTTCCCAAAGTATGACCTTCTTGGACTATTCTTCTCTTGGGTAGCTAGCCCTCAAAGAATATCGGTCCCCGACTACTCTTATCTTGAATGCCCCAACACATTCTCTCAAATAATATCGAATGCCAGATGATTACCCAATCCTCCATTTTGTCTTCCCAGGTGAAGACCAAAATGATGTGTCTATCTCTCCCTCTCAGTCAGGGAGGACCTATTCCACAAGGGAATGTACTCATTCCTATATAAGGAATTTTCCTAAGCTCATTCTTAGGAATTACCCAGTTCCTTCCAAGTAAGAAACTAATCACTAGGCTCCCTCTCAATTAGGGACCTGCAACAGCAATGGTGAGACACAGATCATCAAGAATTCCTCCCCTCGATGTCATGGATTTCGATATTGAAGAATTTTTAACTTTAGCTCCATAGGGCACAGATCATCCATCACTTTCATTCATGAGTCATGTCATCTACTAGAAAGTGATTCATCTGTCTTTCTCATCTGGTTCACCGTTATGCCATGCTGCTTTCATTCGAATCATCTTCAAGGATCATACATCCTTTCTCATGATTAGCAGCCCTGCACAAATTCATCCGATAAACAAATACATATGAGATTTTAAAACAAAAGTTACCTCAGTGATGATCTTTCACCATGATATCTTCTTGTAGGCATCAACATCCTTTATTCAGATTGACACATCTCCTAATGATATGTTTTGTCAAGGATCTTCTTCTTTAACAGACTTCTATCAGAGTCTACATATCCTCCCAGGAGATCTCCTAGTCACATCTTCTTGGTTTTCAGATGATAACTACCTCTTGACATGGTTGCATTTTGTGATCTCTACCTTTCTGCACATTCTTTATTCCTAGGAACTTTTAATATACAATTCCTTGTTCATTAACCACCTCATAATCCGCATGAGGATACATTATGTTGATTTCATCTGACAGTGCATCGAGATATCCTCCTCCATAGATCATACTTCTAAATATAGAAGTCTATTACCTGCAACCATATGACACGACTTCACATCATCCAGTGTCAATATATAAATATATACATACCTCATACCTTTTTCATTTAAGTCATCCTTCAACAATTTTGCTAGAATGAAAAGCTTCATTCTCTTGGCTTGCTTCATCAATGTATCATCACTTCCCAGAATTCTATTTCCATGATGACCCTTGATCTTGATGACTGCCTTCCATCAGTAATGTTATCAGAGAGGTTTTCAAGGAGCTGTTTTTACCAAGAACTCCTTCCATGATTTGATCAGGATGCTACACTACTTCCTATCATACAACCAACATAAATCACTTAAAGGAGAAGATGATCTTAATCATAGTTGAGATTCCTCGCTTCTTCTTTCTTAGATTTCTTTGCATCAGGTTCTTCTCTCATTTCTGAGATATGGGCTTCTTCCCTATTTCTCTTGTCCTTTTCAGATTTAGGACAATCACTTTTATAATGCCCAAGTTCATCATATCCAAAGCATCATGCTTTGTCCATACTATACGGAGGACCAAACTTATCGAATCTTCCTTTCTTCCTTGACGTGGCTGCCAAGGTTTGATTCCCTTCACTTGATCCTGTAACACCTTTGGCTTTCAATCTTGTTTCCTCTATCTTACATAGAGACCCTAAATCATGGAATGGTGTGGCTTCCTTCTTCCTGTATAAACTTGAAATTTCCCCATTCATCTGGCAGAGCATTCAACACCACTGTAGTCATCTCAGTGTCAGACATTTCTTCTCCCAATTCCTGCCGTTGATCTTAGAGAGATTGCTTCTCCTGCAGTACTCACAGAGAATAGCTCCACCAATTTTTCATATATTCTTTTTGATGATTCTAGATTTGATACATCGGAGATGAGAGAGTCTTATATGGATTCTTTAAGAATCCTTTGGGCTCTTATACCTTCCTTCATGTATTTGGCAGGACTTTATTTTCCTTGTCTTCTTATGCAGGAAAGTTTGAAACCCTAACCAGTTTGTTGCTTTCTTTGCAAAGAAGACATTTTGATAGTTTCATATGAGGTCATAAAGATACTTACTTGAGTAGATGCTTTTCTTTTTCTATCAACTTTCTTGTTGAAGATGATGGCAGGAACTCCCTCTTAAACTTATTTCAAAGTAGGTGATCTTGGATCCTTGATGATCAAGGATTACTTCAGAATGAAGATGTCTTCAATAGTTTTGGGTGGTGCTTAATGATTTGTCTTCCAACAAGGTCAAGAATCTTTGATGTCAAAGATTACCTCCTTGATGTGTGGATTCTTTGAAAAGGTTGAAAGTCTACTTGAGATGGCTTGAGGATTTCCTTATAAAGTGATTTGACTTTTCAATGTAGACTTTGACTTTTGATTTGATGCTTTCTAGAGAACTGAATTTTGATCCTTGAGTGTCTTTCTTGTCTAATAGCCGTTTGTCTTTAGCAACTTAGCTCTGATACCATGTTGAGAATTTGGAGGGCTGGAGATTAATTCAAATTCTCTTCTTGATAATTACTTGTTAGCTTACTTGAGTTACTTATGTCTTCTCTTCGTTAGCTTATTTAGTCTTTCATCAAGTCAATTACCAAAATACAAAAGACACAAAGTTAGGCTCCTCGAGCCAGGGCAAAACCTCTCCCCCTTGGAGAGAAAAACCCACGAGAAATTCTTCTTATAGACTTTCATATGACAAGTACCATGACCAAGACTTAGACCCTTGACCTATGAATGCCTCCAAGACCTTGTCACTGCTTCTTTCTTGCCCTTCAAACTGATTCTTCTTTTCTGCACCAATATGCACTGTTCTGCACCACCACAAGAGAGCTCGGTCCCTAGGTCTATCTTTGTCTAATCTTTCTTGCTGCCCTAGAAAGTCTATGTACCTTGCATAGTAATGTCTTTTCCACTTTGCATAACCCTGAATCTTCTTCACTTGAGGAGTAATTCACACTGTAGAGTAGGAAGGTAAATCACAGATTTACCTTCCTTCCTCTTCTCGCACTGCAATTCAAAGTTTACTTATTATAACCCTTGCATCATAGAATACACATCAATCTTAGTCTTATTATATTACATAATACTATCTGATTGCTTCCATACTCCGGACTAGTCACAGTCCTTGTTGCGTATAGATTACAAACTTCATTCCACGTTTAGTGCAGGTGTGTGTACATATATTCACTACAGGTTTGACAGCTATTTACTTCAGGCTTGACCGCAGCTGTTGATTACTAATCCGCACCTTTTGACCACTGTGAAATTGCAGAGAATTCACATTTTTGGACCACTGTAACACCGCAGAGAATCCGCATTTTTTTGGACCACTGTAACAGCGCAAAGAATCCACACTTTTTCACTGTGTTCAGCCCGTACTGGTTCCTGTAATCCACATTTAAACACAAATTCATTCTTTCGGTCTACTTCAAGTTAATCCTTCGTATATTCCAGACTTATCATTCTCCCTTCTATGGTCCGAACAACTCAGATTCATTACCGAATTGCTTGCTTAAATGACCGCAGATGTTCATGTATATATCGTCATTATGACCATGATGTAGGCCGACCCTCCAAACTGCTAGAAGGCCGACTTTTACTTCTGTTCATAGGCCAACATGAAATACTTGTAATCTAGCGTTATGAGTGTAGCTTTGAGCATCATATAGGAGCCATTGCTTCACGGTTTCATGACAAGGGTCTTGGAGCATTTTCTCTAGTTTAGACACTTCATATACATGACACTTAATTACATTTATACCTAGAAGACAAAACCCTAATAGACATCAAGATGAAGTCTATTGACCTATAATAAAAATCTTGCTCATGAAACCCATGAAGCAAGTATAACAAAATACATTTTATTATCTTTGTCTTCTTCTTTACATAAATACATAATTACATAGTCAATATGAAGATCGACCTAGTTACACTTTCAACATTGATATGTTGCTCCATCGTATTTTCTTCATCAATGATAGTTCTTCATGATAGATATGTTGCTCCCCTTGTCATGGTGCTTCTTCTTGTTATGTTGCTCTTTGCAACTCCTTCTGTCTTTATGCTTTTCTTTAATGTGCTTGCTCCCCCTAAGCCTTTGCGTTCCTTTATGGAAATGGATGAGGTAGATGATCCAACTCCCCTTGCCTGCATAAATTCCTCTAGCTCCTCTTTTTGCTCAAGATAAGAAAGGTTGTTGCCTTGTGATCAAGTGGAAGACATCTTCACAATATCATGTTTTTTTCAATGGAGTTACTCAAGAGATGATCTATTAAGAGATGATTGTCGATGTGTGACTCATCAAGGGTTTCATAGGGCTTGTTGAGGAGGTAAATCCCCTCTACGGACAGAGGCGATCCCTACTAGCCCAGATCGGGTCTAGCAACAATCAAACACGCTACAGTGCAGGTTCCTAATTGTAAATAAACCGACTTGCGAGGAAGGCTTACCTGGAATCCAACGCTATCGTCTGTAGAAGAGGTGGTGCTCCCGTTCCTTTGCCCTGGCAGATCACAGCGCTCATGATCTCCGTGATCGGACACCTGCACATGCAAGAAACAACACAAACGCAAGCATAAAATCCAGTGCATACAATTATATATCAGTCGAAGAGGATATAACACATGAACATGATCAAGAACAAGAGTGGAACCATAACCGATAGTCGCTTATCATTAAAGAGTTAAAAGAAGAATACAACCATAGCTTCGACGCAGCACTCTCCTTTAGCAGGTCGTCAGCACAACATGTCTCGAAAAAGCCTGTCAGGGATGGGACAAGCCTCTCTCTCCGGATACTTGGCAATAGTCTCCTTGCTTGGATTTGGCCTTAGGGAATCAAGAAGGCTTTTGTAGCATGAAAGCTCTTGGGAAATTTGAAATTCTGCCACTCTTTGGAACTATTCAGCCCTTCAGCCCCCTCATCAATGGATGAAGGCTATATTTATAGAGGAGAGGAGGAGGTTGGGATCCCTACAATAGTGGAAGGGAGGCCTTATCCTTTGGGAGGTTCCCCATATGTTGGAAACAAGAGGCCAAAGGAGGAAGGCCGTGGTTATTCAGTCGAAACCACTCCTGATGACTCATCCACGAAGTTGTTGTAATCGAAACTTCGCCTCCTTTTTTAAAAAACTTTCCATAAACAGATTGGCGCGGGTGCGACACTGGGACAGAGTGCCAATTGGCGCGGGCTCAGTGTTAATTTCCCCCCATTGGCGCGAGTACATAATGGGCTACCAGCGCCAAGGCAAAAACAGGTGTTTTAGGGGTCTGCTCAGGAAATGATCAACAGAAGGAATGTTGTCCTCATGGAAAGGGATGCAATGATGGTATTTGCCAGGCATGAAACTGCTTATTGGTCACAGAAACGACCCTCCAATGGGCGAGATGGGGATTGCAGGGACGGTGACAAATTACTGTGTAACAGATGCCCCGTAAAGCATGAGGCCAAAAAGAGAGAGAGGGGTGAAATGCTTTACGAGAACATGCCGACCGAAAACACCACCATCGGAGAACCTGCGGAACGAAGTACAACTGATGTCTCAGATACATGATATATATGCGTGGTATGGGCGCAGCCATCCATAACAGAGTATACAATAATCTAGATTCAAGGCATGGACGCAGCCATCCAGAGAGGATCAATAAATAGACTCAGGTATGGTCGCAGCCATCCAATCAGTGAGTCATGTAATAATAGTCCACAAAATCGCAGCCTGGATTCCAACAGACAAAATCCAGGGTCTTGCGCTCCATCTCGACCCGTACAAAGTACAAGTTCAAGCATGCGAATATGTGAGCTGAAGTCGAACATGCAAGAACATCGTCTGATTACCAGCCAATGATGAAAGTTGTTAACAGACGCGAGAGGAACCACCAATAATGACAATGGCCCTCAAGGTACTATAGGTACAATCTACGGCGTGTGAATCAATGAGCTGGTGTCGAACACCCATAGAATCACTCGATCGGAGGCCAATGATGAAAACCTCATGTCGAATGCGACGAACCTGCCATTGAGGCATGCAGGCTCCAAGGTACCAGGAAAGAGTCTCTAGACCATCTTCCTGGATAATGAGCTGAAGTCGACAGGAAGTGGCCTTGATCGAAGGTGGGCCATAACGTTTCCCACATCATCGACACGAGACAGAGGAACATAATGTTTTTGTGAATCAGGATCATATGAGAATCAGAGGAAGGTTGATACTTGCAGAGGTCAACTTCTCTTGAACATATTGACGGCACGAAAGTGGATTTGGCAGTATTTGACATCAAAAGATCAGAGGTCATAATGACGAGGCAAAGAGCAGATGAGAGGTCAAAAGGGATTACCCAAACCCACGGAGGCAAGTGAAAAACGAGATGAGATGTCCTCAACCTGACACGAATGCAGACAAGTGCCATGTTCAAGAGCGACATACTGCCGACACGACAATGATGTTGGTTCCATTTTCCCCACCATTTCGGTGAGTACCTCTTTATTTTTACACAAGCTTGAAGAGGATACCATATGCTTGTCATATAAATCCGTCCTTCGGACGAATCCATCCTAGTACATTTAGCGAGCCCTAGGAAGGAGAAACTCGAATATCGTCATCATGACTGAATCCAATGTCATCAGGTTTTAACGAGTCTGACAAAGGAAGAACTCGGCGTCTTTTCATATTTAGAGAGTTTGAAAAGACAGCAGAAAAGTAAACTCCAGCGGTCCCTTTTCATAGATAGTTCCTCGGACCCGAAAAGGTAGAAAACAATACCCGAGAAAACCTCCTAGTCGCGATAGGCTAGGGTATTCCTTTTTCGTAAATAATCCATCCCAACCCGAAAAAGGGTAAACTTATACTGGGTAAATGTCGATTCGTGTCCACTTTAACGAGATCGAAATGACAAGGGCCTCCGCAATATTTTCATGTTTAGAGAGTCAGAAAAGAGCTGAAAGTTGACTCCTCCTGGAGGAACGAGTGGTATAAAGGGTAGCAACTGGTTCCGGCAATGGTGGAACTGCTCAAAACAAATAAAGGTCAAGAGATTGGCTAACAAGACCACTCATCGCAGCGGTTCCTCAGGAACGGGTAAGACAACCAAATGAAGGCATATGATCGGCCAAGCAGATAGTGACGATGGAGTGAGAAGACCAAGGCTCATCTGGCAAAAACAGGCTGATAAAATGGTAATCACAAGAGGTAAGATGGGAAAGGTTTCATTTTTACACAAGCTTGAAATCAGAAAAACTCTGCTTGAAGTTGGTTTCATTTTTACACAAGCTTGAAACAAAGATAAACTATGCTTGAAACTGGTTTCATTTTTACACAAGCTTGAAACGGAAACAAACTATGCTTGAAAAAGTAAGCATGCCCCAACATGGTGGTGACTCAATTCAAGGTACATGCCCCCCAAGCTTCGGTCCATATGAAAGGATGGACGGGTTCAAGTTCTTTAATCAAGAAAGACTCGGTAATTTTAGGAGAAGAACTTATCAAAGACTCGAATTGAACGGGAAAGTGTTTCATTATTTTAGCGAGGTTGACACATTAAAAGAACTATCCTCAGGACACCTTGTTTCATGGTTTAAGGAGCTTGGCACAAGACAAGGAACTCTTCTTTGACCAGCTTGTTTCATTTTTTAAGGAGCTTGACATAAGAAAACGAACTCTGCTCCAACGACCTTGTTTCATTTTTTAAGGAGCTTGACACAAGACAAGGAACTGTGCTCCGATAACCTTGTTTCATTTTTTAAGGAGCTTGACACAAGAAAATGAACTATGCTCTGGTCGACCTCATCATAATGAACAAGAAGTCATGGCTTCCAAGAGTTCCACTCCCGATGGAAGGAAAACATCCTGGAAGTCAGGACCCAATGCCCCCAGCACTTGATGCACAATGACACTATCACTGAGTACAGGCATGGGGTAGGTAGCCACATAGTTGACCTGCGGTGGGGCAGATACAATGGGTGGATAAAAACTAGGAAGGGGTGATGGCAGGCTAGCTGCCATATCAGGACCAAAGAACGAAAGTTGATCAATGGTCACGATCCGTCCTTCATGTGGAAAACAGACCACATGAAAAAGGGAGGAGACAAGCGCTCCCATGGCATAGGTGTAATCGCGCCCCAAAAGCAGATTGAAATCCAAAGGGCCTGGAACAACCATCACGTCCATGGACGGTTTTACCTCCCAAAGTAACGGAGTAACCTTGGAAGGATCCCTAACGGTTGACTCGTTCTTCTGTTAAATGCCAACAGATTCTGCGTAACAGGCGCAAGCGGTGGCGAACCAAAAGCTTGCCAAGTAGTGGAGGATAAAATACTAACAGACGCACCTTCATCTATAATGGTGCTGGGTACGACCAGACCAAAAGCATGTACTGTAATCTCGAAAGGCACATAAGACGGAAGGCGATATCCTGCAAATCGATTCCAATCAAAGGAAGCGACCAAACTACTTGGAGGGGCTACCATCGAACCGAGATGGTCCTCCCCTGGTGTTACGGAAGAAGAAGGAGCATCCTTCACGACCTCCATCTTGAAGGTGGGAAGGGTATCCTCCGGGATCTCCATCACGGGAGGTGGAGGAGAAAATTCTTGAGGTATAGGGACAAGAGAATATTTCTCCAAGTCCAAGGAATCTGAAGAAACAAGAAGAACCTGAGGGATGTGAGGTCCACTCTCAACGGAAAAGACCTGGTGCACCGCAGACGGGGCCAGTTCAACCGATCCCACGACCAATGGTTGGTCAGGAACGGATTCCTGAATTTGAATTTCCGAGTGAGCGGGAGTGACCAAGGATGATTCTTGACCAATTGTAGGATCAACTAGCGGAGGACTCAAAGAAAGCTGTTTGTAACCAGCTGGGAGGCATGGTGTAGAAACAGTTGGGTTGTCCAACACTCGCTTGGCTTCATCCATATAAGGACAAAGGTGAATGGCATGGTGCCCTTCACACAACCTACAGGGATTGGTAATCTTACCCTGCTTCTTAGGAGTTTTACCAACACTAGCTGAAGACGTGCCTCGAACCTGACTCCCGAAAGCCAAAGGCAACGGTGGACGACCACTAAACCATTCTTCAAGCACCTTGGGAATGCCAAGGCAGTCTCGAAGAAGATGGTCTCCCGTGCACAACATGCAAGGGAACTTGACTTTCCGTGGAGGGGAATTTCCGTGGAGGGGTTGGAAGGTTTATCGAGAAGAGGTGCATTAGAAGCGGCGAGTTTGCGGCCTTAGCCTCTCTCTTATCGGACTTTAACTTCTTCTTTGTCTTCTTCTTCTTCTTCTTAGCCACAGTTGCTTGAATCCGGACTTTCAGGCGAAGTAGAAGAGGAGGATGCAGAAACAGGCGAAGAAGGGGAGAGGTCCACCTTGGAATCAACATGATGTTGTTCAGGTGGAGGCACTGATTGAACAGAAGCCGAGACATTCGGGACCACAGAGGTTGAGAACAACCAAACAAGCAACCCAACAGTTAACCTACGAAGGGACAACGTTGCCATATAAGGAGCACCAACATTTCCAAAAGGAGGAAAAGGACCAGGATTCCCATCGGAGGGGATTCCTTGGTTGGTGAACTCTGGAAAAGTTGCCATCAAAAACGATCTTCAGAACAACACCCTAAGGAAACTAACTTTAACCAGGAATATTTCGTGGGCAGTTAATTTTTAAAACATTGAAACAAAACTCAATCGTTTCATATTTTAAGAGTCAAGAAACAGGCAAAAGGTGACTCTATCGCTTTCAGATTGGAAACAAGCGTGAAAGGACAAGCGCTTGATGATCCTTTCAAATTTAAAGAGTCAGAAAAGATCAAATGACCACTCTGGTAATCTAGGCAAAGGGTGTACCAAATAACCGTGAACTGCAATATACACTTTGGTTTTGAAAATGAAAAATAAATCAACCAAGGACTTAACGTATGTGCAGGCAATCTCCCCGAATGCTGTGTTCGGTGTATCACGGGTATAGGGCGGCAGACTCGGCTTCCTATGGATAAAGGATTGAAACCTAGTGGGGTCTCCCTTTATATACGCAACGGTACGGGGAGCACAAGTCCGTACTAGAGCTGTCTAAAGCCAAGAGGCGAACGACAGCTACTAGGTTTAACGACGCCGGAACACGTCTCTAGCCTAGACCTCTAAATATTTCGTTAATGTTTCAATGCTTCCTTAGGTAAATTGAGTAAATTTTATGGTTGATCTTCAATTATGTTTCGGTTCCAAGGCCCTACCGTATGTCATATGACAATCTCCTGTATGCAGCTACATGAGAAAAGAAAACTTTGCAATTCGATGAATGCTATCTAGTTAAGGGAAGAGCTTCAAACAATGATGCAACAAACAGCAAAACTGAAAACGAAACCTTTTCCAAACTAGATGGCTTTCACTATCCAAAAGTAATTTCAAACATTCAACGATGAAAATAATGCAATGTAATCTATGCAAAATCCCTGTTTTCGAAAACTATGCAATTGTAATCTATGCACAATTTCCTTTTTCTTTTCAAATAATAAGAATGCACTCAATGCATTTTTCGATGAAATGAGAATCTACTTAATGCATGCTTTCAATGAAAGAGAATGCACTCATAGCGATTTTAAGCTTTCAATCATTAAACAATGTAATCTAAGTTCAATGATGAATCTCAAAATACTCTTCAATGCAATGTGATCTAATGCATTTTAACAAAAAAAACACTCTGAGACGAAAACTAAATAAATGCAAATCTTCTTAATGAAGGATGAATGCAAAAGAGATGTAAACAAACACTAAGAATGCAATCGTTGTTTCAAACACTTTGTAACGAAATCCCTCAAAAATTGACAAAACACAAAGAGGACTTCCAAAGAATGAGATCAAAACAAGGCATTCATTCCCTTTTACATCGAGCAATCATGGAAAGAAGACATCCCAAACAATTAGCAATGTAATCTATGCTCATACAAGGAAAAGACCGGAAGGGAAAGACACACTGGTGAAGGATTTAGGGAAAAAATCTCAATTTTCATACACCCTGAAATTGGCACAACTTGTCCATTGACAACTAGCGCCAATTGGAAACAATTGGCGTGACTTGCACATTGACAACTAGCGCCAATGGCCAATTGGTGCGGGTTGCTAACTGACAACAAGCGCCAACGCCTGAAAATGAAAAAACAAAGAATTTCTCCCAACCAAGACCAGACTCACCACTTCAAGCAGAATCCAAAACAAACCCAGAAGCAAAGCACTGACCAAAAGAAGCTTCCGAACAAGGGTAACCCTACCACCTACAGAAAATGGTGCGACTGTCTGGCTGTAATCAGCGCCAGACAGGGGATGGCGCGAGTGATGAACTGGCAAATTGCGCCAACTGGCGCGACTGTCAAGGCTAAACTCGCGCCAATCAAGCCAACTATGAAAAGGTGAAAATTCGGAAAAGCAGAGGTCAGATCTGATCCTCTGGGGCTGAACCAAAAGCCAAACACATGAAAAGAGCCAACCCAAAAAGCTAACCAAGCAAGGAGGATCAAGAATCAGCCGAAAAGACAAGACAACACTCCAAGTTGTTCAGTCCGTAAACTAAACCGGAGATTGACTGAAGCAGCGTTGATCTACTCCGCTAATGTAGAGCAAAAGCGTTTCGAAGGCTATCTGGCTGCACTTCAGGCTCCGTCTATAGCTTACAAATCAAACAACAAGTTGAGTCCCCAGTATGGTCGCCAAATTGTTGAGGAGGTAAATCCCCTCTGCGGACAGAGGCGATCCCTACTAGCCCAGATCGGGTCTATCAACAATCAAACACGCTACAGTGCAGGTTCCTAATTGTAAATAAACCGATTTGCGAGGAAGGCTTACCTGGAATCCAACGCTATCGTCTGTAGAAGAGGTGGTGCTCCCGTTCCTTTGCCCTGGCAGTTCACAGCCCTCACGATCTCCGTGATCGGACACCTGCACATGCAAGAAACAACACAAACGCAAGCATAAAATCCAGTGCATACAATTATATATCAGTCGAAGAGGATATAACTCATGAACATGATCAAGAACAAGAGTGGAACCATAACCGATAGTCGCTTATCATTAAAGAGTCAAAAGAAGAATACAACCATAGCTTCGACGCAGCACTCTCCTTTAGCGGGTCGTCAGCACAACATGTCTCGAAAAAGCCTGTCAGGGATGGGACAAGCCTCTCTCTCTGGATACTTGGCAATAGTCTCCTTGCTTGGATTTGGCCTTAGGGAATCAAGAAGGGTTTTGCAGCATGAAAGCTCTTGGGAACTTAGAAATTCTGCCACTCTTTGGAACTATTCAGCCCTTCAGCCCCCTCATCAATGGATGAAGGCTATATTTATAGAGTAGAGGAGGAGGTTGGGATCCCTACAATAGTGGAAGGGAGGCCTTATCCTTTGGGAGGTTCCCCATATGGTGGAAACAAGAGGCCAAAGGAGGAAGGCCGTGGTGATTCAGTCGAAACCACTCCTGATGACTCATCCACGAAGTTGTTGTAATCGAAACTTCGCCTCCTTTTTTAAAAAACTTTCCATAAACAGATTGGCGTGGGTGCAACACTGGGACAGAGCGCCAATTGGCGCGGGCTCAGTGTTAATTTTCCCCCATTGGCGCGAGTACATAATGGGCTACCAGCGCCAAGGCAAAAACAAGTGTTTTTAGGGGTCTACTCAGGAAATGATCAACAGAAGGAATGTTGTCCTCATGGAAGGGGATGCAATGATGGTATTTGCAAGGCATGACACTGCTTATTGGTCACAGAAACGACCCTCCAATGGGCGAGATGGGGATTGCAGGGACGGTGACAAATTACTGTGTAAAAATGAAACCTTTCCCATCTTACCTCTTGTGATTGCCATTTTATCAGCCTGTTTTTGCCAGATGAGCCTTGGTCTTCTCACTCCATCGTCACTATCTGCTTGGCCGATCATATGCCTTCACTTGGTTGTCTTACCCGTTCCTGAGGAACCGCTGCGATGAGTGGTCTTGTTAGCCAATCTCTTGACCTTTATTTGTTTTGAGCAGTTCCACTATTGCCGGAACTAGTTGTTACCCTTTATACCACTCGTTCCTCCAGGAGGAGTCAACTTTCAGCTCTTTTCTGACTCTCTAAACATGAAAAGATTGCCGAGGCCCTTGTCGTTTCAATCTCGTTAAAGTGGACACGAATCGACATCTACCCAGTATACGTTTACCCCTTTTTCGGGCTGGGATGGATTATTTACGAAAAAGGAATACCCTGGCCTATTGCGACTAGGAGGTTTTCTCGGGTATTGTTTTCTACCTTTTCGGGTCCGAGGAACTATCTACGAAAAGGGACCGCCGGAGTTTACTTTTCTGCTTTCTTTTCAAACTCTCTAAATATGAAAAGACGCCGAGTTCTTCCTTTGTCAGACTCGTTAAAACATGATGACATTGGATTCAGTCATGATGACGATATTCGAGTTTCTCCTTCCTAGGGCTCGCTAAATGTACTAGGATGGATTCGTCCGAAGGACGGGTTTATATGACAAGCATATGGTATCCTCTTCAAGCTTGTGTAAAAATAAAGAGGTACTCGCCAGAAATGGTGGGGGAAAAATGGAAACGTAATCATTGTCGTGTCGGCAGTATGTCGTTCTTGAACATGGCACTTGTTTGCATTCGTGTCGGGTTGGGGACATCTCATCTCGTTTCTTCACTTTGCCTCCGTGGGTTTGGATAATCCTTTTTGACCTCTCCTCTGCTCATTGCCTTGTCACCATGACCTCTGATCCATTGATGTCAAATACTGCCAAAACCACTATTAGTGCCGTTACATGTTCAAGAGAAGTTGACCTCTACGAATATCAACCTTCCTCTGATTCTCATATTATCCTGATTCACAACAAAAACATCATGTTCCTCTGTCTCGTGTTGATGATGTGGGAAACATTATGGCCCACCTTCGATCAAGGTCACTTCCTGTCGACTTCAGCTCATTATCCAGGAAGCCGATCTAGAGACTCCTTTATGGTACCTTGGAGCCTGCATGCCTCAATGGCAGGTTCGTCGCATTCGACGTGAGGTTCTCATCATTGGCCTCCGATCGAATGATTCTACGGGTGTTCGACACCAGCTCATTGATTCACACGCCGTAGATTGTACCTGTAGTACCTTGAGGGCCATCGTCATTATTGGTGGTTCCTCTCGCGTCTGTTAACAGCTCTCGTCATTGGCTGGTAATTAGACGATGTTCTTGCATGTTCGACTTCAGCTCACATATTCGCATGCTTGAACTTGTACTTTGTTTAGGTCGAGATGGAGCGCAAGACCCTGGATTGTGTCTGTTGTAATCCAGGCTGCGATATTGTGGATTATTATGATTATTTACATGACTTATTCACTGGATGGCTGCGACCATACCTGAGTCTATTTATCGATCCTCATTGGATGGCTGCGACCATGCCTTGGATCTGGATTATTGTATACTCTGTTTCGGATGGCTGCGCCCATACCACATATACATCATGTACTTGAGATATTAGTTGTATTTCTCCACGCAGGTTTTCCAACGGCGGAGCTTCAGTTGGACACGTTCTCGTAAAGCATTTCACCCCTCTCTCTCTTTCGGGCCTCATGCTTTAGGGGGCATCTGTTACACAGTAATTTGTCACCGTCCCGCACATTGGAGGGCCCATTATGTGACCTGTGAGCAATGTCATGCCTTGAAACCATCATCATTGCATTCCTCTAAACATGAGCTTCAATTGCCCTAAAGACATTTCCTTGCAAAAAACCATAAAAACATCTCTTTTTGCATTGGCGCGGGCAGCCAGTTCATCACTCGCGCCACTGAGGAAAATCCTACAAAGAGGCCGCGCCAACTGGTGCTCTGTCCCAGAGTCGCAGTCGCGCCAGCCAATTTAAGGAGTGTTCTTTAAATAAGAAAGGCGGAAGTTTTGTTTCAACAAACTCAGAAACTGCTATCTATCTTGAGTTGGGAGGTTTGGCTCTGGGAGTTCCATGGAACGGAAGTGGTTTGCCACCTCTCATGGAAGCTTCCTTGAATATAGGGCCAATCCCACAATTATAGGGATCCCAACTCCCCTTCCTCCTTCTATAAAAGCTTGCTCATTGCCATTGCAAGCTAGTCTTGAAGTGCCTAAGCTTTGAATCTCCAAATTCCCAAGAGCCTTCATGCTGCAAGAGCCCTCATTTTTCCCTTAAGGCCGACTCAAGCAAGGAGACTATCGTCGAGAGACTCTTAGAGAGGCTTGTCCTATCCCTGGCAGGCTTTGCGAGACGTGAACGACTGGAGACCCTTCCGAAGGAGACCTCAGCGTCAGAACATTGGTTGTACTCTCTTTCGATTGCTTATTAATGAATGACTACTGGTTATGGTTCCACTCTGTTTTTCACTTATGATAATGATGAGTTATATCCTTTTTGACTGATATATAGTTGCGTATTTTGGATTTTATGCTTGTATTCGTGTTGTTTCTTGCATGTGCAGGTGTCCATTCACGGAGATCGTGGGGATCGTGATTTGCCGAGGCTGAGGAACGGGAACGCTGTCTCTTCTACGAATCATAGCACTGAACTCCAGGTAGGCCTCCATCTTTGCTCTGTTTATTCGCAATTAAGAACTTGCACTGTAGCATTTGATGATTGTTGCTAGACCCCTGCTGGGCTAGTAGGGATCGCCTCTGTCCGCAGTGGGGATTTACCTCCTCAACAAGGCTCTTCATGGATAGCTTCTACAAGAGTAGTCGTGAGTCACCAGCTCTCCCTAACAGTATCCATGGTCTCCCTTTTGGTAGAATTTCATCATCAAGACTTGGAATATCATATCTTGCCAAAGATGTACTTCATTAGATCAATAACGTGATTTGATGTCTTGAGTGTTCAAGAGACTTTCTGATCCAATTTGCTTCCCTCTCCATACTCGTGTAACTTTCTTTTCATGCTTGGTTGTCATGGTTCCATCTTGTTTAGGGACCCAACTCGAGTTACAATCACAAGCCATATGTCCAATGTTATGACATTTGAAGCACTCCATCTTGTTCATGAATGAGGAATCACGACTTCTTCTTGCAAAGTTGCTTCTAGGGCGCTGATGTGCACCATTACATTTGTCTTTGTGGTATGCCCTACAATCCTTTGCCATGTGCCCAAAATTTGTACAATAATAGCAATAACCAAAAAATATACTTTGGTACTTGGGAGATGGAGATTCTCTTGATGTACTTCTGAAGTCCTTTTGCCTTGGGATTCTTTTATGATATCCATTGCCTCTTGCATCTTTGATACCTTCTGCAGAGTATTGCCTTGATGTATTTCTAAGGTCATTTTGCCTTAAAATCCTTTGGTCAAATTTATGGCCTCTTGCATTCTTGACACCATCTGCAGATCTTCTTGGAGTAGGGTTTCTTCCAATGTCATCTTGACTCTTCTCCTTGCTTTTGCGGGAACTGGGGGCATCAATATTTCTTCCAAGCTTCTCCACATCCTTGTTGTTTGAAGCATTAGGGTTTGCATCATTTCTATTTGAGGGTTCACCTGCATAACCAAGACCTGATTTGTCAAGAGGAGATCTTTGATGACTTAGGATGTCATCTAGGGCTTGAGAGCTCTTTAGACTCTTGTTCAGATGATCAATTTATTTACTTAGTAGATTAATTTCTTCTTTCATCATCTTGCATTCTTCATCCTTTTTGGCTAGATGGTTCATCATTTCTTCCTTCATCCTTTTTGCTTCACATGATTGGACCTTAAGTAAGGTGACATCTGATTTTAGCTTGGAGGTATCTTCATCCTTTTCTTCAAGTTGGCATGTCATGGCATTTCTTTCCTTTTCTGCTTCATCGACTTGTACTTCCAGGAATGCCAAAGCTTCCATCACCTTTTCAGTTCCTTGTGCTTGTTTCTTTGCTTCTTCTAGTTGAGATTTAAGGAAGGAGGCCTCTTCCTTGTATCGACCAATTTTCGCTTCAAGTTTGTTCACGTCCTTGTGTCTTTGTTCAAGATGGCTTGACAAAATGTCTTCCTTTTTCTTCTCTTTATCCAATTGATTTGTCATGGATATGACTTCTTCTTGATGTTTTTTCTTGTTTTGATGCAATTCCTCCTTTAACTTGGTGAGCTCCTCATCTCTTTCTTGAATTTGAAGCTTAAAGAGATCAACTTCCTTCCTTGTCTTGTCTAAGTCATAGTCACCATCTTGTGCTTTCTTCTTGAGCTCCTCATTTTCCTTCTTCAAACTACATATCTCTTATAGGGCAGCTACAAGCTTTGTCTTGAAATCTTCTGTGAAGTCTTCTTCATTTTCTTCATCTTCTAGGTCTTCTTTGGTCTTGATGTCTTCACTCTTATTTTCAACTTCCTTAATGGGTTATGGATTTCCTTCTTTCTTTCCATCATCTTCTTTACTAGAGGTCATGGTCAATGCTCCTTTTGAGTGAATATTTTGAAGTTTGTTTCACATGCCTTTTGCCGATGAACATTTTTCCATTTTGGCCTTTATAGGATTTGGTAGCCCACTCAAGATTGCTTTTATCGCTCTTGCATTATATTCCTTGGATTCTTCTTCCATTGTGCTTTCACTAATCACTTTCCCAGACTTCAAAAACTTGAGCCATTAAAAAATTCTTCATTCTTGCCTTCCATATTTCAAAGTTTCCATTGAACAATGGAGCTTTCCCAATTTGATTGTCTTTTGCTTTCATGGTTGAAGAAGAGACATCTTTAGAAGGGTTGGAGGCTTTCTTCCTTGGCTTTGCTATTTGTGTTCTAAGGATCTACCTTTAAGCTGTTAGGCTTTGAGAGAAGGTACTACCTCTGATACTAATTGTTGGAAATACCGAGGGGGGGGTGAATCGATATTTCTTTTCCAATTGTTACTTTACCAGTTAAGATCACTTAGATAAATACAAAATGAACAATAAGAATAAATACTTTCATTAATATAGGTAATGAGGACTCCAATCCTCTTCTTTACAATAAATCAAGTGCAATAATAACTAGGGCTCCAACCTTAGATGAAGACACCAATCTTCCATTCACCAGGCTCCAACTTGTACTTTGCCAAGCACTGACTTGGACTTCACGGGGCTCTAACCTCTAGGGCTCCAACCCTATCTTCCCAAGGCTCCAACCTTGTCTGTATGAGGCACCAACCTCTTGAGCTCCCACCTTACTGGTACAGGCTCCAACCTGGTCTTCTTGAGGACTCGTATCCTCTAGGGCTCCAACCCACATCTTTAATTCTTTATTCAATGGTTCTTCAAGGCTTCCAATATCTTCTGCAACCAACCTTGACAATATCTTCACCTTCTGTACTACCCTCAAACAACCTTCAAAGCACTTACCTCAGCAATGACAACTTTGTCTTCTCAGTACGTGTCTCCACAACTCTTCATGAAACCCAAACAATTTCTCCAAGGTTACATCATGATGACTTCAACAATGCATCATGGTCTCCAAGGGTGTCTTTTAAGTCCCCCAAATGTCTTCAGGAATCCCTCAAGGTGTGTTCAATAGGCTTCTTCAAGAGTACTCAAAAGGTGCTCCAAATGATGTTAATGGCCTTTCAATTGAGGTATACTTCTCCAAGGTTGTCTTCAATAGTTGGTCATAAGGACATCTTTAATAGTTCAAGATTTTCTGGGTTTATTTCTTCTTCAAAGTCTGCTTAGAAGTGTATATAGATTTGCTTCGAAAACTCCTTCAACACTGCTTCTATACACCTTCAATGGATCTTCAATGTTAGCTCCAAGGTATGCCCAAGGATATCCCAAGACAACTCCAAATCCCCTTAATGATGTGTATCAAAATTTCCACCAAGAAGTCTGCACCAAGATGCTTCGCAATGTTTCTAAAAAATGCCTTTTATAGTGCTCCCAAAAGATCACTAGGCTACTTCAATAGACTGCTCTCAAGAGATGCCAAATTTCCAACCACAGGATCAAGCCTTAGTCGGAGCCTTTCACAAGGTAGTTGTCCAAGCTTCAAGGATAACTGTCCACTATCCAAGATTCAAAGGTTCAAGTATAGTCAATCTTCATTGTGAACTTATCACTGGTCCGAGCTCTTGTGGCCTTCACACAACTCTGAGCTTTCAACTAAGTCCAAGCCACCACAGTGATGACAATTTTCTGCAATTGTGAGGTTGAGGACCAAACTCCTCTCCACACAGGTCCAGGGTACTGAAACTACAGGTGCATAGGTGTAGGAGCGTCCAGGCGAATATTTGTTGTTTGAGCTTCTAGAGATGACAATGTTGATTTTTGGTAGCATCGGAAGTGCTCTAAGTCTCAAAATTTGTGGGGAGGCTTAGCACTGGTATTCCAAAGAACCCATAAACCATTTGTGAAAATTCCAGACAGATTATGTTTTATTGTAAAAATTAGTTATTTTAATGGGGACCCTAAGTCTAAACTTAGGGAAATTAAATAATTAAAGGGTATTAATAGAACAGAGTGAGAATGATCTAGAAAGCGAAGATTAAGTCATGTTATAATCTTAGCCATTGATTATAGATCTAATCTCAGCCGTTGATGTCTCAACGAGAAGACTATAAAGGAAGGCTTGAGGGCCATTTGGAAAGACACACTGAGTGAATCAAGTGATCGAATTCTTTTGACGGAGAAAATGTTTGGATGAAGATCAGATCTAAGTGATTCCAGTTGTAGTGAGAGGCAGAGACAGTTATTGGTCGGAGGATCTTCTCTGGGACCAAGAATACATAGTAGAGAGCCAACAGAACCAGCAGAGGAAGCAACACAACCTCCAGAGGGTGTGACGCATGCCCCAGATGGGGTGATGCAGGCCCACGTAGAGGCTGTGCAGTGTTTTTGTGAGATAGTCTGAGATTTGCTGGGAGATCAGGGTTCTGAGCCAGGAGGGCTATAACTCGACTTTCCAAGAAGCAGATTGATTCCAGAGAGGAGGTGACACAGTCCATAGAAGTCCCGACGCAGTCCTACACAACTATTGCGCAGAGGCAATGCAGAGGGTGCTGGGGTTTTGTCAGTTCAACTATCGGATCAACCGAGATTTGTAGTGAGGTAAAACTGACTATATTTTTGTCTGCCATGATTTCTTTGTACTAGATAGCCAACAAAGCATCCAAAGATTATATTCAGAAACTATTGCTTAATAATAATAAACCCTCAGATCCGCTGCACCAGTTTTCTCGCATTGGGTTTTTCCGTGGACTTTCGTCCAAAAATAATGGTGTCCTATGTGATTTATTCTTTGCTCAGTTTCCTTGTTTTAGAATCATAATGTATTAAGTGTAGGCTGCTTCAGTAATTTACTTCAATATTTTCATGAAGAAATCTAAAAATAACTGTGTAATGTAATTTACAAGTAGATGAAGTAGATTCAGTTAGTTGCAGTAGGATTCTTAAGATTGTCAGATCTAGGAATTTTCACGGACAGTCCACCACACAAGTGTATACTGTTACAATCTGAGCTTCACAACAATGTAACAAGTCTGAGCTTCTTCACAGTAGCCAACAATCCGAGCTACACATGAAGACTTCTTCTCTCTCGTTCGAGCCTCTGCAATGTGGTTGTCACACCTTTCTTCAGGTCCGAGGTGGCGCTTCAATCTAAGGTAGTTTTCCACGGTTTTGAGGTTATGATCACATAACTGAGATATTACACAGATCAAGAAGAATATAACCACAGGGCTGCACAAGTGACAGATCTGAGGTACTAAGCTGACTGTTCTGTCACTAGTCCGAGGTCTCCAAAGTCACTACCCACAAGCCTTAAGCTACAAGTCTGAGTGACTGAGATTAGGCCTCTCCACAGGTCTGTACTGAACCTAGTCTCCAAAAAATGTGTTCACTGCTTGTCATAAATCCAAGCTCTTTAAGGAGAAATCCGAGACACACCAAACTGGTGATCATTCATAGTTTTGTGGTGAGGTCTGTGTGACTGTACACCGAGCCCTTCTCCACAGGTCCGAGGTATATCACTGATGTTTTCTGATTCGAGTTTCTTATTCAAATGACAATTGTGTCAAGTTCGAGTTTTTATCCCCAAATAGAAAAATCCTTAACTGTCCTCGACCTCGTCCTATTTCTCTACTTTATCTCTGAATTGATCACCGAATTGGATGACTGAACCGATGAGTTTAGACTTATACTTATAGTGGTTTGAGTGTATGAAAAGATGTGTCCATTGGGAGAGATGTCATAAGGAAGCTGACTTGTGTAGGCTTATAAATATTGTTTTTTTCTTTGTTTATTTTAAATTTTAATTGCATAAGAGCCGTCTTAAGGGAATTATGACTATATATTTATAAACATATAAACATAAAAAACGATAGCCCTATAAGGTTATTTTAGGGGATGGAAAAGGACTGACAGGGGTAGGCTTGAAGGCTTTTTCCAGTTGTTGTGAACAGTATTTTTCAGAGTATTGTGTAAGTGACAAAAGGATATGGCTATTTGAAATGTGGATAGGGATTTAGGGTAGTGGATAGGACTTTAGGATAGATTTATTAACGAACAAGGACATAGATATTAAGTTTTAGTGCTTTTTTTTATTCATGATTAGACTAGGGCATCATACTAGGCATGACATGATAAGGCTTCATCTTAGGGTTTTATGGTCACCTTCCATTATGCCACTAATTGCATTTAAGACTTTTAGGGCATATTAGGGCATCACTTTATTTAGAGCTTTAGGGCATCACATAGCGAGGAATTCATGTATGAGGTTATGGCATCTTCACATTTCGACAACAAGGTTGTCATAAATGCACTTAGATCATTAAGGCATGGACTAGGGTTTTCTCCTAGATTTTGCATGAAGTTAGGGTTATTCATGTATCACAAGAATATTTGCCATCTCCAACAATTCCATATTGACACCAACGAGAACTTTGACCAACATAGGGGAGGTCCCATTGGACTAGGATTGAAGATTAACCCCCCCATTTAAGGTGAGAGTCACAGTCAAAATCCCTTCATCCAGGTCAACCCATAATCCATATCAAATGCCCAAATAAAAACAAGCATATGCACCTGATTGCAAAATGAATAAAGTGCCTTTTGATTGGAAGCCTGTCTTCATCCATGTGTTCTTGTTGGATGGGTGAGAAGTATATGACTGAAGTTGGTGGCAGAAAATGGTATGTCATCAACTAGTGGTGGTTGTCAGGGGCTGCATGGTTGGTCGACTGGATGTGAAGAATAGGAGAAATTTTTTCTCCTATAGGGTCACCCATTTTGGTGGGTAATAGGCACATGGGGGAAACACAACAATGAAAAATACAAAAAATATGGATATGTTGTTTTTGTTGTTGTATTTTTTTGTATAATGCATTATCTTGCAAGAAAATAAGAACAAGACACAAAATTGACATTTTAGAAGAAGTCCCATGTTTATATTAATTTTCATAGATTAGTACGTGATGAAAAATATCCTAGCTTGGTGGCCTTTGCTAAGCGAATCCTATTTCCTCGTGTTATAGAATCTAGTGGAAATGATACAATCCTTGCAATCTTAAAACCCTGAAAATTGTCAAGTTTGCTGAATTTTGAATGTGATATGAAATTTTACTTTCTTGATATGCAGTCCAATAATGTTGGAACCACTCTCAAACATCTCGAAACAATTAATGATATTGTTAAAAATTTAAGTAAAATAATAAAAAGGAAAATTAATTACCAAGGTTACAATCTCCTCAAAGCTCAATCTTGTATCTTTGTTTTGTCCTAAAGGGCTCTTGGCACCTATGTTGCATGAGTTTATGGGGAACGTGGGAACGTTGGGAGCTTGGGTATGCGTGTCCAGAACGGCTAGACGTTTCCCCAAAATTCATATATATATAATTATACAATAATCAAAATTAATATTGAATCAAAATGTTCCAATATTAAAATCAATTTAAAACTTTAATTCATTATATGAATATCAAATTCAAAAATGAAATTTTGAAAATATAAATTTTTCAAGGGACGCTTTTGAATTTAAGAAACACAGTGAAAATCAAAGAACTCATCATATTAATATTCATATTGCTAGCATGCCCAATGTAGTACATAGTAAAAAAAAATGGCAAATTCCCAAAGTGGCAAAGTAATACACGGTCCATAACATTAAAGTTGAAGATGATCATAAAGTGCAATCTTCAACATCAAGACTATCCATATAAGCTTGAGCCTTGCTAGGCACTCCAATTCCGTCATCACCATCATCACTATCAAGATTACCTGCAATGTTATCCAAAGGTATGCCAACTAAACCTGCATCTGGTGAAGGATTATCCTCATCATCATCAATTTGAGAAGCATCCTCAACACCAACATCCCATCTTGCTGCAAGGCCCTCTAGAGTCTAAATACTTAGGTAGCTTCCTTTAGTGAAGTTGAATACTACTATGCATATAAACCAATTTCTTTGCTCTCTTAGAGGTAACCCTATTTCTCTTAACGAAATGAATGAAACTTTAAGTGGATCAATTCCTTTCAGCTGTTGATGAACTAAAAACCTGAGATACCAAGCGAGAGGCAAGATTTCGAAGCTCTTGGGCTTTCCCCATACATTCTCCACCATGCAATGGGATTCTTTTGTGCATAAATGTTGATGTCCACCCTTGCATCTTGAGAGAATGTAGAAGGGTTAAAGGTACCAAAATCAATACATTGTTCCTGCATTACATTTGATTCATTAGGTGTATAGATTTTGCTTATGGCATCAACAAAGCCTTGTTTCACTTCTTCATCATCAATGGGTAGAACTCTGTTTGGTCTCTCCATATACCACTTTGGATTAAGGGCATAAGCAACCATGTGAAGAGAGGTATTGAGTTTGATCCATCTCTTCCCTATTATCTTGTGAATTTCATTGAAGAACTCCAAAGAGGGGGTTTTGTCCTGAATGATGTGCCTTATCTTGCCTACTATGCTATCAATACATTCATAAACTTCTCCAAGGGTGGGGGAAGCAGAATTTGCATACCTAATCAATTCCACAATTGGAGTTGTGAAAGAAACAACATATTTACAATCAGACCACCAATAATCATTGAGAAGCTACTCTCTTATCTTCTTTGACTGCACTGATTTAGATTCAGACTGTGTATTCCACTCTTGAGAAACAACAGTGGCTTGTAAGGATGTATGCACCTCAACCATACATTGAAGAAGAATGAATTATGTAGCATATCTTGTTTCTGCAGGTTTCAAAAACCTCTTCCTTGAATACATCTTATAGATTGCTAAAGAGACATGGTGGCCGCAAATGTACATTTGTCCATATCTTGCATTTAAAATGAGTTTTGCAATCCAAAATATTTTTCTAATGTCTTTGAGGACATTGTTCAAGGCATGTACACAACAAGGAGTCCAAAAGATATTCCTATATTGACTTTTGTTAAATTTTGCTCCTGTTCTATGCCATTTCAGATTAGGGCACAATACTGAAGAAGATAGAACATATTAATAGATCGATAGAAGACAAGCCAAAACAGAGATAGGAGATGGTGACGTTACGGCGATCAGCAGGATGCTTCTACCAGCAAAGTCTTCAATAGGTCATACAGCCAAGCGTGTCACACATAACCCCAGAACAATCCAAAGAATACGCAGCTCCAATGCTATCCAGAGAGAGAATTCCTCCACATCGATGTGTCAAATGAACTCCAAGTCTCTCCAATATATAGGAATCTTTGGGGGTGTGTGACACGTCCTTTAAGACATTTAAGTCAATATTTTATTCCAGGCCGACCCAACACATAAGTGGAATAAATTCAAAGTACATGTTCTGCTCATCCGATCGAGATGATCTTTAGATCAATCTTACACCTCTTCGAAAGAGGAATCCAATAAACATATTGCGATCGTCATCTGAGCAGCACAACCGGAGTTTGGACCTAGTTGTCCAATTTTAACACTCCCTCTCAACTAGGGAGAACTCCGTCCACTAGTGCAATCCAAACATCGTGCGTCATCCCGCCGTAACTTGCTTTGCTGGCTTCTTTGTTTCGAACGAAGTAGGTCGGTCACCGAAGACATCATACCCGGTCGGGCGGTCGGCCCGAAGGTCCGAAAACCTCTGTCAGACTCACAAAGAGTCTCCAACCAACCGAAGTTGGTTCTCGACCAGTCGGGGGCGGACTCACTGATGAGACTCACAAGGAGTCTCCAACCAACACGAAGTTGGTTCTCGACCCGAAGTCGGGCGAGAGGTCCCAGAACCTCACTATCGGACACCTAAGGTCTCAGCCAACAAAGTTGGTTCTCGGCCGAAAAGTCGAGGGCGAGGAGGTGTCCCAGACCTCACTATCGGACTCACAAAGAGTCTCCAACCAACCCGAAGTTGGTTCATCTGACCCGAAGTCGATGAGAGTCCCAGAGACCTCACTATCAAACTCATGAAGAGTATCCAACCAACCCAAAGTTGGTTCATCTGACCCGAAGTCAGGCAGAGGTCCCAGACCTCACTAAACTTGATCCCGGATCAAGTGGTTGGACCGTGCCATCCTAGATAGAGAGTACGGCAATCTCTGATGCGTCCATCAGTCTTTGCTAATAGTCTCTAGCTTTTCCCACCTCATTGGCCAAATGAGAGGTACTTCCCATGAGCCTTGAACTCAATGGGTAGGATGCATACGGGGCACAGATAAATGAGAGGCGAACCAACTCAATAATCACAACGGTGGGGCAGAAGCACCATAAGTGCTTATAGCTCCGAGAAGCTATCCCCAAAACCCCCCTTTGAGCTCCCAGAGCTCATCGTCCAATAGGATCCACACCATAGGGTCGTTCCATGATTCCAAGTTTCTCACGGAAGGTTAGGAACATGACCTTCCCCAAGGGCATAGTGAGAATATCCGCGACCCTGCTCATCAGTTCCTACATGATCGAGCCTTACGGCGCCTCACTGTACCATATCCCAGATAAAGTGGTACCAGCCATCAACATGCTTGGATCAATCGTGGAACCCGGGATTCTGTAACAAATGAATCCCCCTCTGGTTATCACAAAGGATAACGGTGGCATCTAGCACATGCTCGAACAGCTCACAGAAGAGCTTTCGCAACCAAGCTGCTTCACAACAGGCCATACTTGTTGCAATGTATTCGGCCTCAACGGTGCTCAAAACCACCGACTTCTGCTTCCTGCTCATCCATGAGATCGAAGCAGAACCAAGAGTGAAGTAGCATCCCGATGTGCTCTTACGATCCACCACACTACCAGCCCAATTGGCATCAGAATATCCACGGAGTGTCATACTCCCGGCAGGGTATCTCAGCGCATGGTCTAACGTGCCTCAGAGATATCTCAAGAGATTCATGGCACCAACCCAGTGAATGTTATGATCAACCATGTGTTGACTCAAAGTGTTCATTGCACAACATATGTCCGGACGGGTGTTCACTAAGAACATCAGTGCCCCTACGAGTTGACAATACTCAGTAGGATTTGTCAATACGGGCCCAGCAGCGCTGCCACTCAACTTCTTAAAGTTGAGTTCCGTGGACTTACAGTCCATCAAACCAGAAAAATTCATAATGTATTTTCCTTGAGAAAGGAAAATTTCGTCCGGTCTCTGCTAGACCTTTAGGCCTAGACATTCGTCCTAGGTCCTTCATCTCGAACACAGCAGCGAGCTCCCTCTTGCACTGATGAATGAGAGGGTCAGCACCTGTCAGGAAGGGGTCATCCACATACAACACCAGAATGAGAGGATTTCCCTTGACAACCTTGAAGTAAGGGTTCGGATCAGCATTACTTCGAGTGAAGCCCAGCTTCATCAAGTAGCTATCTATCCTCTTGTACCAATCTCAGGGTGCTTGTTTCAGCTCATAGAGGGCTTTCTTCAACCTGCAGACATGGGTGTCTCGATTCTGGACTTCCAACCTCAAAGGTTGCTCCACATATATCTCTTCCTTTATCACACCATGCAGAAAAATGCGGTCTTCACATCATCTGATGAAGACTCCATCCTTGCGTAGCAGCAAGGGCTATAATAGATCGAATGGTGGTATCTCGAGCCACAGGTGCAAATATGTCATCATAGTCTATATCTTCCTCATAGGCAACGAATCTTGCCTTGAACTTTTCAGCACTTCCAACAGATCCATACTTGATCTTGTAGAGCCATTTCAAGGTGACAATTGCTTTGTCCTACAGCATAGCATCCTTCCAGACTTGATGCTTTACGAAATTGTACAAAAGTACTCATGGCTGCTAGATATCCTGTTATTAATATGGCTTCTTGGTTTTCCTTCGGAATTTCCCCCTCTGAAGCCATATGTCCCTGAGCCATGAGGATCTTCTTTTGTTGAACAAAGACATCCACTCAGGAGCATATACAGATATATCTCCCTCTTAATGTTAGCTTCTCTCTCGAGAGAAGACATCTGTTTTAAATGAGGGCATCCCAGACACCATCTTGAAATTGGGACCTGATCTCCCACAGTCAAAGCCATCCAACAGACTTTGTTGATCATGATTCAAGATTCCAACCATGTGACCAAAAAACTGCATAAACTTCCCAGTTCACATTTTAAGTTTACCATAACGCTCCAATGTAGGACTGATACAGTCACATGCTGCTGCTACATAGGTGTCTATCTATGTCACTGACATACAGGGAGAACATATCAGCAAGCCTCAGCTTGTGTTAGAAGTCCTTTCAGCCACTCCTTGTTATTTTGTGAGTAGCTCCTTTAAACAGCCTTCTAAGACTGCAGCTTACAACAAAACAAGGGATCCAATCTACCTTGGTTCATCCTGTACTTGAGGCATTTAACCTTGATTTGCTTCCAGATCTGCCCATTTCTGGTTATTTCAGCAGACTGCTGTCAAAATTTAGACCACTACATAGAATTTCCCCAAGGACTTCAGCAGTCAACCCAGCTTCAAACATGCTTACTATACTTGCCAACACAAGGATATCTCTAGCTTATGGTTTACAAGAAACCACCATTGTTTCACATCACACTTCATCAAATCAGGCTGTTTGTTTCTTAAGATTGTCTCCAAAAACCTTCAGACAATCCCTGCTTCAAATATGATGCTCAAACCACTGTCCAATATCTTTGTCAGCAATCATACATATCACTATCATATTCATCACTGCCTGACAGAATAGAAGATATGATTTTTCATATGCCTCAAAGATATCACTGACCAGGATTATATGGATTCTGCCATGTCATTTTCCATATCTTCCTACACAGCAAGGACAAATAAAATGACTCCTCATGGGACTTCAACAAACTGCTTTTACCCAGTCCCTTTTACACCATGGAAATGGCTACATAACACTCCATCCAAACCCTCCTTAACACATCACAGCAGCGCCCAATTTCAGATTAGAAAGCTCCATGTAATACTGCACCTACAGCTTGAAGAGAGAGCCTTTCTCACTTGTTACTTTCTTAAGGTGATCTGACCTTCAATAGGAGACAGTTCACCGCACTGTCGTGCAATACAACTTCTGTTCAGGTTCTGGCCTCCTGATTGTGTAGGTGAGTTAAAAAAAATAACAACTCATCTTTAATCAGAACTACAATTTTAATGAATCTGTTGCTGTTCCAACATGCTGCCTTCAACATTATTTTTTTTTTTTTTTTAATTTATACACAGAACCCTGCAATTCAATTTCCACCAGGATTTGAACAATATAATACAAGCAACATCAGACCGGTTGTGCAGCAAGGATAATCCCAATGACAACTGGATTTGAAAGGCGATAAGTGCAACGAACGTGGCAAATGTCTTGCATTCATCATTCAAGGGTTCTGAACTGATAATTCCAGCAGAAGCCTTGGAATAGAACAGCTTGAACGATTTCAAAATATGATTCCGTGGCTTTTGTAATAGGCATGTTCAGACTTATAGGCAATGGCTCCTTGGATTTCTTATCATGGATGCTTTCCATCTAAGAAAGCGGCTCTAATCTCCGCTGATCTCCTTTCAAGGAAGCGGCTTCCTCTCTGCTCAAACACGACAACGGTTAAAACGTATACTGCAGAAAATTATATGGCTATTACATCATCAGGAGCGATCCATCCAGAAAACCACGGCAACGAACATCAGGTAGAACATAACCAATCCCACGGCCTGCCAAAGGAAAAACCACGCCCGTCAAGTAAACATAAAACAGAGTGGTGGCCGCCACCATGTAAGAGAAAACGTCGCGAATAAACAACGTGGGTTTGACTGCGAATGGTGCTGCGGTCAGAGCCACGAAGCTGAAAACGAAGGCCGAGACAAAGGTGCCCGCTGCGAGAATGGCCCCCAGCCCTAACCGCGCATTGTCAGCACAGGTTGCGATGAATGCGAACACATCGGGGGCTCCGTTGCTCAGGGCAAGCAACGTCACGCCGCCCATGCTGGGAGACAGGCACAGGAGTGACGCTCACGCTCTGCCCGAAATTGTAGTTCACGCAAGTAATGCGACGCCAGCAGATTCTGTCTTCGACTTCCGCCATCATTAAAAAAACGTAAATTCGACTTCCGCCATTAAAAAAAAATGTAAATTCGACTTCCGCCATTAAAAAAAAATGTAAATTCGACTTCCGCCATCATTCAAAGACGTAAATTCGCGGTAGCGTCCAATTTTCCGAAAAAAACGGCTTATCGGGCTCGGATGTCTTAGTTCCAGGTATTCTAACACAGACCGATAAACAAATATTATCGACCACAGCAAAAAGAACATCAGATTTTCGAGTTCTGATGGGCCACGGATGTGCAGCATTTTCGGGCGTGAACGCAGACAGAATAATGGCAAATGATGGTGGTCTTCTTTTACGCTTTTCGTTTATGACAACCCTGGTTACGCCACGCTGGTCTGAATCTTCACGCCATTTCAGCACACAAGCCTTTATGGGCTGCGGTCACCTAAGGAGAAATCCTCAATGCATACGCTGCCTTTTAATCTCCACGCTGTCACAAGCTGTGGTGGTATGGCCTGCGGCCTACCACACAGCCTTGCTGAAGTTACGCAAAGCAGGTTACGCAGAATTCTAATTTTCCCGGTTCTCGGCTTCGGCCTTTCCTTCAATGCTTCCGGGAACTTCTATTTGGCCGCAAACATTTCAGCCTTCCAGCTAATCCACAGAAGGGCAAACTTTTTCAACGCTAATAAGAGCAGACTTGCTCATCCTAGGGCAATGTCTTCAACCAACAGCTCCGATACCATGTTAAATTTTGCTCCTGTTCTATGCCATTTCAGATTAGGGCACAATACTGAAGAAGATAGAACATATTAATAGATCGATAGAAGACAAGCCAAAACAGAGATAGGAGATGGTGACGTTACGGCGATCAGCAGGATGCTTCTACCAGCAAAGTCTTCAATAGGTCATTCAGCCAAGCGTGTCACACATAACCCCAGAACAACCCAAACGCAGCTCCAACGCTATCCAGAGAGAGAATTCCTCCACCTCAATGTGTCAAATGAACTCCAAGTCTCTCCAATATATAAGAATCTTTGGGGGTGTGTGACACGTCCTTTAAGACATTTAAGTCAATATTTTATTCCAGGCTGACCCAGCACATAAGTGGAATAAATTCAAAGTACATGTTCTGCTCATTCGATCGAGATGATCTTTAGATCAATCTTACACCTCTCCGAAAGAGGAATCCAATAAACATATTGCGATCGTCATCTGAGCAGCACAACCGGAGTTTGGACCTAGTTGTCCAATTTTAACAACTTTGAACCATCAAACCCGCTGCTTTGCAAACAGGGGTTGCATCTGTGATTACATGTACTACATTTGAAGGACCAAGCTCATCAATTGCTTCTTTCAATACTTTAAACATGAAGGTAGCATCCTTTAGTTTCCCACTACAATCAATTTCTTTTAAAAAATAAGGCCTAGCTGGAGGTGTAACAATAATATTCAATAATGGCCTTTGTTGAATGTCTGTCCAACATTCCATGACTATTGAACATCCTGAATAAATCCAAGATTTTTAAAGGGGGCCCATAAACCCCAACATTCTTGTCACCCCTTTATCTAACAATGTTGCCCTCATTTTGTTGTAATTTGGAGGTACATATCCTGGTCCAACAACTATGATTTTTCGCATCATTTCTTTGTGATGTGGAGAACGGGTAGCATTAAATGAAATTCTATTTTCCATTAAAAAATCAGCAATAACATCATCAACCTCATCCCTATGTAATACATTATAGACTTTAGAAATTTGTTCTTGAGAAAAACTAGCATGCCTCTTACCCCTCTCAGAAGTAGAGCCCCCCATAGACTCAAATTGGTTCAATGCATTTTGATTCACCGAATCTTCCATATCATGGGAAGAAGATCTAGGTACTTTAAAAATACAATCACTGTCCAAGTTCATTACATTGGATCCCAGGGCAGCCATATGAAGCTTTGTCAACTCCATTATTTTCTCAATAATACATGTACAACCCTTTACCCTATCACCAGATAGGGATAGAAGATGATGCCACACCCTAGTGTAGCTTCCTTTAAACACATGGTTACACAATGTGCACATCCATTTTTCACAACCACCACTATTCTGTTTCTTATTTTTAGCAATTTTCTTCACCAACTTTAACAAGGGTTTCTTGGGGTTTGTGCTTAGTTGGACTTGACCACTTGGAATTGGAGGAAGAGAATAATTTTCATATCCACTTGTTGGTATTGAACTACCACCCTCCATGATTTCCCTGATTAATACAAGAGACAAAAAACACATTATAAACAAAAAGTACAATGAGAAATATAAAAATAACATGTACTTATATACACAAATACAAATGTACTTATCATGTTTTACCTATGAATCAAAATTTGAACCAACAATAAGGCTTAACAATGGAAACTTGAGCTTTTTGGATTGTGATAGGAATGAAAAATATTAAGCATGGAGATATCCAACCACATGTTGGGAATTTGGAGGGCTGTATGTTAATACAAATTCTCTTCTTGATAATTACTTGTGACCTTACTTGTGATATTTATGTCTTCTCTTCTTTTAGTTTAGTTAATCTTTCATCAAGTCAATTATCAAAAAGCACAACACACGAAAATTAGGCTCCTAGAGCCAGGGAAAAACCTATCCCTCTTGGAGAGGAAAACCTGCAAAGAATTCTTCTTATAGATCTTCAAATGACAAGTACCATGACCTAGACTTAGACCCTAGACCTAGATATGCTTCCAAGACCTTGATCTTCACCTTGTATATGCTTGTATTTGAATTGCTTGAACTGTGGGACGGTATTTACTTCAGGACCTTCTTTAAACAAATCCATACTTTAAGTTCTGCGCTTAATTTTGTTTCTATGTCACGCTGTCATTTCCTTCAGGACTGTTCTCGTAGAGTCTTGTTTTAACTGACTTGTGACTGATCTGAATTCGACATCATATATAGTAGCTTTTTGACCCTGTACTTATACACAAAATCTGCAATTCGATTTCTTATTGAAGTCTGCTATACAATACAGTGCAATTCACAATGCCATCCCTTTAGACTGTCTGCACTGTTCTTAACTTTAGTTCACATATATATCTCTGCAATTGTCCTTAGAAATAGTGTTAATAATATCGCTGAAATATCGGCGATATTCGGAAATATCGTGATATTTTCAGCGAGACAAAATATCGCGATATTTCCGAAATATTGCCGGTATTTCGGGAAAATATCGTGCGATGACGGTAAATATCACCGGGCATTCCTGGGCTGCGGCTAGAAAAGGGAAATTTGTCTTTTTTTTTGTCATTTTTGTCTGTGAGGCTTGGAGAAGGAAGGGGAAGAGCTTTGTGGTGGTTGTCAAGGAGCGATTGCGGACCAAAGAGACATTATCACTATCAACTCAGAATTTTTTGTTGATCAAAGATTGAAGAACAATGAGAGAAACTTCATTTTTTCCATTAATAGGTATGTTCTTAAAAACCCCTATGTTAATGATTTTCTTCCATAGATTTAGGGTTATGCGTGCTTGCCTCTTTGCCTACCAAGATTTTGTTTCTTTGTTTTTTTCCATTTGCTATGATTTTCATCCCCATAAGCCAATGCAAGGGTTTTCTCCATATTTGGACAAGAAGCTTCATTTTTTTTTTACTTTCTTATGCACCCTCTTATTGCCATTTTTTGTGTACGCGTGTTTAATGCCAATTATTTGTTTTTTTGGTGCCCTAGGTTTGAAATTTGAATTAGTTCACTGCAAATATGCCAAAATCCTTGGACCCATTTTGGGAGTATGGAGCGCTTGATGGTGGGACAAATCAAACATGTCTATCATGCAGATTGTGTGGGACCAATATGGCAGGAGGCGTTACATGGTTGAAATACCATCTGGCTAGACTCCCTGGACATGATGTTATACGTTGTATAGTTTCTAGTGCGGAAATTGTACAAAAAGCTCTTGAAGCAATTGCTGAAAAAGACAGAAAGATAGCTGCTAGGGACAGGGAACTGAATCCTGATCTTAGATAGATAGTTGCTAGTTTTATTTGTTTTGCAGCTTTGCTACATATAACTCATGATGATGAGATACTTTTTAAGTTTTATATATGTGATGTTATTTTGTATTGATTCTCCACATTTGAGTCCTTGATTGGACAATTATCAAGGATCAACAGGATTTGGTATTGACTTTGATATATCATTTTTATTTTACATCCACTACATCATATATATCAGTGCTTTCTTTATATTAATGTTGCAATGTGTTTATTTCATGTTGTTAGTGCTTTATATGTTTAAAAATCTGAAAAAAATGAATATATTATGCATTTTTTATGCTTGTCGATATTTGTCGATATTTTCGCAGATATTGCCGATAAGATGTTTTCTGGACCCTCGCCGATATTTTGCTGATACCGATATTATCAACACTGCTTAGTTTTATTCACACTACTTCCGCACATGATCCTGCTTTACATCCGCATTCGATCCTGTCTCAAATCCGCACCTTGTTCCTGTATTACATCTGCACTTGCTCCCGTCTCAAATCTGCACCTTGTTCCTGTATTACATCTGCATTTGCTCTTGTCTCAAATCCGCACCTTGGTTCGGTATTATCCACAACCCTTAACACAGGTAGATCCGCAATATTCCTAAGATTTCTATCTGCAAATTTTAGAGATATATTACAAGTTGATGTTCTTTCTGTTCTGTGTAGCCTAGATGGGTATTTATAGTTGCTGCATCCTGTGATTGAGCCGACCAGAGATAGTGCAACCCTTGAGAGGGTGATGCACGTCCAACTGGGCTCATGCAGAGGCTGACGCAGACCCAGAGGGGTAACGTAGTCTAGGAGGAGGTGACACAGAGCCAGAGGTTGCAATGCTGGGGTTTTTGTGGGGCAAATCGGGCTCAGTTTCAGCAGATCGAAGAAGGGTGATGTAACCACTAGGAAGGGTGATGCAGTTCCAGTGCAGAGCTTGCTAGGGATTGCGTGGTCACCTGTGGGGTTCGTTATTCTGACATTGGATCAGCCATAATATCTGTCTCCGGATAGAGGTACTTCTGCCAAGGAAATTCTCTATTGGGTGAGTCGTTTATGACACCCTAGTTTGTATTCAGAAATCTGCATAATAATAAAAACCCTCAAGAGCTGCTGCACCGGTTTTCCCGCATTGGTTTTTTCTGGGGACATTTGTTCCAAAAATTATGTGTCCTTTGTACAATGGTTGCTTATTCTTCAGTATTTGATTTGTATAGTTGTGTAGGATGCAGTGTATTTACTTTGATGTTTTACTGAATAATTCAGAAAATAACTTGTTAAGTAAATCAAACAAGTAGGATAAGTTAATCAGATTTATTGCAGTAGGATTTTTGTTTAGTAGATTCAGAAATTTTCACATGGTATCAAAGCATTTGTAGATCAAGAAGCGCTGAAGCCATCATCAGAAGAACGAAGAAGATTTGCTACAGGAAGGTAGCTGTCCCGAGTGTGAAAATTTCTGAAATTACTAAACAGAAATCGTACTGCGGTAATCTGATTTACTTCTCCTACTTGTTTGATTTACTTAACAAGTTATTTTTATCTGAATTATTTAGTAAAACATCAAAGTAAATACACAACAACCTACAGAAATATACAAATGAAGTATTGAAGAATTAAGCACATTCGACAAAGGACACACAAGATTTTTCGAACAAATGTCCTCGTAAAATGCCAATGTAGGAAAATTGGTGCAACAACTCTTGAGGGTTTTTATTATTACGCAGATTTCTGAATACAAACTAGGGTACCAGTAATGGTTTACCTAGCAGAGAAAATCTCGGCAGAAGTTTCTCTATCTCTGGAGATAGATATTATGGTTGATTCAGCTGAGGATGAAGAACCCCACAGGTGACAGCGCAGTCACTGCGTCACCCCTTCAGATCTGCTGAATACGAGCCTGATCTGGCCCACTGAAACCCCAATGCTGCCCTTCCCAGCTCTGCGTCAATCCCTCTAGGCCTACGTCACCTCTCTGGGCTTGTGTAACCCTCTGCGTGAGCCTGCTGAGTTGTGTCACACGTCCTGGGTTTGCGTCACCCTTGTTGGGCCTGCGTTGCTCCTCTGGTGTTGTTCTGTCTCTCTACTATTGTATTCTCGGCCTCGGATTTGAGATCCCACTGCCGAACTACCCCTCACTGCACTGTAAGCTCACTCGAAAATTCTCAGCAAACCGCGCCCCAGAATTTCGACTTAGCTCAAGTGCTGCCACTCTGTGTGTGTTCTCCAACTAACCCCAAGCCTTCCATTAATACTTTTCTTGTTGAACATTCAACGACCGTGATCTAATCTCTAATCGACGACGAAGATTAGAAAGGACTTGATCCTCGTCACTTAGAACATTCTCACCCACTTGTTTAAATTAATTCCCTTTAATTATTTAATTTCCCTGAGTTAGACTTAGGGTCTCTATTAAAATAATTAATTATTTGAATAACTTAAGCTTCAGGTGGAATTTGTCCAAATGATTTTTGGGTCTTGGAGATCTCATGTGTTCTAGCCCCTCCAAAAAGTTTCGGAGCTAGAGCACATCCGATGCTACTAAAAAATCAACACTCCCTCTTAGCGAGGAATGTGCTCTAGTAACACTTCAACCTGAAGCATCACCTTGATCCACGACATCGGTCTCTTGTGCTGCTGATGCTTGACCTGCTACCCCTCATCCTCTGCGCTATTGTCTTCTGTATTGCTACGCACAACTTTGCCACAGTCACTGCCTCATCTGTACTGCAACTCCATCTCAAATGCTGCATCATGCTGCCCATAACACTGCCACTGCTAACTACTGCACTGCAACTCAGTTCCTGAGAAGTAAGCAACTGAAGGACATCACCCAAAACCTTGATAGACAAGTCAATTTGGCTGCATCTCGATACTGAAACACCCTCTGATGCTAATCTACATTGACCCTCTAGAGCTCTGCGCTATTGCTCCTCTGCATTGCGTAAGCACTAGTGTGGAAAAAGTCGGCAAAAAGTCCCGACTTTTTGAAAAAATCCCGAATTTTTCCCGAAGCCGACTTTATCGACCGACTTTTTGATGACTATTTCATCCCCGAAAAAGTCACGATTTTATCCTCGAAGTCCCGAATTTTTGCCGACTTTTTCGAAAAAATCGTGAGTGTGGTAGTTTCTTTAATAATTTTTTAATTTTTTTTTGAAAAAATCAGGATTTTTTCCAAAAATGAATATTTTTGTATTTTTTTTAGTTTTGCCGACTTTTTCAAAAAACTCCCGACTTTATCGAGTTTTTCAACTTTTGAACCCTTGCCGATTTAATCCTGACTTCAACTTTTTCCACATTGGTAAGCACTGCCTCTGCGCTGCTCCTGTCTTCAGCGTCTTGGCACTACCAATGTGCCTCCTTAATCCTTTGCACCAACTGACTCCAGTCATCTTTGCTACTGTCATTAAGTGCTCCCGTAGCTCATATGTGATCCAAGAGTTTGGGCACCTCAAGGATCCTGCCCACTTGCCATCTGTAGCTCAATCTAGAGATCTATGTTGTCCCACCTCTTCTCTCGACGACGCACATGAACACTCATAGCCACGTCGTCATCCCTCCCATCATCGCCCTTCGTTGCTGTAGGCTTTGAGTCCTAGTCTTCCTTGCCCTTCTTCTTCTGAGGACAAGTAGTGGCGAAATGTCCTAGTTCACCACATCTGACGCACCTGACCTTTGAAAGTTCTCTATTCTTCTTCCCTCACTGCCCCTGTTGTCCCTTAGATGCGAGAGCCACATCTTCCTCCTCCTCCTTCTTGATCTTGATTTTGCCACAGGTGCTGCCCGCCTTGGTCATCCTTCGAATCTCTTCTTGTCAAAGAGCTGCCCACATGTCTTCACAATTTGGAAGTGTTGCTCTGCCTAAAATGCCTTGGACAAAGGTCTCCCACTCTTCAAACATTGCATTCAGGGCAGTCCTGACGAATAGACCCTCATCAGGAGTGGCCCCCATAGCAACGAATTGATCTCGAATCGCCTTCAATCTAATGAGGAAGGGGTCGATTTCCTCTCCCTTATTCATCTGAAATAGTCGAAGCTGATTCTCTAGAAGCATTCTCCTTTGGACAGAAGTCCCCTGATACATTGAGGTCAATGTCGTCCACATCTCATTTTTTGTGTTCTTTTCAACAATGTGTGGGACCACATGATCCTTGACCCTGTCCATAATCAAGCGCTTGGCCCTTGCTTGCGCTTCCTCATACTTCTCCAACGGATCAACATCAATAGGAACAACTACAACTTTCTCAGCATGATCTTTGATGTGATACTCATCAAGGACTGACAGGATTATGGCCTTCCAGACGATGAAGTTGGATACTCCATCCAACCTGCCCTGATCCCTCATTCCATGTGCGATCATCTCTGCTCAAAAGATGTCGAAGCTGAAAAACTTCTCTCCCTACTTCTGCTGCTACCCTCAACAAAAGACATGGATCTGGGTTTCTTGGCACTAGAAACCTTGTAGAGAATACACTTCCTCTGACAAGTGATTTCCCTCTCAGAAATCCTCCACCAACACCTATCGAATCAACCCTGTCCAATCACTCCGCTGATCAGATTTCAGACTTTGTGGTGGGAAAGTCTGCTGAGGAACTGTTTCCCCTTACTTTGTCAACCCTGCTAGACACTGTTCTGCACCGACAGAACAATGCCCCACCAACAACTTTCGAAGAACCAAACTGCACTTCCAGCCACGACAACTAACATATGTTACCTCCTCTCAAACTACATCACCCTTGTGGGCCTGCGTGAGCCTTTGCGTAACCCTTGTGGGCCGCGTGAGCCTCTGCGTCAGCTTTGCATGAGCTAAACTAGCTGATCCGGATTTATGCAGGAACGCAACATAATACACATATAACCATAAATACAAAGATGCAGTGGAAATAACACTTCATTTCATTAATGTCAAAGAACTGAAATTTGCTTACAGACAGAATGGAAATAAACTAGCTAGGGTGCTGGTAGCGAATCTCTGAGAAGAGATGTGGCGGCTACAGACCTCTGAACTGTATTACAATGAGGCTCGAGGGCCTATTTATTATGGAGAAATAATGGAGAACTCTAAACGTCCAAAAACCTAACCCTAGGAGATGAAGCGCCAAAACTATGGGCCCTGTTTGGGTAAATTGGTGTTTCAACTTCCCGGGGACATAACTTTGGCATACGATCTCCGTTTGACGTGTATGATACATTGTTAGAAAGATCTATCCGAGGACTACAACTATTGCTGCGAATATCAATTCTAGAACGGAATCATATTTGCCAAACAAACGATGCCCAAAAAACGTCGTTTAGGGCCTCAAAACGGCTACGGATGTTCAGGACCCGAAAAATTGCTAAAAATAGTAAGTTGTGCTGAAACTGAAAAATTGAAAGAGACAATGGTGGGGCCCCAAGTGGAATAGGTGGGTGGCCACCAATATCCACCTAGATCATTCCTCCCCCCTTAGGAAGCAATGGTCCCCATTGCATTGAAATGACTCTTTCATCCCTGAAAAAGTCACAATTTTATCCTCGAAGTCCCGATTTTTTGCCGACTTTTTCGAAAAAATCGTGAGTGAGGTAGTTTCTTTAATAATTTTTTAATTTTTTTTGAAAAAATCAGGATTTTTTCAAAAAATGAATATTTTCGTATTTTTTTTAGTTTTGCCGACTTTTTCAAAAAACTCCCAACTTTATCGAGTTTTTCAACTTTTGAACCCTTGCCGATTTAATCCCGACTTCGACTTTTTCCACATTGGTAAGCACTGCCTCTGCGCTGCTCCTGTCTTCAGCGTCTTAGCACTACCAATGTGCCTCCTTAATCCTCTGCACCAACTGACTCCAATCATCTTGCTACTGTCATTAAGTGCTCCTGTAGCTCATATGTGATCCAAGAGTTTGGGCACCTCAAGGATCCTGCCCACCTGCCATTTGTAGCTCAATCTAGAGATCTATGTTGCCCCACCTCTTCTCTCGACGACGCACATGAACACTCATAGCCACGTCATCATCCCTCCCATCATCGCCCTTCGTTGCTGTAGGCTTTGAGTCCTAGTCTTCCTTTCCCTTCTTCTTCTGAGGACAAGTAGTGGCAAAATGTCCTAGTTCACCACATCTGAAGCACCTGACCTTTGAAAGGTCTTTATTCTTCTTCCCTCACTGCCCCTGCTGTCCCTTAGATGCGAGAGCCACATCTTCCTCCTCCTCCTTTTTGATCTTGATTTTGCCACTGGTGCTGCCCGCCTTGGTCATCCTTCGAATCTCTTCTTGTCGAAGAGCTGCCCAGATGTCTTCACAATTTGGAAGTGTTGCTTTGCCTAAAATGCCTTGGACAAAGGTCTCCCACTCTTCAAACATTGCATTCAGGGCAGTCCTGACGAATAGACCCTCATCAGGAGTGGCCCCCATAGCAACGAATTGATCTCGAATCGCCTTCAATCTAATGAGGAAGGGGTCGATTTCCTCTCCCTTATGCATATGAAATAGTCGGAGCTGATTCTCTAGAAGCATTTTCCTTTGGACAGAAGTCCCCTGATACATTGAGGTCAATGTCGTCCACATCTCATTTTTTGTGTTCTTTTCAACAATGTGTGGGACCACATGATCCTTGACCCTGTCCATAATCAAGCGCTTGGCCCTTGCTTGCGCTTCCTCATACTTCTCCAACGGATCAACATCAATAGGAACAACTACAACTTTCTCGGCATGATCTTTGATGTGATACTCATCAAGGATTGATAGGATTATGGCCTTCCAAACGATGAAGTTGGATACTCCATCCAACCTGTCCTGATCCCTCATTCCATGTGCGACCATCTCTGCTCAAAAGATGTCGAAGCTGAAAAACTCATCTCCCTACTTCTGCTGCTACCCTCAACAAAAGACACGGATCTGGGTTTCTTGGCGCTAGAAATCCTGTAGAGAATACACTCCCTCTGACAAGTGATGTCCCTCTCGGAAATCCTCCACCAACACCTATCGAATCAACCCTGTCCAATCACTCCGCTGATCAGATTTCAGACTTTGTGGTGGGAAAGTCCGCTGAGGAACTGTTTCCCCTTACTTTGTCAACCTTGCTAGAAATTGTTCTGCATCGACAGAACAATGCCCCACCAACAACTTTCGAAGAACCAAATTGCACTTCCAGCCACGACAACTGACATACATTACCTCCTCTCAAACTGCGTCACCCTTATGGGCCTGCGTGAGCCTCTGCATAACCCTTGTGGGCCGCGTGAGCCTCTGCGTCAGCTCTGCATGAGCTAGACTAGCTGATCCAGATTTATGCAGGAACGCAACAGAATACACATATAACCATAAATACAAAGATGCAGCGGAAATGACACTTCATTTCATTAATGTCAAAGAACTAAAATTTGCTTACAGACAGAATGAAAATAAACTAGCTAGGGTGCTGGTAGCGAATCTCTGAGAAGAGATGTGGCGGCTACAGACCTCTGAACTGTATTACAATGAGGCTTGAGGGCCTATTTATTATTGAGAAACAATGGAGAACTCTAAACGTCCAAAAACCTAACCCTAGGAGATGAAGCGCCAAAACTATGGGTCCTGTTTGGGTAAATTGGTGTTTCAACTTCCCGGGGACATAACTTTGGCATACGATCTCCGTTTGACGTGTATGATACATCGTTAGAAAGATCTATCTGAGGACTACAACTAATGCTGCGAATATTAATTCTAGAATGGAATCATATTTGCCAAACAAACGATGCCCAAAAAACGTCGTTTAGGGCCTCAAAACGGCTCCGGAAGTTCAGGACCCAAAAAACTGCTAAAAATAGTAAGTTGTGCCGAAACTGAAAAACTGAAAGAGACAATGGTGGGGCCTCAAGTGGAATAGGCAGGTGGCCACCAATATCCACCTAGATCATTCCTCCCCCCTTAGGAAGCAATGGTCCCCATTGCATTGAGTTCCTCCATGAGATGAGGAAACTTCTGCTAAACTTGGTCCTTGGTGAACCACTTGCCTTGTGCAAGAGTTGGCCAGCTTTGACAACCCGATAGAGTTGGATCTTCTGTTGGCGAGTGTTCTTTATTTGTATGTCCATGATACAATCTGTGGTGGCTTGTTCCATGCAGTCTAGGTTTAACTCTTTTGGTGTGAGTTCTTCTGCAATGTCAGAGTTGTCCAGTAGAGGTGGGAAGTAGGGACGAAGGTGGTCTACATTGAATACTGGGTGCAGACCAAGGAATGGTGGAATACTGAGCTCGAAGGCATTGTTCCCTACAACCTTAGTGATGGTGTACGACCCATATCGAAGTGGGCGAAGCTTGCGGTGGGGTCAAGTGAGGCGCTCCTTCTACAAATGTAGCCACACTTTGTCGCCCACCTGGAAGTTGTGTGGCACCCGATGTTGATCATGTCGTTGCTTGTACTTAGCATTGGCTCTATCCAATATGTCATGAACCTGTTGGCGAATGTGCTGAATGCGCTCGATGAAGTTGTTCGCTTTGTCAGCTTCAGACTGGACATGAGCCGAATCGACCGGAGTAGCTGCAAATGGTATGGCTACGTCAATGGGATATAGTGGCTGGAATCCCAAGCCCACCTGAAAGGGGCTGTGGCAGGTTGAGCTGTGGAGAGCCCGATTATAACTGTGTTGTACATAGGGGAGGCTCTCATCCGATGTGCGTGGATGCTTTGAATTGTACATGCGCAGAATGTGTAGAATCATCCTGTTGATGACCTCTGTTTGGCCATCAGTTAGGGGATGGAAAGCTGTGGACTTGGTGAGCTTGGTGTAGAACATTGACCAGAGGCTGGACCAAAATGTGCTGAGGAACCTGCTGTTGCGATCTGATATGATAGACTGTGGGATCCCAAAGTGAACCCACACTCGTTCAAAGAAGAGTTTAGCATTGGCTTCTGCTATGATATTCTTCTTGCAGGTCGCCATAATGGCCATCTTCGAGAATTTGTCGACGACCACGAAAACACAGTCGTTTCCATGCTTAGTAGAAGGAAGGCCTGACATGTAATCCATGGAGATGGATTCCTAAGGTCAACTAGGGGTAGGTAGCGGAGTATAGAGCCCTTGCTTCTTGATGGTCGGTTTGGCAATGGCACAAGCAGTGCAGGATTTGATGTACTTCCCGACATCTTGTCGAAGGTTCGGCCAATAGAAATAATTCTGCAATACAACCACTGTCTTCTCGACCCCAAAATGGCCAGCGACTTGAATGTAGTGCGCTTCCCATATCATCTTGGCATGCTCGCTTGAAGGAACACAAATGTGCCCCAGGTGACATAACAGTGCATCTTGGAGGTGAAAATTTGGAACTTGCGTACCCCCCAAGAGTGCCTTGTATGTGTGGCTGAATTCTGGATCGCTCTTGTAGAGAAGTGGCCAATCAGAAGTCTCATGCTCGCAAGAGTTGAGAACTGTGGTTATGGCCACGATCGGTGGTCGGCTGAGGCAGTCGGCAACATTATTGGTGCTACCCTTCTTGTACTTGATGTTCAAATGAAATTGTTGCAGATATGTGGACCACTCTTGATGGCGATCGTTCTGCAACTTCCCTTGTGTTTGTATGAATTGCAGGGGTCGGTGGTCTGCGTGGATGATTGTTTCCTTAAGTTACGACCCTGGGAAGTTGAAACACCAATTTACCCAAACGGGGCCCATAGTTTTGGCATACGATCTTCGTTCGACGCGTATGATACATCATTAGAAAGATCTATCCGAGGACAGCAACTGTTGCCGCGAATATCAATTCCGGAATGGAATCATATTTGTCGGACAAACGATGCCCAAACAACGTCGTTTAGGGCCTCAAAATGGCTCGAGAAGTTCAGGACCCGAAAAATTGCTAAAAATAGTAAGTTGTGCTGAAACTGAAAAATTGAAAGAGACAATGGTGGGGCCCCAAGTAGAATAGGCGGGTGGCCACCAATATCCACCTGGATCAATGGCTCTGTGTCATCCCTTTGGGTCTGCGTGAGCTAGACATGCTCTGCGTCACCCTCCTAGACTTGCGCTGTCACTCTGGTGCTGGGTTGCCTCTTCCTGAATCTGTGCTATCACAACTGCCTTCCTGCAACAAAAACTTCGCCTCTTCGCTGATTGCTTCAACTCTTCCTGATATGTAATAGCTCTAATACCATGTGGAAATTTTTGAATTTACTAAACAAAAACCCTACTGGAGTAATTTGATATACTTCTCCTATTTGTTTGATTTACCTAACAAGTTATTTTTCTGAATTATTCAGTAAAACATCAAAGTAATACACTGCAGCCTACACAAATATACAGATCAAGTACTGAAGAATTAAGCACATTCAACAAAGGACACAAGATTTTTCGGACAAATGTCCCAGAAAAATCCAATGCGGGAAAACTAGTGCAGTAGCTCTTAAGGGTTTTTATTATTATGCAGATTTCTGAATACGAACTAGGGTACCAGTAATGGTTTACCCAATAGAGAAAATCTTAGCAGAAGTACCTCTATCTTTGGCTGATTCCGCTGAGGATGAAGAACCCCATAGGTGCCTATGCAATCACTGCGTCACCCTTCAGTGTGGTTGTGTCACCCCTTCAGATCTCTCGAATATGAGCTCGATTTGGCTTGTTAAAATCCCAGTGCTGCCCTTCCTAGCTTTGCGTCAGCCCCTCTAGGCTCGTGTCACCTCTTTGGGCCCGCGTAAGCCTCTGCGTGAGCCTGGCTGGGATGCGCCATCCCTCCTGGGTCTTCATCACCCCTGCTGGGCCTGCATTGCTCCTGTGGTGATGTTATGATGTTCTGCCTCTATGCTATTGTATTCTCGGCCTCAGATTTGAGATCCCACTTTCAAATTGCCCCTCGCTGCACTGCAAGCTCACTCGAAAATTTTCAGCAAACCGCGCCCCAAAATTTCGACTTAGCTCAAGTGTTGCCACTCTGTGTGTGTTCTCTAACTGACCCCAAGCCTTCCTTTAATACTTTTCGTGTTGAACATTCAACGACCATGATTTAATCTTAAATCGACGATTAAGTTTAGAAAAGACTTGATCCTCGTCACTTAGAACATTCTCACCCACATGTTTAAATTAATTCCTTTTAATTATTTAATTTCCTAAGTTAGACTTAGAGTCTCCATTAAAATAATTAATTATTTGAATAACTTAAGCTCCGAGTGGAATTTGTCCAAATGATTTTTGGGTCTTGGAGATCTCATGTGTTCTAGCCTCTCGACAAAGTTTCAGAGCTAGAGCACATCCGATGTTACCCAAAAATCAACACTGAGTGACAGCGTAGATCTAGAGAGAGGCAAGGAAGGGTGATGCAGTCACTTGTGGAGCTCACGTAGAGCCAGCAGGGCCTACGCAGAGGGACGCAGAGCCAGGAGAGGTGACGTTGTAGCTGCGCAGAGGCAACGCAGTGCTTGCTGGGCTAGCGCAAAAATTTTGAGCCTTCGGTTGCCGTGGCGGGAAGTGCAAATCGTTTTTCTTTAGTAGTTGTTGGTGGGGCATTATTTCTGTTGATGCAGAACAATGTCTAGCAGGGTGTGGCAAAGTAAGGGGAAGCAATTCCTCAGAAGACTTCTCGCCAAGAAGTCTAGATCCAATGCTGATGAGCAGCAAAGAGTGATCGGAGAGGGCTGATTCGACATCACTTGGTGGAGGGTTTCTGGTAGGGAAATCAGTTTTCAGAGGGAGCGTGATTCCTTTGAGGGCTTCTAGCGCTAAGAAACCCAGATTCGAGTTTTGTTGGGGCAACAACAAAAGAGGGATAAGTGAATCAGTTCGTCATATTCAGTTGAGCAGAGATGTCTGCACATGGACTGAGGGATCAGGATGGGTTGGATGGTGCATCCAACTTTGTCATCTGGAAGGTCAGGATGCTGGCAGTTTTGGATGAGTATCGCATCAAAGATCATGCCTTGAATACCATGGCTCTTCCTGTTGATGTTGACGCTCTCAAGAAGTACGAGGAAGCTCAAGCGAATGCTAAGCGCTTGATCATGGATGGAGTCAAGGATCACGTGGTCCTACACATTGCTGAGAAGAACACACCACATGAGATGTGGACTTCTTTGACCACATTGTATTAGGGAACTTCTGTTCAGAGGAGGATGCTTCTTGAGAATCAACTTCAATTATTTCAGATGCTAAAGGGAGAAGAGATCGACCCCTTCCTCATTAGATTGAAGGTGATTCGTGATCAACTGGTTGTTGTGGGGGCCACACCTGATGAAGGCCTTATGGTGAGGACTTCTCTAAATGCAGTTATCGATGAGTGGGAGAACTTTGTCCAAGGCATTTTGGGAAGAGCAACACTTTCGAGTTGGGAAAACATGTGGGCAGCTCTTCGATAAGAAGAGATTAGGAGGATGACCAAGGCGGGCATCAGCAGCAGAGGGCTCCAGATCAAGAAGGAAGAGGACGAAGATGCGACTCTTGCATCTAAGGGACGACATGGGTAGCAGAGGAAGAAGAATAAAGACCTTTCAAAGGTCAGGTGCTTTAGGTGTGGTGAACTAGGAAATTTCACCACACAACGACCTCAGAAGAAGAAGGGTGAAGACAAATCTGATTTGAAGGCTGTCGCAGCTAAGGACGATGATGGGACTGATGATGATGTTGCCATGTGTGAAAAATCCTAAATCTGGATTCCTACTACAACAAATCTGAATTACTTCTCCTATTATTTTTCATAATTATTTCATTACAGTGAAATACCGAAGTAATTACTGAAGCAGTCTACACAAATAATGCTGCATAATAAATCTAAGTGCTGAAACAAACTGAACAAAATACAATGAAAAACATCCACATTTGACACAGTTGTTTTTGGACTAAGTCCCCGGAAAAAACCCAACTTGGGAAAACCGGTGCAGCAGATCTGAGGGTTTTGTATTATTAAGTAGCAGAATCTTGAGTACAACTAGGGTGCCAATATCCGGCTCACCCTTCAGAGAAATCTAGACAACTAATGAAATTGTGAGATGTACCTCACTCTGCAAATCACTGACTGATTTGAACAACACTGGTGAAGCCCCTCTCTGCCTTTGCGTGATGCCTACGCTGGAATTGCGTAAGCTTGCATGGGCAAGCTCTGGAACTGCGTCACCTCTACTCAACAACTGATCTAAGATGATCTAGAACTGGGTTTTGGTCCTCCTGGCTCAGAAACCCTAGCTCCCAGCTATCTCCGGACTGAATCAAAGAGGCATTGCGTCACTTCTGCGTGGGTTCCTTCAGGAATTGCGTCACCCCTTCAGAAAACTATGCTGTCTCTCTCTGCATCTCTGTTGTCTCTCTCTGAAATGCACTCTTGGTTCTCCTGACCAGTTATTGCTTCTGCCCCTCTCTGGATTTGATCACTGAGTCAAGGTCACTTAGTAAACCCGGCCCTAGTGATTCGATTCTGACCAAAAGCTGTGTCTCCTTACACAACCTCGAAAATGCCATATGCTCAATGTTCTCAATGTGTTTTCCATGGGCCCCTCTCCCTCCTTCTTATATTCTTCCGTTGACCCTTCAATGGCCAAGATTAAAACATAATCAAGGGCTAAGATTAACTTGGAGGTGATCCATGACTTTATCTAGAAGATTCACACTTGTTTAGACTTAGGAAATCATTAAAAAACGATTAATTTATTTTAATTAAACCATCTCTAAGTGGAATTTTCCAAAACCATTTCTGGGTTTTATGGAATACATGTGTCCTAGCCTATATACAAAGTTACAAGGCTAGAGCACATCCGATGCTACCATAAATCAACACTCCCTCTTAGCGAGGAAAGTGCTCTAGCAAAACAACTCAATGTGCTGCTCTGACTTCTGGAACATCTGCTATTGTGCTGTTGATGCTGCTCACCAACACTGAACAAAAGAAATAATGCTGCATCTTTACTGCTACTGACTCTGCATGCTGCTGCCAACTACTACTGTACTGCAACTCCCTCTGAATTCTGCAACCATGCTACTGCACTGCATGAGCACTACTCTGCATTGTGCTGCATCACTTGTGCACTGCGCTGCTGCTACTCATCTACTGTTGCTGCTGCTCCGTTGCTAATTGCAACAAAAAACATCCGAAATTGGACAAGTAAATTTGCAATTGAAAAATAAGACTGATTGCTGCTAGTTTCTGCACTAGCTCTTTGAAAACACTGCACTGTTGCTGCTTTGCATTGCGTGAGCACTGCACTGCACTGCGCTGCACCAGTGTGCACTGCACTGCTGCTGCTGCTGCTCCTTCTCTGCGTTGATCAAGCTCTAGTACTACTAGCCACTGCATTGTCTTCTCGTCTTCTGCTGCAACTGTCCATCCTACTATTGTCTTTAGGTTGCCGTAGCTCACATGTGATCCAGGAGTCTGGAAATACTCTAGGATCCTGCCACTTGTAGATTCTGGATCTACAACTCCAAGTCAACCCACTTCTCTCCTTTCGGAATATGAGCTAACATAGCACAATCTCCTTCTGCCTCAATCGTGGCAGCTCTAGCTTGAGGATCTTGCTTCTCGTCTTTATCCTTTTTCTTAAGAGGACATTGTGTGGCATAATGTCCCATTTCCCCACACCTGAAGCACTTGATCTTAGATAGATCTTTCTTCTTTTTCCTCTGTTGCCCCATTGATGCAAGGGCTATGTTTTCTTCTTCCTCCTTCTTGACTTTCGAACCGCTGCTGCCATCCTCAATATGGATTTTGAGGAGATCTCTCCTCAACTCTTCTTGCTGTAAGGCTGCCCACACCGCTTCCCATCTTGGAAGCTTTTATTTGCCCAGAATGCTCTGGACAAAGACCTGATAATATTCTGAAACTGTGTTCAGAGTGATCCTTACCAGCTCCGAGTCTTTGGGTGTTGATCCCACTGTTGACAGCTGGTCTCAGTTATCCTGAATTCTAGACAGGAAGGAGTCAAAACGCTCTCCCTTCTTCATCCTGGTATTACTCATCTTTTCCTCCAGATACATCTTCCATTGCTCGGAATATCCTTGGTATAGCTCTTCTAGCCCTACCCACATTTCTCTCACAATGTTCTTTGTTGCTATGTGAGGTACGATGTGATCCTTCACACCATGTAGGATCAATCGCTTGGCTCTTTCCATATTCTTATTGAATTCTCTCAGATGTGTTGCATCCAGAGGTTCTGCAACAGTGCTATCTATGAGGGCCTTTAGATCATGCTCATCAAGGAGAAACTGAATCCTTGATTTTCAAATAACATAATTGGAGGCACCCTCCAATCTATCTTGGTCATGCAATCTGTTGCTGGCCATCTCCTCAACTATCGATATCTTGCTCTAACCCTATGCTCAGCTAGACTTACGCACTCCTTGTGGAGTAAGTCACTGCTTCTGCTACTGCACGGGAAAAAAATGAGCTTCTTTGAGTAAGAAACTCTCTGAGGTCAAGAAATCCCCAATCTATGTTTTTCAGAAATTTTCTGACGCTTATGCACCATCTCTTTCTGCTGTGAAGTAACTGCGTCCTTCAGTTATGCTGTCTGCTACGCTGCCTCTTCTGCAACTGAAAAAACTTACCCCTCTGTCAACTCTCTCAGAGGGAGTCTTTTCTACGCTGGATTTCCCTCCTGGCCTAGACAACGTGATTTCCAGGAGGGTCTGATGCTGCTTACGCAGATCCGAGTCTCTTCAGCACTGATCTGCTGGTTCACCCTTGTTTCTCCTGCACTTCAGCTTAAATAAGCTCTGATACCATGTATGGATTCCTACTGCAACAAATCTGAATTTCTTCTCCTATTATTTTTCATAATTATTTCATTACAATGAAATACCGAAGTAATTACTGAAGCAGTCTACACAAATAATGCTGCGGAATAAATCTAAGTGTTGAAACAAACTGAACAAAATACAATGAAAAACATCCACATTTGACACAATTGTTTTTGGACCAAGTCCCCAGAAAAACCCAACTCGAGAAAATCGGTGCAGTAGATCTGAGGGTTTTGTATTATTAAGCAGCAGAACCTTGAGTACAACTAGGGTGCCAATATCAGGCTCACCGTATAGAGAAATCTAGACAACTGATGAAATTGTGAGATGTACCTCACTCTGCAAATCCCCGGCTGATCTGAACAGCGCTGGTGAAGCCCCTCTCTACCTCTGCGTGATGCCTACGTTGGCACTGCGTAAGCCTGCATGGGCAAGCTCTGGAACTGCGTCACCTCTGCTAACAGCTGATCTAAGCTGATCCGAAACTGGATTTTGGCCCTCCTGGCTTAGAAACCCTAGCTCCCAGCTCTCTCCAGACTGAATCAAAGAGGCACTGTGTCACCCCTTCAAAAAACTGCGCTGTCTCTCTCTGCGTCTCTGTTGTCTCTCTCTGAAATGCACTCCTGATCCTCCTGACCTCCTGACCAGTTATTGCTTCTACCCCTCTCTGGTTCTGATCACTGAATCAACATCACTTAGCAAACCCTGCCCTAGTGATTCGATTCTGACCAAAAGTTGTCTCCTCACACAAACTCGAAAATGCCAAATGCTCAATGTGCTCAATTTGTTTTCCATAGGCCCCTCTCCCTCCTTATATTCTTCCGTTGACTCTTCAACGGCCAAGATTAAAACATAATCAAGGGCTAAGATTAACTTGGAGGTGATCCATGACTTTATCTAGAAGATTCACACTTATTTTAATTAATACCCTTTAATTAATTAGTTTCCCTAAGTTTAGACTTAGGTAAACATTAAAAAACGATTAATTAATTTAATTAAACCATCTCTAAGTGGAATTTTCCAAAACCATATCTGGGTTTTATGGAATACATGTGTCCTAGCCTATACACAAAGTTATAAGGCTAAAGCACATTCGATGCTACCATAAATCAACACCATGAGTGGTCATGTGCCTCAGGAGAAGAGGTGGGGCGACATTGATCTATAGTTCTTTCGAACTACAGTGTGGGGTAGGATCCTTGAGGTACCCAAACCCGTGGATCACATACGAGCTACGAGAGCCCTTAATGAAAGTAGCAGGATGTCTGGAGTCAGTTTGTGCAAGGGATGATGGAGAAACATTATCAGAGCTAGAATGCTGATGACTGGAGCAGTGCAGAGCAGAGGCAACAACAATGCAGAGGTTGATGGACTTCAAGAGCGCAGAGGCAGTGCTTATGGAGTACAGAGCAACAACAACGTAGAGGCACTAGAGGGACAACGCAGATTAGTAGCAGGGGGTGCTTCAGTATCGAGGTGCACTCAGACTGACTTGTATGTCAAGTCTTTGGGATGTTTTCAGTTGCTTACTTCTCAGCAACTGAGTTGCAGTGCAACAGTTAGCAGTGGCAGTGCTATAGGCAGCATGATGTAGCATTTGAGAGGGAGATGTAGTACAAATGAGGCAGTGTCAGTGGTAGTGACATCGGCAACAGTACAGAAGGTAGCAACACAGTGGATGAGGGGCAGAAGCTGAGCATCAACAATGCAAAGGACCGATGTCGTGGATCAGGGTGATGCTTCAGGTTGAAGTATTGCTAGAGCACATTCCTCGCTAAGAGGGAGTGTTGATTTTTGGGTAACATCGGATGTGCTGTAGCTTCGAAACTTTGTGGAGGGGCTAGAACACATGAGATCTCCAAGACCCAGAAACTGTTTGGAGAAATTCCACTTGGAGCTTAAGTTATTCAAAAATAAATAATTTTAATAGGGACTCTAAGTCTAACTTAGGAAAATTAAATAATTAAGGTGAATTAATTTAAACATGTGGGTGAGAATGTTCTAAGTGGTGAGGATCAAGTCTTTTCTAATCTTAGCCGTCGATTAGAGATTAGATCACGACCGTTGATTCGTCAACTGGAAAAGTATTAAACGAAGGCTTGGGGTCAGTTGTAGGAGACACATAGAGTAGCAACACTTGAGCTAAATCAAAATTCTAGGGCGCGGTTTGCTGAGAATTTCGAAGTGAGCTTGCAGTGCAGTGAGGGGCAATTCAGCAGCGGGATTTCGGATCCAAGGCCGAGAATACAGTTTTAGAGAGGCATATCTACCTAGGAGAGACAACGCAACCCTTGAGAGGGTGACGCAGGCCCAGTTGGGCTCACGTAGAGTTGACACAGAGGTTGATGCAGGCCCAGAGGGGTGACACAGTCCAGGAGGAGGTGACGCAGCGCCACACGCTGCAATGCTGGGGTTTTTGTGGGGTAGATCGGGCTCAGTTTCAACAGATCGAAGAAGGGTGACACAACCACTAGGTAGGGTGATGCAATTCCAGCGTAGAGCTTGCTGGGGAATGCATAGGCACCTGTGGGGTTCGTCATTCTGACGCTGGATCAGCCATAATATCTGTCTCCGGATAGAGGTACTTCTTCCAAGGAAATTGTCTGTTTGGTGAGCCGTTTATGGCACCCTTGCTTGTATTCATAAATCTACAGAATGATAAAAACCCTCAAGAGCTGCTGCATTGGTTTTCCTGCATTGGGTTTTTCCGGGGACATTTGTTTGAAAAATTCTGTGTCCTTTGTCTAATGGTTGCTTATTCTTCAGTACTTGATCTGTATAGTTGGGTAGGCTGCAGTGTATTTACTTTGATGTTTTATTGAATAATTTAGAAAATAACTTGTTAAGTAAATATTTTAACTTGTTAAATAAATGTTTTACTGAATAATTTAGAAAAAAACTTGTTAAGTGAAAACAAGTAGGAGAAGTAAATCAGATTTACTGCAGCAGGATTTCTGTTTAGTAGATTCAGAAATTTTCATAGTTGAACTACTTAAGCAAAATGTTGAGAGGTCTATAGCATCATTTTAGTGTGAGCTGTGTATTGAAAGCACAAATCAAGTGAAATGTTGCAAGAAATATGTGCTTAACATGTTAAACGAGCACTTAAAACTCTCAATGGAATTATTAAAGTAGCAAGGAGTAGTTGAAATTAATGTGAAACATTTGAACCCTTGATGGAAGTCACTAGAGGATTTATATTAAGAATGAAATTTAACAATTATACATGAATACAGATTTTTGGCGTCAGGCTTGCATTTTAGAAAATATTGCGATGGTTAATTTATGGCCATTTATCTACAATAGTGGAGGATTGACAGCATTCATATGGGAAACTGTGCCATTCTTAGTGGTGATTTACTTTTGGCTATAACATTCTTCAAAAGATAATGGGAATAAATAAGCATTTTACCATGCCCTATGTTATATAAACTATCCATCATAATATAAACTATGAGAAGAAGATGCAGCACACAACTCTCTTTTAAGAATTAGGTTTGTCCAATAAGATAAAAGCAGCAAGTTTTCTCTGCCATGTTTGACGAATATAATATCAAGGAATTTTACAGCATTGGCACAATCAATAGAAGACAAAACACCTATTTTACCTAGCAACAATGTAAGCCCTGATGACTGGAGAAGAACAACAGTTTGCCTCAATGAGACGGTGTGATGGTAAAAGAAAAAGAGATGAAACTAGGATCCTGACAAGTTATAGCCCATCATGTTGACTCCATCACTGATAAGAACCAATATGCGAATATTACAATCGAAGATAGGGGAGGTGGTCAATTGCAGTAAAAAGACGCCCAGCAAAAAACCAAAGCACATGAGATGGTGGATAGAAAACAGTGGGATTGGTGCCTATTAAGCAGAGAGAAGGTCCAGGCTTATACGAATTTGCGCTAATGATATCTACTATGAGACATCTCCAATCAACAAATATAGAAACACATCAAATGCTTGAATCAGACAGAATGTAAGAACAGCAACCAAGTAAAAATACCACCCAAGAGGTACTTAAGTAAAACACTCCATAGATACAGCAAAGCAACGATGGTAACTGTTTTTAATATTTCACAGCAAAGCACATTGTTATATATTCTAAGTTAACAAAATGAAAAATATATCAATCACAACGCTGATTTAAAGCAGTGTTCCAGAGTGATCCGACATGCCTATGGGGAAAACAGAACAGAACTGCACCCATTACCTGAACCTCTAAAGGGCGAAACAACAGGCCGACTATTGCTGAAGGGTGTACCAGTCCTAAATTGTTTGCTGTCAGCCACTGTTCACTCTCAATTGTGCGCTCACAACTGTCCCACTCTCAACAGCAAACAGCAAACGGAAAACCTCAGCGAAAACAGCAAACATGGGCTTACAACTGTCCCGCTCTCAACAGCAAACAACAAACCTCAGTGAGTGAGTGAAAAGGAGGCCTGAGGAACCAGCATTTATGGAGGAACTGGGGATTTTTTTGGCGCCAAAAAACAATTCCTGTCAAATTGCGTCAAGTCAGCTGTGGGAATGCTGGGAACTCTACAAAATCTGCTCTTGAGTACCTGATCTGTGTCTTCAAAGCTCCTGAAACCATCCCCAGCTCCCGTTGTCATTCCCTCTGAAAACGGGACGCTCCCTTGCAGCTCCAAAGTTCCCGGGAGCATGGGAACCATTGGAACAGGTTTCCCACCTGTCGGGAGCAGTTATGGTGTAACAGAGCTTGGCACAGACATGGTGATACCATTTCATGGACCCCAAGCCAGTCATAGGCACTTAGGTCAACCTTGAAACTTTGAAAAAAATGCCTGAAACATAATTGAAAATGTACAAAACACCACTAGACATATTGTTTTGGCATTTCCATATTTGGAAACATCATATGATGCATTTGGTGATGTTTCCAAGGCATTTGGTATCTGTTTTCACGTCACCGGGTGCTTCAGTGTTAAATTTGGACAACTAGGTCCAAACTCCATGTTATGATGCTCAGATTAAGAGGCTAATATTTTTGTTGGATTCCTCTTTCGGAGAGGTGTAAAATCCATATATAATATGTCTTAATCCGATGAGCAGAACATTTATTTTGAATTTATTATTCATAATAAATTATATGTGCAGGTCGGCCTTAAGGTTTCACACCCCTAGCAGATGTGTCACACACCCCAATGATGGATATAAATACAGGCAAAGTTGGAGAGCATTTCATCACAACACAACTCACATCTTCTTCTCTCATCTGAGATAGTACGAGCTCCCTGGAGGACGAGTTCAGCCCACACGTGTGAAGGAGAAGAAGGACGAATTTCTGTACGGCTGAGCTGAAGGACGAGTTGCTGCAGCTAGGGTTTTGCAGAAGGTTTGACCAGCGTTGACTTTGGTCAACGCATGGTCCAATTGGGCTGAAATTTGGTGTGAAGTTCGATTTTGGAAGGCCGTACTGTTTGGCACAGAAATCGAGGTCAAAGGGTTGACCAATCTGCTGCTGCGTTGACTTTTAGCTTGCTGCCCTGTGTTGACTTTTTCAGGACAGCGTTGACTTTTTTGGAGTTGACTTGGGTTGACTCGTTTGCTGATTGGAGGACTGTTGTGACACATTCTGGGTTGGCTGACCAAGGAGACTTTGCTGGTTGAAGCATCCTGTTGACCGCCGTAACGCACCACCACATTTTTCCTGTTTTTGATTTGTCTTCTATAAGATCCACTTATATGTTCTATCTGCATTTTACTTAACTATTTGTATGATTGCTGTGAGAAAAGTAAAGTTGCTCCAAGCATAGAACATCTACTAAAATTTACATGGTATCAGAGGTGAGGTGAAGACAAACTCTATTGTTAGCAATCACCACCGGAAGAAATGGGTTCCACTAGTCTTGAATTCAAGGAGAATGACAAGCTGACTGGCAGGGATGACTTCCATGCCTGGAAGATGATATTAGATCTCAAATTGGAAGATCATGATCTCTTGGATCATGTGACGGGTAAGATTCAAGAACCTCCATCCAATGCTACCGCTGCTGTTAGAAACAAGTATAAGAAGGGAGAAATCAGAGCAAAGCTGTTGATCAAGGAATCCATACATAAGAGTCTGGTTGCCTATATATCTGAACTAGGCACATCCAAGGAGATGTATGACAAATTGATCCTTATGTTCAAAGTAAACAATGTGAACCAAGTGCTATTCCTCAAGAACAAGTTGAAGAATATGAAGAAGGGCCAGGATGAGTCTGTTCAAACTTAATTTCTGAAATTGACCGAAACAAGGAACAATCTGCTAGCTATTGGGGAGACAATAGCTGATCGTGAAATGGTTCTCACCGCACTTGGAGGACTTCCATATGAATGGCAAGTATTCACAACTACCATTCTCAACAATAATACCATTCCTAACTTTGATGAGCTTCTGTCTAGATGTATGCAAGAAGAAACAAGGATGAAGGAATTCAATAATGACAGAAATGCTGCCTATGGTGCTCATTCCCGAAAGAAGAACTCTGGTGGTTCTAAGGACAAAGGAAGAACGAGGACTCAAGAGAAGAAGGGTAAATGTTTCACTTGCCATAGGCCTGGTCACTATGCTAGAGAATGCCCCTTCAAGAAGGATTCTCCCGATAGTGATGATAACAACAACAACCGAAGGAATGGGAATCGAAGAAATGACAAATCCAAAGGAAAAAGGAAGGCTCACTTTGGTGGAAACAATCAACCTTCTAAAAGGTCCCGAAATACCAGGTATGAGGAGTCTAATGTTGTTGATAAAAGAAATGAGTATATTCTTGTATCTGCTCTCTCAGCTGCATCTCCGCCCGACACTATGGATGTCTGGCTAATCGATAGTGGTGCCTCAAGACACATCATCGGATTCAACGACGCACTTTCTGACATGGTTGAAAGGGATACTAATCTAGAAATTATCCTTGGGGATAATGCCACATATCCCGTGAAAGGGACAGGGACTGTGACCCTCCACTTGTCTCAAGGACAAGTCCTACGTTTGCAAAATGTACTCTATGTACCTAAATTGAAGAAGAACCTTGTGTCTGTATCTGCCATGGAAGACAAAGGATTCAATGTAACTTTCTCTGATGGAAAGGTGCTCATGTGGAAGGAGAGCTTCAAGGAAGCTATCTCAATTGGTTTTAGAGTTGGTACACTCTACCAGGGTGGAGGGAGCCCGTTGGGAGCTATGACTTGTGATACTATCCGACAAACCGAACTATGGCACCGAAGATTTGGACATCTTCATTACAAGGCCCTTCCTGAAGCAAGGAAGGTGGTGACAGGGATGCCTCACTTTGGAAATAATCATGAAGGTGTATGTAAGGGCTGTGCTGAAGGAAAACATACAAGGGGACCTTTCCCCTCAAGTGTCACAAAGACATCTGATATATTGCAACTGGTCCATTCTGATCTATCTGGTATGTTGCCCGTAACATCCCTGGGGGATGTTCTTACTACATGACATTTACTGATGACTTCTCTCGCAAAACCTGGATATACTTCTTGAAGAAGAAGGATGAGGCTTTCATGTGGTTCCGTACCTTCAAAGCCTTGGTGGAAAATATGACCGGAAAGAAGATCAAGATTTTGAGGACTGACAATGGCATTGAATATGAGTCAAATGAGTTCAAAGACTTTTGCAGAGAAGCTGGCATTAAGAGGGAGACTACCACTGCATATACTCCTGAGCAGAATGGTGTTGCTGAACGCAAGAATAGGACTATTGTGGAAACTGCCCGTGCCATGCTATGTGACCAGGGTCTACCAAAGTTTCTGTGGGGAGAAGCTGCAAATACTGCTGTGTACATTCAAAAGCGATGCCCTCATTCCGCTCTGGACTCCAAAACTCCCGAAGAGGTTTTCTCTGGTAAGAAACCTGATGTCTCACATTTTAGAATTTTTGGATGTCCTGTCTATTTTCATGTGCCGAAAGAAAAGAGAAGTAAGCTGGATGCTACTGGGAAGAAAGGAATGTTTGTGGGCTACAGTGAGACTTTTAAGGCCTATAGAGTCTATGTACCTGGTCGAAGGGAAGTAGAGATAAGCCATGATGTCACCTTTGACGAAGATGCTTCCCTGAAGAAAGTAGTAGATCTTCCAAGATCTGGAGAAAATCATGAAGAAAGGCCTGGAAATCTGGAAGAACCGCAGGATGAGACAATGCCTGATATTGAAGGACCAATGGACCCTATTGATCCATCTCCTTCACTGGAAAAGAGACCATCATGGCTCAGGGACACCCTCGAAGATGCTGAGGGTCATGCTGCCCCAAGGGGGACATTCCGAGAAAGCAAGAAGCCGTGTAGATACCAGGGGTATCTAGCTGCCATGAGTACTATTGTACAATCTGAACCTGGATCTTTTGAGGAAGCCGTAAAGCATCAAGTTTGGAAGGATGCTATGCACGAAGAATATGAGTCCATAGTGAAGAATGATGTCTGGGATGTGGTCCCGAGACCGAAGGACAAATCAGTTGTCACCGCAAAATGGCTCTACAAGATCAAACATGGATCTGATGGGAGTGCTGAAAAGTTCAAGGCAAGGTTTGTTGCCCGTGGCTTCTCTCAAAAGGAAGGAATTGACTATGATGACATATTTTCACCTGTGGCACGATATACCACCATTCGATAAATCATAGCCCTTGCTGCTACGCAAGGATGGAGTCTTCATCAGATGGATGTCAAGACCGCTTTTCTGCATGGTGCAATAAAGGAAGAGGTGTATGTGGAACAACCTCTGGGATTTGAAGTTCGGGATCGAGACACTCATGTCTGCAGATTGAAGAAAGCCCTCTATGGGTTAAAGCAAGCACCCAGAGCTTGGTACGAGAGGATGGATAGTTACTTGATGAAGCTGGGCTTCACTCGAAGTAATGCTGATCCGAACCTTTACTTCAAGGTTGTGCGGGAGAAGCCTCTCATTCTAGTGCTGTATGTGGACGACCTCTTCCTGACAGGTGCTGACCCTCTCATTCATCAATGTAAGAGGGAGCTCGCTGCTGAGTTCGAGATGAAGGACCTAGGAATGATGCACTACTTCCTAGGCCTGGAGGTCTGGCAGAGACCTGGAGAGATTTTCCTTTCTCAAGGAAAATACATTGTGAAGCTTCTGGAAAGATTTGGTATGGTGGACTGTAAGTCCGTGTCGACACCGATGGAACTCAACTTTAAGAAGTTGAGCGGCAGCGCTGCTGGGCCTATCTTGGCCAATCCTACTGAGTATCGTCAACTCATAGGAGCTTTGATGTTCTTAGTGAACACCCGACCGGATATATGTTTTGCAGTGAACACTTTGAGTCAACAGATGGTTGAGCCTCATCACTTTCACTGGGTTGGTGCCAAGAATCTCTTGAGATATCTTCGGGGCACGATAAACCATGGGCTGAGATACACTGTCGGGAGTGTGATTTTCCGTGGATATACGATGCGGTGGGCGCGGTGTGGTGGATCGTAAGAGCACATCGGGATCTTGCTTCAATCTTGGTTCTGCTTCGATCTCATGGATGAGCAGGAAGCAGAAGTCGGTGGCTTTGAGCGCCGCTGAGGCCGAATACATTGCAGCAAGTATGGCCTGTTGTGAAGCAGTTTGGTTGCGAAAGCTCTTTAGTGAGTTGTTTGGACATGTGCTAGATACCACCGTGATACTCTGTGATAATCAGAGTGGGATTCGCATGACTGAGAATCCTGTGTTCCACGACCGATCCAAGCATATTGATATCAGGTACCACTTTATCAGGGATATGGTACAGCGAGGCGCCGTAAGGCTCGATCATATAGGAACTGATGAGCAGGTCGCGGATATTCTCACTAAGCCCCTGGGGAAGGTCAAGTTCCTAACCTTCCGTGAGAGTCTTGGTGTCGTGGAACGACCCTATGATGTGGGTCTTGTTGGACAATGAGCTCTGGGAGCTCTGGGGGGCTTTGGGGATAGCTTCTCGGAGCTATAAGCACTCATAATGCTTCTGCCCCACCCTTGTGATTATTGAGCTGGTTCGCCTCTCATTTATCTGTGCCCCGTATGCATCCTACCCATTGAGTTCGGGGCTCATGGGAAGTACCTCTCATTTGGCCAATGAGGTGGGAAAAGCTAGAGACTATTAGCAAAGACTGATGGACGCATCAGAGATTGCCGTACTCTCTATCTAGGATGGCACGGTCCAACCGCTTGATCTGGGATCAAGTTTAGTGAGGTTTGGGACCTCTGCCTGACTTCGGGTTAGATGAACCAACTTTGGGTTGGTTGGATACTCTTCATGAGTTTGATAGAGGTTTTGAACCTCTGGACTGATTATGTCAGTCGGGGGATGATGTCTTTGTGACTGACCCACTTCTGTTCTGAAATAAAGAGGCCAGCAAAGCAAGTTACGGCGGGATGACGCACGATGTTTGACTGCACTGATGGATGGAGTTCTCCCTAGTTGAGAGGGAGTGTTAAATTTGGACAACTAGGTCCAAACTCCATGTTATGATGCTCAGATTAAGAGGCTAATATTTTTGTTGGATTCCTCTTTCGGAGAGGTGTAAAATCCATATATAATATGTCTTAATCAGATGAGCAGAACATTTATTTTGAATTTATTATTCATAATAAATTATATGTGCAGGTCGGCCTTAAGGTTTCACACCCCCAGCAGATGTGTCACACACCCCAATGATGGATATAAATACAGGCAAAGTTGGAGAGCATTTCATCACAACACAACTCACATCTTCTTCTCTCATCTGAGATAGTACGAGCTCCTTGGAGGACGAGTTCAGCCCACACGTGTGAAGGAGAAGAAGGACAAAACAGTACGGCTGAGCTGAAGGACGATTTTCTGCAGTTAGGGTTTTGCAGAAAGTTTGACCAGCGTTGACTTTGGTCAACGCATGGTCCAATTGGGCTGAAAAGTTGTGGGAAGTTCGATTTTGGAAGGCTGTACTATTTGGCACAGAAATCGAGGTCAAAGGGTTGACCAATCTGCTGCTGCGTTGACTTTTAGCTTGCTGCCCTGCGTTGACTTTTTCAGGACATCGTTGACTTTTTGGAGTTGACTTGGGTTGACTCGTTTGCTGATTGGAGGACTGTTGTGACACATTCTGGGTTGGCTGACCAAGGAGACTTTGCTGGTTGAAGCATCCTGTTGACCGCCGTAACACACCACCACATTTTTCCTGTTTCTGATTTGTCTTCTATAAGATCCACTTATATGTTCTATCTGCATTTTACTTAACTATTTGTATGATTGCTGTGAGAAAAGTAAAGTTGCTCCAAGCATAGAACATCTACTAAAATTTACATTCAGGTAGTGGTACATGGCCAGACTAGGTGTATCTTGCAAAATAGCAATGAGCCTTGTGATGGTATGCATAGATGCATTTACTAGTTGCTAGGTGAAGGCATATGTACCCTTTGACCTTTTATAAGCGTAGTTAATGTTTACTAATGGTTATCATTATCATACTCATCATCGTCATTATTTTTTATGTTTGTTACAAATAATGGTTCTATTGTTCACATGTATAAATCAGTAAGATAAAGAGCACTAATTTGTGGTTAACAGCTAGTTTGTTTGGGCTCTGTGCAAACTACAATTAATATTGTTATTAGATAGATTATAAATAGTTGCATTGCATATAACATGGAATTTACTTTCCCGTCACACAAGTGTGTGCTCTGTACTTTGCAAAATGATGATGATTGTGACGGGTGTGGTTGGTCTGGTTAGAAATGTGCTGATGATACCTTAGTAGTTGTTCAAAGAATAATTTGTGTAATATATTCTCTTTATGACACCAATAGAGGTATACAATTCATTTTGATGTAATAATGATCATGATCATTATATCCTGCCTATTTTCTAGTCATTTATTGTGCATACAACTAAAGTTAATTCTAGCAAATGAGAATGTATCAACACTTGGACTTAAGTACAATAATGAAGATTTTAAAAATATTTAAGAATGAACTTTTTAAGAGGATATGGCATAAATGAACTGGTTTCAATCCTCAGACATGGCTGATTTTACTTATATATTCACTTTACTTTTGATGACAGCCTCTTGTATCAGGAGCAGCTTTGGGTTTAGAGGGGCAGGTATCCTCATTTGGAGAAACTAATGTTCTTTCTCCATTTTTTATATATTTATAATCGTTTCATTGACGTTCATGAATAATAATTTAGAAGAGTGATTTTTTTCTCTGTTTTCTCATTATAATAGGTAAAAAATAGCTTAATTAAATAACCTTCAGGCCAACTCTAATGCTATTCTTGTTGATGGTGAGTTTCAGCTTACTGTTTACCATCATAATCAAGGGCCATGTTACAGATGCTTGTTTCCTACACCACCACCAATGGATGCATGTCAGCGTTGCTCCGATAATGGAGTTCTTGGAGTAGGTAAAGCTCTTTTTTCATAAAGATGCCATGTCCCATTGATAATATTTCTCTTTGCACTAATAAAATTAGTGCCATGAATGCCTTTATAGTCAAAGGTGTGTAAAAGTAGGTAGCATTGCATGAATAAAAAATAAAAAGTAATTCAATTACCCTAAAGAAGGAAATTCAATTTTATTGGTCACAAATGACCTTTCATTTCATTTCCTCACTCGAATCCTATATTGTCTATATGTCAAGCATCTACTTTATTCTTTTGACATCCATACATGTCTCATAAAATAAGTTGCCCATGTTTTATTCTCACACCTCCCTTTAGCACAAAAATCGCCCCTCTCCCTCTTTAATCATGTTACCATCAACCAATGTAGATCTTTTACAAAGAAACAAAGATGAAGAATCACAACACATGGACTATATCTATGGTTGCTCTCCTTAAGATACAAGTGGAACAATCTTGAAGTTGCTATCACACTTCGGTATCCTGATGCTGAAGGTAGAGTATACCTAAACAATTATATCACCCCATTAGTTTCCATCACCCACATATTGAAGGTCGAAATCATGGCTTCAAACTAATGCGGTGAAATCACCTAGACAACTGACCATCCCAGACATCTCCTGTAAATAGTCTCCTCTGTTCGGAGACCATGCGTTGTAGGATATTTGTGTTATCACTTGTAAATTCCTGTCCTGCAAAATATAAATCAAGTCCAGATAATTACAGGAAACAAACCACTGTCACCATGCTTGATTTCTCTCACGTTGAATTTAGTGCATGCTAGCTTCAGGGGTTATCCCTAAAGGATCTAAGAAGACAGTTGCAAATCAACAATGATCAATGGTATGTCAAATTGATAAAATAAGTTTGCGTAAAATATGTGTGTAAATTTTACTAACAACAAGCAAAACTCACTCTAAAAATGCTGGAAAACACACAAACAAATGCAGAAAAATACTTAAAGCTGAGTGCACGAATCACAATGAAAACTCTTAATTATTGTGTGAAAACAGAGATGACAGCAAACTGTTCTTGCTGTTTTCTATACTGAAAAAACATGGATTAAAGACTGTTTTTATATTTTATTATATTTATGACGCACACAGATTGAGAAAGAGGTATAACTCATCTGGCGCATTGTAAATCCAGATCCCATCCCAAGATGAGATCACCCAGGTCCCATTGGGGATCGATGTCTTCCAGGCAGTGACACAGTAAGAAATTTAGATCTTCCTCTAGGTCATCCTCCAGAAAATCTTCTATCTTGAGTTTTCTTCATTCAAGCTCAGATGTTAAGGGAGCTAGCTCTACCGTATCTTGATATGCTGGACTTTTGGGCACTCCATATCGTGGATCCATGTACATTGAACTGTTGAGATTTTGTGTCTTTGGGGTAGCATCAGTTGTGCTCTAGCTCCCAAATTTTGAGGAAGGACTAGAGTACACTTGATCTACAAGACCCGGAAATGGATTTGGGAGATTTCATGTGGTTTAAGAGATATTAAATTAATTAATTATTTTAATGTATTTCGTAAGTTGAAACTTATGAAACTTAAATAATTAAAGTGAATTTAATTAAACATGTGATGAAATTGTCTTAAGTCACACGGATCAAACTTTCTTTTAATCTTAGCCATTGATTCAAGATCTAATCATGGCCGTTGGTTTCCCAACGAGAAAGTATAAAGGAAAGGCTTGGGGTCATTTGTAAAGGCATAGAGAGGCAAAGCACTGAAGCCAAGTTGAGATTCTAGGGCGAGTTTGCTATGAATTTTCAGAAGTGTTTCAGCTACAGAAAGGGGAATTTAGGCCAAGGGGATGATTTGATCCCGGGGTCTAGAATCAAGAAGAGGCAGAGATCAGCTCAGAGAGACAACGCAGAAGTAGGAGAGCAGCAGCAGCAAGGACAGTGCAATCCCTCAAGGACATCGTGATTTTTTTAGGAGGAAGCCCTCAGGGGTTATGCAGAGACCCTAAGCGGCAGTGTAAGGCCTGCGTCATCCAGTCTGGGGTAACGCAGGCCTTTCTGGTGCAGCTTCAGAGGCTGACGCAGAGGCTTCAGAGGCTGACGCAGAGGCTTTTCGGGACAGCGCTGGGGTTTCTAGGCCCTAATTTTGGCTAACTGTTGTAAATCTCGTTTGAGGGTGTGGATCAATCATTATTTTGGCCTTAGAACAGCCAGTGAGCTATAGATCTATTATTTCTCTGTCTGGTTTTCCAAATCTGGATCCTAGATTTGTTGCATTCAGAAAATTCTTAATAATAAAACCCTCCAACAGCCAGAAGACTAGTTTTCCCGCATTGGATTTTTTTGAGGACTATTTGTCCAGAAAATATCTGTGTCACTTTGTCTAGGTGTGCATGTACTTGTTCTAGATCTGAATTGGTGAAGATCTGTTATGTGTTTTGCTTCAATTTTAACTTGAATTTATTCAGTTAATAACTTATCTAAGTAGGAGGAGAATAACCAGATTAACAGTAAAGATTTATGCAGATCTAGGAGGGTCACCAGCAAGAGACTGAAGGTTCTAGCTGCAGAAAGCAGCAGAAACGCAAATATGTAGGGACAACGCAGTTTTTAGAGGCAGATTCATGCAGAGGGAAGGGTGACGCAGTCTAACGCTGTCTCCTAGCAAGCCCACACAATTACTCTGTAGAGGCAGCCCAACAACAACGCTGGATTGCTCTAAAGCCAGCCAGTGTGATGCAGATCTGAATCTGTCAGATCCAGAAAAGACTGAGATGTAGCTGTAGAAATTCAGAAGCTGGTGGTGGGGTTAAATATCTGAAGTTTTCAGATTTTTAGCCTAAGCACAAGTGATAAAGAGGGGGAGGAGATCAACTTCTTAGAGGGTTTCTAGCGAAAGAAACTTGTAGTTTGATCAGAGGATCAAAGAGAGCTGAATCATTGTTGATTTGGCAGATTTCCAAGGAGGGAAATCAGTTGTCAGAGGGAGCAAAATGTGCCTGTTTCGCCAAGGGCCGTAGATCTAGTTCTCTAGCAAAGAGAAAGGGAAGTTTCGACACATTTCTGAGCAGATGGCTCCTCATGGACTGCGTGATCAGGACAGGTTGGATGGCCTTTCCAACTTCTCAGTTTGGAAGGCAAGGATCCTCATAGTCCTTGAGGCATACAATCTTAGAGACCATGCAGAGCAAACTCTGGCCACGCCGACCGATCCGGATCTCCTTCAGAAGCATAAGGAAGCTGCTAGGCATGCCAAGCGGTTGATCATGGACGAAATTAAGGACCATATTGTACCACACTTAGCTGAGAAAAAAACAGCTAATGAGACGTGGAATGCCTTAATCTCCCTATATGAGGGAAAATATGTCCAAAGAAAGATGCTGTTGGAGACACAGATGAGGTCATTCATGATGACCAAGGGAGAAGACATGGAGAATTTTCTCTTTAGATTGTAGTCAATTAGAGATCAGTTGACTGCAACGGGTGCTAAGGTGGAAGACGATGTGATAGTCAGGACCGCCCTTAATGCAGTCACAGATGAGTGGGAAACCTTTGTCCAAAGTAACGTTGGCAGAGCGGACCTCCCAGATTGGGACAAGTTGTGGTTAATTCTGCGCCAAGAAGAACTTCGTAGATTCACCAAGAAGCAACACAACTCTGGATTGAGCAAAGTGAAGAAGGTAGATGAAGAAGATGTAGCCTTGGAATCAAAGAGACAACAGGGAAAGAAGAAGAAGGATCTGTCAAAGATCAAGTGCTTCTAGTGTGGTAAAATGAGACATTTTGCCAGCAATTATCGTTAGAAGAAAAGGACAAGGAAGCTTCTTCTTCCAAGGCTGCTGTGGCAGATGATGGGTAAGAAGATGATGCAGCCATGAGCGCTCATGAACCACGAAAGTGGGGTGACATGGATATGTAGAGAAGCTACATAGTCTAAGCCAGGATCCTTGAGCAACTCATCTCTTGGGATCACATGCGAGCTACGACAGCCTTAAGACAGTAGCAGGACAAGTGGAGTAGTGGGTGCATAGATCACAGATGAAGCAGAGGTAGGTCTGAAGACTGGGAGGATCAGCGCAGAGCAGCGACAACGTAGAAGCAGCAGCAACTGTAATATTCCCAATTAGCGATAGTTAATTGGAAATATTAACTTTGATCAATTTTTCTCTCTATAGTTAGAAATATAAATAAAGTGAGTGAGAGGAGGACATAACTCACTAAAATAAAGTACACTCCCTAGTAGACTCAACGTTGTGACTTAAGTGGGCCAAGGGGGCCAAGAGACCACGTAGAGGGGGACTCACTTAGACCACGTGGGCCATGACAACGCAGTTTAGTTGGCAACGTGGGCCAAAGGGAGGCTACGTTGGAGATGGTGGGGCCTAGGGTTGAGAGAGGCCCATTGTTTAAAAAGGAGGAGAGCCTCCTCATTTCCTCATTCGAGTTTATGCATATCGAGTTGGTCACTACGACTTTGAACACGCTGGCTGTTTAGCTTGTCTGCAGCACTGTTTAGTGCATTGAGTGTCTCCGTTAGGAGATCTCACCCTCTGCCCCGGGAGACTTTGAGTGCTTGCTCGGGTGAGGTTGGCCTATCAGTATTTTGCGGGAGGATTGGAGTTTGGCATTCATGGAGGAGTAGTGCTTCCATAGACTGCGCAGTCTTGAGAGGGAGGACGCAGTCCATATTGAGGGAGCTCTGGTGTGGAATTCTTCCGGAGGATTTTGGTCAGGAGATTGAGCAAGGGGCCAGCCCTTTCCTATTGGAGACTTTTGGTTGAGCAGGAGGTCATATTTTGTAGTATTCCATTCAGTCTCAGCGCAGAGCCTTGGAGGATAGCGTAGATCCCCAAGGGGGGTATTTTCGGGGGTCGGCCATTCCAGAAACACTCTCTGGGCTTTTCTGGGTATTGTGAGTAGAGGCGGATTCCATAGTTTTAGCTCATTCCGAGTAGGGGAGCAACCCCAACTACTCATTTGGTTCCAGCAGTAGCAGCTACACGACAATTTTCCAGCAACTTGGACGCAGATCAGAGAGCAACCATTCCATCGATATTCTGAGAGTATTCCTACACTTGCCTGGTGCAAGTTGAGGTGCCATCACTCTGATCACCTCTTATACTCATTACTATTTCTCAGTATAATAAAATGGCTCAGTGTTCTCTCTATTTTATGTGTATATATTGCATATATTGTTTCTAGCATTTCATGTACTGTTGTATGGTCCGCATCATTGCTTTGAGACATTCCGTTGTTATACCATCTGTCGTGTTTTCCCATACTCTATAGACGGAGTCTGGTGAGGGCCAGGTAGCCTCCAGATCTCATCCTCTTTTCAGAGGTTAAATATCTGGTAAACGCCTCTCCAGTCCATCTCTGGTTTAGAGTTGACTGTGTTTGAGAGATATCCCTGAAAGGGGATATTACAGTGGTATCAGAGCTCATAGATTTGGCTCAACCTGTGGAGCTAGTTGTCTATGACACCGGGGGAGAAGCTGTATATTTGCTACTGAGGTAGGAGGTACCGTGACAGAGAGCGTAGGTTGCAAATCACCTACGGGGAGGGTGACTGCGTTGCAGTAGTGAACGCAGAAGAGGATCCAGTAGTGGACGCAGAACAAGTTCCGGTAGTGGACACAGAGCAGGAAGTACCGTGTAATATTCCCAAAATGGATTTTTCAGCAGATCATGCCTGAAAAATGCACTCTTTAGGTATGATGGCTTCATATATCATATAATATGTCTGAAAATGATCAGCAACCAAAAGAAATAACAGAAGTGACCTTTACTCAGCTCTTAAGGGCAAAAAGGTGGGGAAAAGTGAGGATTTTGGCCCTAAAATGAGTGTATCAGAAAATCTGCGTAAAATGATGGGTCAAGGTTCTGGAATATGTTATATTAGGTCAAGAGGGACTTCCATGTCGAATTTCAGCTCAAAAAAAGGCGTTTTGCTAAGTTAAACAGTTCCTCCTTCCCGACTAGTCAATAAAAACCCTGATTTCCCAAGACTTTGAATATGCAGAAATTCGCTGAAGCAAGGGCAGCGTATTTTATGAAGGAATATGATGTATAACACTATAAATAATCAGAGAATGAGTTTGAGAACAAGGCATAGGCTTTCAGCAAGGTTAAACAACAATTTTATATAGAAAATCCCTCAAGATAGAGGTGCCGCAAGACAAAGATTGATCCAGAAACCCTTCAGCGTTTTCTCCAGGAGGTTGAAGCTTATATTTATTATATTACAGATCTGCAACTGATAAATACATGAAAACATAGATCTATAATGAGACAAAATGCCCAAAGGGCTCTTTATTACTTTCCCCTTGGGGATTTCAGCAATACATGAGAATGCCGGAGTAGATTTGAGTTTTACTGCAGCAGATCTGAAGAATGATTCAAAATTTCTGAAGCAAACTTCAGTATCAGATCAGAAATATACTTGGATTGGTTGGCCAATCCAAGGATCACCCTCAATCAGAGATCTAACTCCAAAATGATGCCAAAACCCTTGGAACGCTGCTCCCTCAGCAATAACGCAGGTCCGGGGAAAGAACTGCGCAGTATACCATGAAGAACATATAGGTCTGATGCCAAGATCTGATAATAAGCTCCAATATCTCCCAATCTGATCCTCCAAAGGAAAGAGAGACTCTCCCTCTGAAAAACAAGAGAAGGAGGTGGTGTCGTAAAGTCACCACGGCAACACCCTACAACACAGTATTACACCGCTGCAGCAATAACGCTATCCTGGACGATGATGCCAATAAAATAACCTTGCCCGAGCAGGCACTCGAAGTCCCCCGGGGCTAAGGGTGAGATCTCCGCACGGAGACACTCGGTGCACTAAACAGTGCAGCAGACGGGCTAAACAACCAGCGTGCCAAAGAAGACAATATGTCTCACTCAACAATCCATAATCCAAGCATGAATGAAATGAGGAGGCTCCTTCATCTTTTATAGTGTTGGTTTCCCTCCAAAACCCAACGTAGTTTCTCTCTCTCCTCCACGTGGTGTTGGGTCCCCCCCTTGACTCCCACTTAAGTCACAACGTTGTGCTACTAGGTGGATGTCTTATTTCATTTAAGTGAGTTTAGACCCTCTTTACTCACTTTTTATTTATTTACAAACTATAGGTGGCAAAATAAACAAAATAGAATATTCCAATTTGCTGTCGCAAATTAGGAATATTACATACTGATGGCAGATGATAGTGATGCAAAATAGTTTGGGGAAGCACTCCTCAAATCAATGCGGGATCTGGCGAGGTAGATCGAGATGATGGGTCAGAGATTCACTGCTGTGGAGGCTAGACAGCGTGAAACCCCAAGGGGTTTCTATGTTGGTGAGGGGTCGTGCACATCCCACCATTTGCAGGAGCGGGATGCCACTCCGCACCAGGCATCACATGCCCCCACTCGTTCCACTATGCCCACTTTTCTGGGTGCAGACACTGGGGTAGGAGCACAGCAGGAGCTAGAGCCTGGCCACATGGGTGATTATTTTGCTGAGTATCAGGCGTATGGGCAGGAGTTCAGGGATGCCCTTTCATTTAGAGATTTTGTTCAGCTTCAGCGGGACAGCAGACCCCGTGACCATCACAGAGGGCATCGACATTATCACGAGGGAGATACCTAGCGTACAGTGAGCAGGCTCCAGTTGCCTATGTTTGATGGTTCATCAAACAGTTCGGCAAAGTCTTGGGTGGAGAAGCTGGACATATACTTCCAGCTCAACCAGATGGCAGAGACGGAGGCCATCAAGGTGGCGACGCTGCATTTGGATGGTGATGCCCAGGATTGGTGGTTCCATGGGATGGTTACACTCGGACATTCGACAGTGACCACATATGTTGAGTTCACCCAGAGATTGATAAAGAGGCTTGACCGGAGGGATCCAGAGGAGCACTTTGTGGAGCTGACGAGGCTCAAACAGACTGGGAGCCCGAAGACATATATTGCAGATTTCCTGAGACTTTCAGTGATGGTGCCCGATCTATCCGCGGCACGGATGATATACATGTTCGTTGAGGGGTTAGCAGAGCCGCTTCGAGGTTTGGTCAGATCCGCCAGCCCAGCCACACTCCAAGACGCAGTTGGCAGGACTTGGGATTTGCAGGATGTTTTACCCTGGACCAAGACACCTTACCCCCAGAGACAGGCCTTCTAGCCAAAGGGGAAGGATGTGAGGATTCCGCCTCCTAAGGGGAATCCGGGTAGGGGACAGTTAGATGATGATGCCAGGAGGGAGTTGAAGAAGAAGAGGTTGTGTTTCACCTGTCAGGAGCCATGGGCACCAGGACACATATGTGCTGCTGGCAAAGCACATTTTATCGAGGTCTTCTCCGAGAGCAGCGGGGAAGAGGATGAGTATGATGATGGGGAGGCAGGAGACAGTCAGGCAGCGCAGGACCATTTGCCGCCTCCACCTCCAGGCTCAGGAGGTGCAGCTTTTGCACCAACAGGAGGGACCCTTGTGGCATTGCGGGGAGTACCTAAGTATTTGACGCTGCGCGTCCGAGGGAAAGTACGTGGGCAGCTAGTTTTAGTCCTGGTAGACAGTGGGGCAACCCACAACTTCATCGATGCACAGATGGTTGAGCGGAGAGGCATACCGACAGAGAGCTTCGATGGATTTTCAGTATTGGTCCCAGGGGATCAGACGATGCAGTGTGCCAGATATGTTCTAGAGTTGGCTGTGATGATGGGAACCTACATAGTGACTAACCATTTTTTTGTGGTTAACATACCGGATACCAATGTGGTATTAGGTGTACAGTGGCTGATTACTCTAGGGAAGGTCACCACAGATTGGGAGGCCTTGGAGATGGAGTGGGATGACAAGAAGACTGGGAAACATAAGAAGATATGTGGGATCCACACTTACCCACCCCAGACTGTTTCAGCTCACTGGATGGAGGTAGACTTCCAGAAGGGAGACATAGAGTGGGCAGTAGAGCTGCGTGCATCAGAGGCAGGGACTACTGGGCAGTCAGTTCACCCTGAGATACAGTCCATCCTTGACAGGTATGCAGTGGTGTTTGGGGAGATACTGCCAGGACAACCACCAGGTTGGGGATTTGAGCATACTATTGAGTTAGAGCAGGGCATTCAGGCCGTTATCACCACACCCTATAGGCACCCCAAGGCCTATCGGGACAAGATTGAGCAGGCCATCCAGGAATTGCTGGCTCTTGGGCACATTCGGCCTAGCACCAGACCTTTTGCTTCTTCAGTGGTGTTGGTGAAGAAGAAGGACGACACATTGAGAATGTGCATTGATTACAGGGCTCTGAATAAAAAGACCATGAAGAACAGGTACCCTATACCGTGGATCGATGAGCTGATGGATGAGTTGAGAGGAGCACAGTTCTTCTCGAAGATCGATTTGAGATTCGGGTACCACCAGATTCGCGTGAGGGAACAGGACATTCCCAAGACCGCTTTCAGGTGCCATTATGGCCACTTTGAGTTCTTGGTTATGCCTTTCGGGCTAACCAACACACCAGCCACCTTCCAGTCATGCATGAACCACATCTTCCGTAGTCAGCTGAGGAAGTTTGTGTTGGTCTTTTTTGATGATACTCTGATATATAGCAGGACTTGGGAGGAGCATCTCCAGCACATAGAGGCAGTGCTGCATATCTTGGAGGAGCAACAGTTCTATGCTAAGCTCTCCAAGTGCGAGTTTGGGCTGACAGAGATGCTATATTTGGGACACATCATAGGAGTGGACAGAGTGAGGGTCCACGAGGAGAAGATCAGGGCCATCAGAGATTGGCCAGAGCCGAGGAATGTGACGGAACTTCGGGGATTTGTCGGTATCTGCACTTATTACAGGAAGTTCGTCAAGAGTTTCTCTCAGCTTGCTGCACCCCTTACAGATTTGACGAAGAAGGGGGCATTCAGTTGGTCAGATACAGTGCAGCGGGCCTTTGACAGGCTCAAGGAGGTGATGAGCAGCTGCCCAGTACTTGCATTGCCGGATTTCACGCAGCCGTTTGTCCTAGAGTGTGATGCATCGGGAGAGGGGATCGGTGCAATATTGATGTAGGGAGGTCACCCGATAGCTTTTGAGAGGCGGAAGCTCCTTCCACATGAGCAGTTATATGCCATATATGACAAGGAGATGTTGTCCATCATGCATGCCTTGGCCAAATTCCGGCAGTACCTGGTTGGTAACAAGTTCAGGGTGAGGACTGACCACAACAGCCTCAGGTTCTTTTTAGAGCAGAAACAGCTACAGGAGAGGCAGCAGAAGTGGGTCAGCAAGATCCACGCCTACGACTTTGACATCGAGTATGTCAAAGGGAAGAACAATGTGGTGGATGATGCACTTTCATGGAGACCAACCGCGTTGTCCTTGATGAGTTTGGACGCAGATTGGAGGGCTCGACTTTTGGTGGTGTACTCCAAGGACATGTTTGCTTGCGAGGTTCTGGATGGATAGGTGACGGATGATCGATACAGGGTGATGGATGAGATCATCTACTATAGGGACAGGATCTTCTTGACTAAGGGCTCTCAGCTCAAGAAGAAGATAATATAGGCTTCTCATGATTCACCATTGGCTGGTCACTAGGGGTTTACCAAAACCTACAGGGCCATCAGAGAAGGGCCTCAAGGAGGACATACTCCAGCATGTGAGGGAGTGCGAGGTTTGCCAACGCAACAAGGGGGAGATGAACCATCTAGCAGGGTTGTTGCAACCTCTTCCCATTCCAGAGGGGAAATGGGAGAGTATTTCGATGGATTTCATCACAGGGTTGCCCGCGGTGCAGGGCAAGGACTGTATATTTGTCGTCGTTGATCGATTGACAAAATATGCACACTTTTTCGCCATATCCGCACACTATACAGCAACATAGGTGGTAGAGCTGTTCCTCTGGGATATTTTCAGGTTACATGGTCTTCCCAAGACCATTGTCAGCGACAGGGACAACCGCTTCATGGGCGGATTTTGGCAGGAGCTTCTTTTTCGGTTGGTGGGGACAGAGTTGACACCGAGTACCAGCTACCACCCACAGACAGACGGGCAGACGGAGATAGTTAACAAGTCGCTGGAGGGCTACTTGCGTAACTATGTCAGTGGGCAGCAGAGAGTGTGGCTGAAGTGGCTGCACCTAGGAGAGTACTGCTACACCACCCATCACATGTCTATCGGTATGTCTCCGTTTTATGCATTGTACGGTTATCATGCTTTATCTTTCGTTGATGTGATGTTTGGTGCCAGCAAGGCTCCGAGAGCCAAGATTTGGATCCAAGAGAGTCAGGACATCCTCCGAGCTCTCAAGGATAACCTGGCTACAGCACAGAACCAGCAGAAGCTGTATGCCGACAAGGGTCGGGTGGAGATACAGTTTGAGGTAGGGGACTTGGTCTACCTACGCTTGCAGCCATACCGACAGTCGACTCTAAAGTAGAAGGGGGCTGAAAAGCTCAAGCCCCACTTCTATGGACCATACAGGGTGATACGCAGGGTTGGACAGGTTGCCTATGAGTTGGAGCTGTCCCAAGGCAACAAGATTCATAACATTTTTCATGTATCATGCCTAAAGAAGGCTTTGGGACAGCAGGTGACAGTGACAGAGGAGCTTCCGCCTACAGATGATGAGGGGCATTTGGTGCTACAGCTAGAGGCCATCATTGATGTCAGAGAGAGGCAGCTGCGGAGCAGGACAGTCTGGGAATTCTTGATGAGGTAGAAGAATTTGCCGGATGAGGATGCCACTTGGGAGAGTGAGAAGATCTTGCAACATCCATCACTACAGTTGCTTGGGGTCAAGCAACATTTTGCCGAGGGAGATTGTAATATTCCCAATTAGCGATGGCTAATTGGAAATATTAACTTTGAATCAATTTTGCCTTCTATAGTTAGAAATATAAATAAATTGAGTGAGAGGGGGACATAACTCACTAAAATAAAGTGCACTCCCTAGTAGACTCAACGTTGTGACTTAAGTGGGCCAAGGGGGGCCAAGAGACCACGTAGAAGGGGACTCACTTAGACCACGTGGGCCATGACAACGCAGTTTAGTTGGCAATGTGGGCCAAAGGGAGGCTACGTTGGAGATGGTGGGGCCTAGGGTTGAGAGAGGCCCATTGTTATAAAAAGGAGGAGAGCCTCCTCATTTCCTCATTCGAGTTTATGCATATTGAGTTGGTCACTACGACTTTGAGCACGCTGGTTGTTTAGCTTGTCTGCAGCACTGTTTAGTGCATTGAGTGTCTCCGTTCAGAGATCTCACCCTCAGCCCCGGGAGACTTCGAGTGCTTGCTCGGGTGAGGTTGTTCCATCAGTATTTTTCGGGAGGATTGGAGTTTGGCATTCGTGGAGGAGCAGTGCATCCATATACTGCGCAGTCTTGAGAGGGAGGACGCAGTCCATATTGAGGGAGCTCCGTTGTGGCATTCTTCTGTAGGATTTTGGTCAGGAGATTGAGCAAGGGGCCGGCCCTTTCCTATTGGAGACTTTTGGTTGAGCAGGAGATCATATTTTGGAGTATTCCATTCAGTCTCAGCGCAGAGCCTTGGAGGATAGCGTAGATCCCCAAGGGGGGTATTTTCGGGGGTCGGCCATTCCAGAAATGCCTTCTGGGCTTTTCTGGGTATTGTGAGTAGAGGTGGATTCCAAAGTTTCAGCTCATTCCGAGTAGGGGAGTAGCCCCAACTACTCATTTGGTTCCAGTAGTAGCAGCTACATGGCAGTTTTCCAGCAGCTTGGACGCAGATCAGAGAGCAACCATTCCATCGATATTCTGAGAGTATTCCTACACTTGCCTGGTGCAAGTCGAGGTGCCATCACTCTGATCACCTCTTGTACTCATTGCTATTTCTCAGTATAATAAAATGGCTCAGTATTCTCTCTATTTTATGTGTATCTGTTGCATATATTGTTTCTAGCATTTCATGTACTGTTGTATGATCCGCATCACTACTTTGAGCCATTCCGTTGTTATACCATCTGTTGTGTTTTGCCCATAGTCTATAGATGGAGTCTGGTGAGGGCCAGGTAGCCTCTAGATCTCACCCTCTTTTCAAAGGTGAAATATCTGGTAAACACCCCTCCAGTCCATATCTGGTTTAGAGTTGACTGTGTTTGAGAGATATCCTGAGAAAGGGGATATTCTGTTGCTGCAAAGGTTGATGTGACTTTATCGGCACAAACGGGCTGCGGCCGGCGCGAAGGCTGGGGGGGACGGCGCGGTGCGGGGGCAACGGCGTGAGAGATTTCGGCACAAGGGGTTGATGTCACCGGTAGTGCGAGGGAGTCTACTTACGCGGTGCAAGTTGTGAAGTTTGTGCATTATCCCAGCCCGAGATGCCAACACGGATCTGTGGCCTATGGAGAATCTGTAGCCAATGGAACTTTAGTGATGAGGATGCAACCCATTTGACTTGTATGTCAAAGATTGGGCAGGAGATTCAGTTGTTTCTCTCAACAACTGAAGTTGCAGTGCAACAGATTAGTAGTGGCACTGCTATGAGCAACACAGATGCAACATATTGAAAGGGAGCTGTAGTGCAGAGGTTGCAGTGGCACTAGCAAAGTCATGGGCAACAGTACAAAATGGCAACAACAATGCAAAGTTGAGTGGCAGCAGGCCAAGCATCAGCAACATAGAACCAGTGCCCAAAATCTTGTAATGCATAGTGTGATGTATTGCTAGAGCACACTCTTGATGCTAAGAGGGAGTGTTGAGATTTTGTGTATTTGGGGTAGCATCAATTGTGCTCTAGCTCCCAAATTTTGTGGAGGGACTAGAGTACACTTGATCTACAAGACCTAGAAAAGGATTTGGGAAATTTCATCTGGTTTAGGAGATATTAAATTAATTAATTATTTTAATGTATTTTCTAAGTTAAAACTTAGGGAACTTAAATAATTGAAGTGAATTTAATTAAACATGTGATGAAATTGTCTTAAGTCACACGGATCAAGCTTTCTTTTAATCTTAGCCATTGATTCGGAGTACGATCATGATCATTTGTAAAGACACACGGGCGAAACCCAAGGCAAAGTGAGATTCTAGGGTGGGTTTGCCAAGAATTCTCAGAAGTGTTTTAGCTGCAGAGAAGGGAATTTAGGCCAACGGGATGATCTGATTCCGGGGTCTAGAATCAACAAGAGGCAGGGATCAGCTTAGAGAGATAGCGCAGAAGCAAGAGAGTAGCAACAGCTAGGACAACGTAGTCTCTCAAGGATAGCGTGATTTTTTTAGCAGGAAGCCCTCAGGGGTTGCGGGGGCCTAAGGGGTAGCGTAAGGCTGCGTCACCTAGTACGGGTAATGCAACCCTTTCTAGTGCGGCGAGGGGACGCAAAGGCTTGGAGAGGTGGCACGCAAAGGCTTTTCGGGACAACAGCGGGGTTTCTAGGCCCTAATTTTGGTTGAGTCTTGTAAATCCCGTTTGAGGGTGTGGATCAGTGATTATTTTGGCTTTAGAACAACCAGTGAGCTGTAGATCTATTATTTCTCTGACGAGTTGTCGAGATCTGGAACCCAGATTTGTTATATTCAAAAAATTCTTAATAATAAAACCCTCCAGCAGCCAGAAGACCAGTTTTCCTGCATTCAGTTTTTCAGGGGACTATTTGTCCAGAAAATATCTCTGTCACTTTGTCTATGTGTGCATGTACGTGTTCTAGATCTGAATTGGTGAAGATCTGTTATGTGTTTTGCTTCGATTTTAATTTGAATTTATTCAGTTAATAACTTATCTAAGTAGGAGGAACATAACCAGATTAAAAATAAAGATTTCTGCATAAGTGTAAGATTCAAAAATTTCACATGAACATCCCTTTTTTCAGATTTGCTCTCCGCTTTTTGTTCAAGCTTGTGGTAACTTTGGAAGGTCTTCTACATGAGGTTAGTGGTTTGGCCTGTAGGAGATGGCTAAGTGCCTCTTTAGGTTGCTTGCTTGGTGGAGTAAGTGATTTATGACTTCTTTAAGTACAATAATTAAATTCGATTAATTATTGTGGAATATTAAGCCATAATACTAAGGATAAATAATAAAGTTATTTAAGTGAATTAGGTATGATCTTAATGATCTAAGTGAGGTGAGATCTAATCTCAACCGTCAATCGCTTTGATGATTAGGGTTAAGGATTTGGCTAACCGTCAATCACTTTGAAGATTAGGGTTAAGGATTTGGCTTAATCAAAATTTTAAAGAGAAGCCTAAGGGAGAGGCGAAGACAGAAGACAAGAGGCAAGGACTGCATTTTGAGAAAGCAATTTTCTCAAAGAGGGAGAGAGCAATTTTCTCCAGAGCGAGAGGCTCATCTAGACTAAGGAGAAAGAAGAAGAGTGTTGAGTTTGATACATAGTAGTTTTGGATGTGCTCTAGCTCCTAAAATTTGAATATGGTTCAGAGTACATGAGATCTCCAATACCCAGAAAGGGATTTAAGAAATTTCATCCGGTTTTGGAGATAATTAATTAATTAATAAATTTAATTATGGACCCTAAGTCTAACTTAGGAAAATTAAATTATTAAAGGTAATTAATTAAAATATGTGATGAAATTGTCTTAAGTCACACGGATCAAGCTTTCTTTTAATCTTAGCCATTGATTCAAGATCTGATCATGGCCGTTGGTTTCCCAACGAGAAAAATATAAAGGAAAGGCTTGGGGTCAAGGAGAACACACATGGAGGCAGAGACAGACTAAGCTAGAATTTAGGGCAGTTTGATAAGAGTCTCTAGAAGTGTTTCACTGGCAACAGGGTAGTATTGGCTAAGGATGATCTAATCCCAGAGACAAGAGTTAGCAAGAGGCGCAGGGCACTTGGCCTAGAGCAAGGTAGAGAAGCGTAGGTTACGTGGACACCGCACAATGCAAAGGGTTTCAAATAAGCGACGTTCTAATCTACAGCAGGCCTGGGAAGGATACAGGGAGGCAGAGGGGGCCATCGTGGGCTAAGACCGTCCAGCCTAGGGCAGCGTAAGGACTACGTCACCCAGCCTGGGTTTACGCAACTCTCTCCTGAGAAGCACAGGGTTATCAGCAATCCAGCATGGCTGATGCAGAGGGGTTTAGAGCAACAGTGGGGTTTCTAGATGCAAAAAGGGGTTGAGTTCTGTAAATCCCATTTGAGGGTGTGATTTAGTCAAGTTTTCCGTCTCCGGAACAACAAGTATTGCTACAGATCTTATATTTCTCTATCGATTTAACCAATAAGGTGCCCAGATTTGTTGTACTTAGATTCTACATAATAACATAAACCCTCCAGCAACCAGAAGACCAGTTTTCCCGCATTGGGTTTTTCCGGGGAAAATTGTCCATAAAATCTTGTGTGTCACTTTGTCTGTGTGCATGTATTCAGTTTTAGATCTGTATCAGTGAGTACTGTTAATGTGTTTACTTCGATGTTAATCTGAATTTTCAACATTAATAACTTGATTAAGTAGGAGAAGTATAACTAGAATTAATAGTAGGGTTTCTGCATAAAATAATATTAAGAAATTTTCACATGGTATTAGAGCGATTGCAGATCTAGCTGAATCATCAGCAAGAAGGTTGAAGAATCTTTGTTGCAGGAAGCAGCAAAGAAAGCAGTAGCAGCCATAGAAAGACGAACCAGAGAGGACAGTGCAACAAAAGAGGGAAGCAGAGCCACACAGAGACCAGAGTGACACAGTCCCCACGTAGTCTCCTCGCAGGCCCATGTACTTACTGCGCAGAGGCAGCGCAGAGACAATATTGGTACTATCTTCTCACATAGGGGCTAGTCAGGGTGACACAGTCTTGAGGTTGTGGCTGATTTAAAGTGCCAAAAGCAGTGCTGCAAAGCTTTAGTAGTTGCTGGCGGGGTTAAATTCTGAAGATTCAGAATTTAGCCTAAGCACTAGTTGACGAAGAGCGGGAGGGGAACAAATTCTCAGAGGATTTCTAGCAAAATAAATTTGTAGATTTATCAAAGGATCGAAGAGAGCTGATTCATTGTGTTTGGAAGATTTCTGAGGAAATCAGTTGTCAGAGGGAGAAGAGGGTGCCTTTTCGCCAAGGACCCTAGATCTGAGCTTCATTTGAGAAGCAGGGAGAGGATGTTCCGACAAAGCAGATTTGAGTAGATGGCACCTCACGGATGACGTGATCAGGATAGGTTGGATAATCTTGTTGATTTTTGTAGCATCCGGAAGTGTTCCAAGTCTCAAACTTTGCAGGGAGGCTTGGACAACAACATTCCAAAGAACCCAGAAACAGTTTGTGGAAATTCCACTTGGTTCATGACTTATTAAAATAATTAATTATTTTAATGAATACCCTAAGTCTAAACTTAGAGAAATGAAATAATTAAAGGGTTTTAATAAGTCAAAGTGTGAATCTTCTAGAAAACATGGATCAAGTCAAGTTTTAACTTTAGCCATTGATTAATCTTTTAATCCGCACCGTTGGTTCTCCAACAGGAAGATTATAAAAGAAGGCTTGAGGGTCATTTGGAAAACAAGCCAGGCATACACTCGGTACCTAAAGGAGATCTATTCTGAAGTAGAATTCGATTTAATGGGAGAGTTGCAGGGTGAGAAGTTTGCAGAAGCAGAAGGAGGAGGGAGTCAGTAGTTATCGAGATCAGGGACGAAGGGCAGCAGTGGGTCACTGGAGGTAGCTTGAGGCTGCAACGCAGAGAACCTATGCAGTCTCCACACAAACTCACACAGTACAGAGTTGGGACTGCGCAGTGAATCATACAGACAAACACAGGAGCATGCAGGGGCTGATCAAGGTGTCAGAGAATTGTCCAAGTAAGCCAGAAATTCAGTCTCAGGGGTTTCAGAATTTATTTGCCGTTATATTTCCCTGTAAATATATCATTTATTAAAGAATTAATAAAACCCTCATCTACTGCACCGATTTTCCCACATTGGGTTTTTCCGGGGACAATTTTCCCAAAATAATTGTGTACATGTGATTGATTCTTGTGCTTATGTTCCCTACTGTTTATTTCTCTGCATATATATTTGTGAATGTTGCGGTAGTATTTATTTCGATATTTGCCAGAAGATTTCTGAATAATAACTTATTGAAATAATAAGTAGGAGAAATAAATCTATCACTGCAACTGTTTACTTTTCAGTTTGAAAATTTCACATGGTATTAGAGGCAGAGATGAATAATAGAAAGGGGGAATATACTAGTGAACGGAAATCTACTGTTGCAACAACACTGCAAAAGGGTTCACGCAGTTCTCGAGGAAGGGGAAGAAGCACGATAGAACAAATGGATCATGATGTCTCTGTATTGGCATCTAGACTTTAGGAAGATTTTGCTTGCGTATCGAGCACTGCTTCTTCTGATGTTTGGTATATTGACAGTGGAGCCTCTGCTCACATGACTGGAGTACGAGACTGTTTTTCTGACTACAAAGAAGAGCAGATGAATTTCAAAATAACCATGGGTAATAAAGCAAAATGCACTCCTGTTGGGAGAGGTATCGTAGTTTTTCAGACCTGAGGCGAGAAATAGAATCCGGGTCATTAATGTGCTGCATGTGCCGGGTTTGGGGATGGAATTGCTCTCGGTATCTCAGCTTCAAAACTGGGGATATGACGTCTACTTTATTGGCAATAGAGTCTACGTCAAGCAACCTTGATGGAAGTAGGCACAGATCGGGGTAAGAAGCAACAAACTGTATAAGGTACATCTTGACTCTCCAATGGCACTGGTCGACAACGCAGATGAAACAGACCTGAATGAGCTATGGCACGGAAGAATGGGGCATTTGCATCATGGGGCGTTAAGAACTCTCCAGAAGACTGTCACAGGTGTTCCAGAATTGAGCACTAAACGAGATGATGTTTGCAAAGGGTGCGTATTAGGAAAATATGCCAAGGCAGCATACCAGAGAAGCAACAATAGGGCCAAGGGTATATTGGATCTGATACACTCTGATATCAGTGGGCCGATGTCCACTAGAGCTCTTAGTGGTGCCGAATATTTCGTCACCTTCATTGATGACCATTCCAGGAAAACTTGGATCTACTTCTTGAAGACCAAGGATGAAGTGTTTAGTCGATTCAAAGAGTTTAAGGCTCTGGTAGAAAATCTGACAGGGAACCGGATCAAGTTGTTGCGATCAGATAAAAATGGTGAATACATAGATAAAGAGTTCACCAGATTCTGCGCAAGGGAAGGCATCAAAAGAGAGTGGAAAACTCCTTACAATCCGGAGCAGAATTGTGTGGCAGAAAGGAAGAACCATACTATTGTTGAAGCAACAAGAGCCATGCTGTATGACCAAGACATGCCCAAATTCCTGTGGGCTGAAGCTTGTAATACAACTGTCTACATTCAGAACAGGACTCACGCTGCATTGGGAAAGATCACACCAGAAAGTGTCTTCATTGGCAGTAAGCCTAAAGTGAGTCACTTTAGGATCTTCGGCAGTACAACTTACTATCATGTGCCTAGTGAGAAGAGGAAGAAGTTGGAGATGACTGCCGAAAAAGGGTATCTGGTAGGATATAGCGAGAATGCAAAGGCTTATCGCATCTACATTCCTAAGAGCAGGAAAGTGGTGGTGCGGAGGGATGTGAAGTTCATGGAAGAGAAGGCCTTCAAAAGATCCCGTGAGCTGCCTTCTGCTACGCAGTCTGAGGAAGAACCTTTGGTTCAGCCCCAACAACCAGCAACAGAAAATTCAGTTGCCTCTCCAAGGCATAGGGATCCAAGGGATGTGTCTCTCGAGGATGTGCAAGAGGGAGAGCCAGTAGACCCACCCACTACCAGTGGGAGAACGAGCAGGGAACTTCGACAAATTTTGAAGGATGTAGAGGACTTTGTCGGAATTCCCCGAAATGAGAAGAGACAACGTAAGCAGCCAGAGAGGTATCAAGCCTTGGTTGCTCAAGTTAGAGAACCTTCTAGTTTTCAGGAAGCAGCTCAGCACCAGGTGTGGGTTGATGCAATGGTGAAAGAGTATAGTTCCATCATGACAAATGATGTCTGGGAAGTGGTCCTCAAACCTCAGGAGAGGTCAGTTGTAGGATCCAGGTGGATCTACAAGATCAAGTTTGCTGCAGACAGCAGCATCGAGAAATTTAAAGCCAGGTTTGTGGCTAAGGGGTATGCACAAAAGGAAGGAATTGACTATGAAGAAACCTTCGCCCCAGTAGCCAGGTACACCTCTATCAGGTCTGTGATATCACTTGCTGCACAGATGGGATGGGAAATTCACCAGATGGACGTCAAGATGACATTCTTAAACGAGGTGATAGAGGAAGAGGTGTATATAGAACAACCAAAGGGCTTTGAGACACATGATTAGAAAACTCATGTGTATAGATTGGAGAAAGCGTTATATAGACTGAAGCAAGCTCCTAGAGCCTGGTATGGTTAAATTTATAGCTACCTCCAGAAGATGGGATTCGTCAAGAGTGACACAGATCCCAACCTCTACTATCTGAGAGTAGGGAGTGAGCCCTTGATACTGGTTTTATATGTAGATGATCTGTTCTTGACGAGATCATCAAGGCTCATCAGCGACTGTAATAAGAATTTGGCTGAAGAATTTGACATGAAGGATCTAGGACAGATGCACTATTTTATGGGGTTGGAGGTTTGGTAGCAGAATAGGGAGATCTTCCTTGGTCAAGGAAGATACACTACAAATATTCTGAAGAGATTTCAAATGGAGGATTGTAGACCGATGACAACTCCTATGATCACCAACTGGAAGAAAATAGACACGTCCGAAGATGATGAGGCTGATCCTACGCTATATAGGCAGCTCATAAGGTCATTGATGTATCTGGTAAATACAAGGCCAAACATTTGTTATGCTGTAAATACCCTCAGTCAGTTCATGGTGGAACCAAAGAGGGCACATTGGGCAGCAACCAAACATGTTCTCAGGTACCTTCAAGGAACAGTCGAGCTTGGTTTGAAGTATACCCGTAGCAATGATGTCAGGTTGACTAGTTTCACCGATGCAGATTGGTTGGAAGTGTAGTTGATCGGAAGAGCACCAGTGGGTACTGTTTCAGTCTAGGATCAGGAATGACTTCCTGGTGCAGTAGGAAACAAAAGTCTGTAGCACTGAGTTCAGCAGAAGCATAGTATATGGTGGCTAACACAGCTTCGTGCGAAGCCATATGGCTTCGAAAACTGCTAGTGAATCTACTCAAGGAGAAAATAGAACCGACCAACATCTTATGCGATAATCAGAGTTGCATCAAGCTCTCTGAAAATCCTATGTTTCATGAGAGGTCGAAACATATTGACATCAAGTGTTACTTCATCAGGGATTGTGTACAACATGGAGTTGTTCAGTTGCAGTACACTCCAATAGGAGAACAGGTGGTAGACATCTTCACAAAGGCTTTAGGGAAGACAAAGTTTGTCTACTTGAGAGAGAAGATGAGGATGATGAAGAATCCCTTCCAATAGCAGGAATGGATAGACTCAGTATTCAGAGGGAGCTGTGGTACAAATGCAACAGTGACAATGGCAATGTCAAAGGCAGCAGTACAGGAGACAACAGCGAAGCAGATGAGGGGCAGGGTCTAGAGATCAGCAGCGCAGAGGGTGCTTCAAAACAGAGCAGCATGCAGCAGGCATATTGTTGGAACACCTTCCTCGCTAAGAGGGAATGTTGATTTTTTTAGCATCCTGAAGTGTTCCACGTCTCAAACTTTGCAGGGAGGCTTGGACAACAACATTCCAAAAGGACCTAGAAACAATTTGTGGAAATTCCCCTCGGTTCATGACATATTAAAATAATTAATTATTTTAATGAAGACCCTAAGTCTAAACTTAGGGAAATGAAATAATTAAAGGGTATTAATAAGTCAGAGTGTGAATCTTCTAGAAAACATGGATCAAGTCAAGTTTTAATATTAGCCATTGATTAATCTATTAATATAGGCCGTTGGTTCTCCAACAGGAAGATTATAAAAGAACGCTTGAGGGTCTTTTGGAAATCAAGTCGGGCATACACTCAGTACCCGAAGGAGATCGATTCTAAAGTAAGAGAATTTGATTTCAGTGGGAGAGTTGCAGGGTGAGGAGTTTGCAGAAGGAGGGAGTTAGTAGTGATCGGGATTAGGGACAGAGGGCAGCAGTGGCTCACTAGAGGCATCTTAAGGCTGCAATGCATGTAGAAATTTTACCCCCACTCTGGTTATCAGTTTTCCTTATCACTCCATGCATATAGTTTTAAATCTGAACATGACATAAATATTAAAATCTGGAAATGACTAAAATTTCTGAAAACACAAATTTGGAGATTTTTGCATTTGCTGAAATTGCAGAAATAAAACATAGGAAAATAATGACAGCCACACACAGAAAATAACACAATAATTTTTGGTCAATGTGACCCTGGAAAAACCCCCTACAACTCTTAGGTAAAACCAGTTTGAGAGCTCTTCTTTATTTTTGAAAAATGCTTTTACAGAGAACTGAAATACATAGTAAAAATTCCAGCAACCAAAAATTTACTTATCTTGATTTATGTGCTTGCGCATCGGCTAGGAAAACGTGCCAACCAACAAACTTACAAAACATAAAGCTTTACAACATTACTTACAACATTAAATGCTGAACTGTCACCCTCGATTTGTGTGCCCAGAATGCAGCAGTACAGTCGTACAACTGTACAGGCTGTACAAAAAGTACAACTGTACTTCCTCCTCGAAAACTGTGCTGGAAAAACAATTGTGCTCGTTTTTCGAGCCCAAAATCTGCCTTGAAATTCGTGCTGAAGCTACTGTACGGATTCCTCGATTTTTGTGCCTCCTTTCTCGAAAAATGTGCTAACCTCTTACTGTACGAATTTCTGCCTTGGGATTTGTGTCACTAAGCTATTGTATGGATTTGCTGAAGTCTTCTTGCCGCCTTCCTTCAACTTCTCACTTCTCAGAAATTTTCTCCTTGCTCTCCTCCTCTTTCTGTCAATAACTCATGAAAGACTGAAGTGATCTTTTCCTCTTCTCCTCTCCTTTTACCCTAAGTGACCTTTTGGGTAACCCTAAGATCTAATGGCTGAGATTCATTTAGATCTAGGGATGAGAATAAGTGTGCATTTAATTCTCACTTTCTATTTTTTAACTCACCCACTTAAATAAAGACCCACTTAGCCTTTTATTCCATTGTCCCTTTTTTCACTTTCTAATTTTTCATTGACTTTAATAAAGTCACTTTAAAATTAGATTGTAACTTTGCCACTTATAAAGTCACTTTTTAAATAAATTGACTTTACCACTTATAAAGTCACTTTAGGAGAAAAGTACAAATAAATTTGGACACTTTTCCCTAGGCCAAAGATCAAAGGCTTAGGGAACCACTTGTCCTCTGGTACCCAAATTTTAAGGCTCCCTCTTACCGAGGAAAGTGTTCCTCACCACTCCCATCTTGTCTCTGAAATAGACGTGCTTGCCCCGTGGTAAGGCTTTGGTCAAAATGTCTGCTACCTGCTCATCTCTGGAAACATACTCAAGCTTTACAGCTCCCTTCTGGACATAGTCTTTGATGAAATGATATTTGATCCCGATATGCTTTGACCTGTCATGGAAAACTAGATTCTCTGTGAGTTTAATGCAACTTTGATTATCACAGTAAATCACTAAAGGTCTCAATGCCTGACCAAATAGACCAAACAACATCTTGCGAAGCAATATGGCCTTACAACTAGCCAATTGGTTGCCATGTACTCTGCTTCCGCTGAACTCAATGCAACTGATTGTTGCTTCCAGCTGAGCCACGACACAACTACCGAACCCAACCCAAAACAACACCCTTAACTGCTCTACCTATCAGAAGCACAACCTGCCCAATCTGAATTAGTGTACCCTGCCAGTCTCACTCCATCTCCCTATCTATAATCCAGACCAAAATCCACTGTCCCCTGCAAGTAATGAAGAATGTGTTTTGCAGCCACCCAGTGCACTCTCTTGGGCTCACACATGAACTGACTCATCTTGTTAACTGCAAAACAAATATTTGGTTGAGTGTTGAACAAATACATCAAAGAGCCAATCAACTGTTTGTTCAACGTAGGATCCACCAACTTGGAATCTGAAGCGTGAAGCTTCTTCCAGTTAGTGATCATAGGTGCAGACATGGGTTTGCAATCCTCCATGTGAAGTCTGCTAAGAATGTCCACAATATACTTCCCCTGTCCCAGGGAGAAATGCCACTCCTCATGCCACACCTCCAATCCCAAAAAGTAATGCATCAAGCCAATGTCCTTCATCTCGAACTCTAAAGCAAGATCTCTCCTGCAGCCCTCCATGAGTCTCTCTGCACTTGTAATGACCAAGTCATCCACATACAACACCAAAATGAGAGGCTCCTCACCTACCACAATGAAGTATAGGTTTAGATTAGCATCACTCTTGGTGAAACCCAACTCGTGTAAGTATGTATCAATCCTCGAGTACCAAGCTCTCAGAGCTTGCCTCAGGCCATAGAGTGCCTTCTTCAATTTGCATACATGGGACTCCTTCCCATGCACCTCAAAGCCCTGCAGCTGCTCAATATAAACCTCCTCCTTAATGAAGCCATTGAGAAATGCGGTCTTCACATCCATCTGGTGGATCTTCCAACCCATCTCTGCTGCTATCGATATAATGGAGTGAATGGAAGTATACCGAGCTACGGGAGCGAAGGTCTCCTCATAGTCAACTCCCTCTACCTGTGAGAACCCTCTCGCCACAAACCGAGCCTTGAACTTCTCGATGCTGCCATCTGCAACATGCTTTATCTTGTAAAGCCATCTAGAAGTAACCACTGATTTACCTTCAAGCCTCGGCACCACCTCCCAAACATCGTTCTTGATGATAGAAGAATACTCCTCCAGCATGGCCTCTCTCCAGACCTGCTGGCTACCTGCCTCCTCATAGCTAGAAGACTCAGAGTCAACGATGCTAGTAATCAATGCCATATAGCTACAGAACCGCTTAGGTGGTTTCTCTCTCTAACTTGTCTCTTTGGCCCAGCAACAGATGCGGCCTCGCGCAAGGTGTCCTGAAGCCACTTGGGCTTCCTCTTCCCTAAGCATGCTTCTCCCACCAGAGTGAAAGAATCCTCATCATCATCCGAAGCTTGAACTTCTGAAGGCCTGCCAACTGACCTCATGCCTGAACCTGTGCCTGTAGATGCTGAAGTACTGTGTGAACTGTCCATTAGTGGACTACCCTGTGAACTGCTCTGCGGACTGCTTTGCATGCTGCCCGAAGCATCACCCACCTGACTCTGAGAGCCACTGTTCACTGATGGACCTGACACTGTAATTGATGTACCTCCTGATACCTATCCACTAGATCCTTGTGACTGACTCAGCTACTGCCGAGGGTCTAGTGAATCCAGATACTCTAACTCCTGTGACCTCCTAAAAGCTCTCTCCTCCTCGAACTTGACATCCCGCCTGACAACAACTTTCCTCTTCGCAGGACTATAAATCCGAAAATCTTTCGAGTTCTCGCTGTAACCCACAACGATGTCCTTGTCTGTAGTGGGCTCTAGCTTGGTCCTCTTCTCCTTGGGAACATAGGAGTATGTAATGCACCCAAAGATACGAAAGTGAACAACATCAGTGTTCTTCCCAGAAAAAGCCTCCTTTGGAGTCACATTGCCCAAAGCACGATGTGGACTCCTGTTCTGCAAGTACACAACAGTGTTGCAGGCCTCTGCCCACAAAAACAAAGGTAACCCCTGATCATGAAGCATGGCTTTGGCAGCTCCAACAATGGATCTGTTCTTCGCCTCTGCAACCCCTTTCTTCTAGGGGTTGTAAGGAACTCTGAACTCCCTCCTGATGCCTGCCTCCGTACAATAATCAACAAACTCACCAAGGGTATACTCCCCTCCATTGTCTGACCTGAGGACCTTGATCTTTCGACCTGTCTGAGTCTCCACAAGAGCTTTGAACTCTTGAAACTGCTTGAAGACCTCACTCTTTGTCTTCAAGAAATAAATCCTGGTCTTGCTGGAGTGATCATCAATGAATAAAACATAGTACTCATAGCCACTCAAGGATACATGAGACATTTGACCACTCACATCGGAATGAATCAAGTCAAGGATCCTTGTCAATCTGCTGTCACTGTTAGGAAAAGGGGATTTGGAAAACTTCCCCATAGCACATCCTCTGCATACATCAAGGTGATCAGAAGTGAAATCTGGCACACTAGTTGTGATCTCCTGCAATGTCCTCAAGACCCCATGATACATGTGCCCCATCCTGCGGTGCCAAATCTCACACAAATCTGAATTGCTATATCTGCTGTCGGTACTGCTACCCAATGCCATCTGGGGCTGGAATGAGAACTTGTACACCTTAGCATGGCACACACTAATCACTCTAACTGAATCAGCTGGAGTGCCCCTAGGATATATAAGCACCTACGCTCTCCTGAACAACACCTCATACCCTCTGTCCTCTAGTAATGAGACTGATTTCAGGTTCTTCTTCATTCCAGGCACATATAGAACATATGACACTTTCAAGGGAGGTTTGGGTTGCCTATCAAATATCAAAGTCCCCACATCGACTGCTCTAACAATGCTTTCATCACCGAGTACTACCTCAATATCAGTGCCACTCTCTGAAAGCTCTGAGAAGTACTCCCAGACTCCTGTCATATGACGAGAGGCTCCATTGTCAACATACCAAATACCAAAAGATGCTCTGCTAGTGGAGGGAAGTGCACACTCCCTTTGAACCTATGTGGTAGGTGATACTGCACTAGTGGACTCATAAGCTATGAACCCAAACTCCCGATCAAAGCTCTCTGAGAAGCCCTCTATCTCTGCAGAAGCTACCATGGTCTTGTCCTTTCCCTTCTTGTTCTTCTTCTCCGGACACACAATTGCATAGTGTCCCAAATTCTGACAATTCCAACATTTGACTTTGGAATAGTCCTTCTCCTTGTTTTGCTGCTTACCTTTGCCTTTGCTTTGCCTCCACCTCCACTTGTGGAACCTTGCTTCTTTCCTTTGCCCTTCTTGCCTCTTGCTAACAATGCTACATTGGCATCCTCCTCCACCTGTTTGGCTGCCCCAAGATGGTTCTTTCTGATCTCATTCTGAATGCAATCATCCCACCACCTCTCTCAACTGGGAAGGTTCTCCCATGCAACAATGCCATCCACAAAACTCTCCTAAGTCTTGGGAAGACCATTCAAAGTAATCCGCACCAACTCAGTGGGTGGAATGGTCTCTCCAACAGCGGCCAACTAATCTCTCACTGAAGTGATATTTGTGAGGTATGATGTAGCACTATCAGTCTTAGCCATTTTAATGGCCTTTAACTTCTCCCTTAGGACCATTTTTTTGTTTTCATTGGTACTCTGGTAAAGATTGGTCAAGGATGTCCACATCTCATGTGCATATGTCTTTCCTCTCACATGAGGAATGACATGATCTTTCACTCAGTGTTTTAAAAACCGGCCGGTTTGAACCGGTAACCGGCCAAACCAGCCGGTTAGATAGCCCACCGGTCGAAACCGGCCAGGCAACCCGGCTACCTAGGGCATTTCGCCTGTTTTTTGAAAAAACCGGACCTAACCGGCCGGTTAGGAACGGAACCGGCCGGTTTATGCATAAACCGACCGGTTCCATTCCTAACCGGCCGGTTAGGTGCTAACTCATCCGCGGACCCACATTTTCGGCGGCAGTGATGTTTTAGGGCTGATTTGGAGCCAATGGGAGGGTTTATTTAGCTACTCTTTCCCTATGTGGACCCACGCACGGCCAGAAATGGGTTTTAGGGGTGATGTGGAGGTAAGGGAAGCATTGACATTTCATGGTAATGTTAAATTCTTAAAGTAAAAGTGACATTTCCTTTATTTTTCATTTTCATCCTTTTACTTAAATTTTTAACATTACCATGAAATGACTCAGGATGTTTAAGAGTGGTTTCGACCTCATTGGATTTCATATGGAGAAACTAGAATTTTAGGTTTCACTCAAAATTCAACAGACTTAATGGTTTTCAGGGTTCCATGGTTTGGGAATTTGCAATGTTTCCATTTGATTCTATCATGTGTAAGGGTATGATATTGGCATTTGATCAAGAGCATGAAGTCCTTTAAGAACCTTGATGTACCCTTCAATCAAAGGAAAACAACTGGTTAGGCATGCTAATATTTTTCTACCGCATTTTAAGGTTGAGGAAATGAACCCTTCACTCAAACCAAAATCATTGGTTAGGCATGTTAAACTTTTTCAATTTCTATCATGTTATAAGGTTGAGCAATCCAAGTCTAAAGACTTTGAGCTACATGATGTTTATGTATCTCTTGTTGATGATCCCATTTCTAGTAGCGATGAATCAATGATGAGTTTCATGAGAGACCATGTTGCTCAGTGATTTGTAGTTTTGATGTCTATTTTTGCTACTACTACTGCTACTAAAGTTGTAGAGGAGTTTTAGGAGTCCTCAAACTTTGAGCCATATTATTTATGTAGCTCATGTTGATGATCCCTTGTCTAGTAGTGGTGATGATTTTGATCATGATGAGAAGTGATCATGTTGTTGATCACTAATATGTAGTCTTGTATTAGGCCAATGGCCTCATAGCTTGTAGCATTGTTTTTGGACTTTATGGGCCATTTGGAGCCTCATTGCTTATGTATTTTTCGATGATATGTATTGCACCCGGTGCCATTTTGATATATTCACCTTTGCATGGTATATAAATGAGCAAACTTTGCATATTTTGTCTCTATTGGCTTGGAATCATGGTTGCAAATCTTAAAAATAGTTTTTTTTATTAAAAAAATAATTATTTAATGTATTTTTTTTAAACCGGTTCATTGGCATCTGACTGCTCCCAGTTAGACCGGTTCCAGTTAGAAACCCGGTTCATTAGGCCACCGGTCCGGTCACCGGTTCCGGTTTTTAAAACATTGCTTTCACTCCATCCAGAATCAGTCTTTTTGCCTTAACATTCTTCTTGTTAAACTCTGCCAACTGTATAGGGTCAGCAGGTACTGCTACCGGGTGCTGTGTGGTATGTACCATTATGCCCCAGACTTCTGCTTCCTCAAAGATGCTCTTGATTCTCTCCCTCCATGCACTGTAGTTGCTCTGCCCATCCACCCTGTCTTCCACCCTTAAGCTCAAAGACATGCTCACTGTCCTAACAAATTGAAGTTTTCAAATCTGTTGTAACGGTTCAATTTTCTGTGTAAAAATCAACGTCCTGTGATTTTCACTTTGCTGTCCCAAACTGCACTTTTCAACCAACCAAGCTCTGATACCATGTAGAAATTTTACCCCCACTTTGGTTATCAGTTTTCTTTATCACTCCATGCATATAGTTTTAAATCTGAACATGACATAAATACTAAAATCTAGAAATGACTGAAATTTCTGAACACACAAATTTGGAGATTTTTGCACTTGCTGAAATTGCAGAAATAAAACACAGGAAAATAATGACAGCCACACACATAAAATAACACAATGATTTTTGGTCAATGTGACCTTGGAAAAACCCCCTACAACTCTTGGGGAAAACCAGTTTGAGAGCTCTTCTTTATTTCTGAAAAATGCTTTTACAGAGAACTGAAATACTCAGTAAAAATTCCAGCAACCAAAAATTTACTTATCTCGATTTCCGTGCTTTCACACCGCCTAGGAAAACGTGCCTACCAACAAACTTACAATTTTTTTTTACAGCATTAAATGTTGAACTGTCACCCTCGATTTGTGTGCCTAGAATGCAACAGTACGACCATATGACTATATGAAATGTATGAAAAGTACAACTGTACTTCCTCAAAAACTGTGCCTGAAACTCAAAAATTGTGCTGTCACTATTGTATGGATTTCTCAAAAATTGTGCCGGAAAAACAACAATGCTCCTCGTTTTTTGAGCTCAGAATCTGCCTTGAAATTCGTGCTGGAGTTACTGTACAGATTCCTTGATTTCTGTGCCTCCTTTCTCGAAAAATGTGCCAACCTCTTTTTGGATGGATTTTTGCCTTGGGATTTGTGCCACTAAGCTGCTATACGGATTTGCTAAGTCTTCTTGCTGCCCTCCTTCAACTTCTCACTGCTCAGTAATTTTCTCCTTGCTCTCCTTTGCTTTTGCTCAATAGCTTTTGAAAGACTATAGTGATCTTTTCCTCTTCTCCTCTCTGTTTACCCTAAGTGACCTTTTGGGTAACCCTAAAGTCTAATGGCTGAGATTCATTTAGATCTAGGGATGAGAATAAATGTGCATTTAATTCTCACTTTTTATTTTTTAACTCACCCACTTAAATAAAGACCCACTTATCCTTTTATTTCCATAGTCACTTTTTTCACTTTCTAATTTTTCATTGACTTTAATAAAGTCACTTTAAAATTAGATTGTAATTTTACCACTTATAAAGTCAATTTTTAAATAAATTGACTTTACCACTTATAAAGTCACTTTAGGAGAGAAATACAAATAAATATGGACACTTTTCCCTAGGCCAAAGATCAAAGCCTTAGGGAACTTGTCCTCTGTTACCCAAATTTTAACAGCGTAGAGTCTCCAGAGTCCACACAGTCTCCATGCAGACTCACGCAATCCAGTGCTGGGACTGCACAGTGAATCACGAAAACAGACTTAGGAGCTTTTAGGGGCTGATCAGGGTGTCAGAGAATTGTCCCAGTAAGCCGGAAATTCAGTCTTAGGTGTTTCAGAATTTATCTGCCGTTATATTTCCCTGTAAAGATATCATTTGCTGAAGAATTAATAAAACCCTCATCTGCTGCACTGGTTTTCCCGCATTGGGTTTTTTCGGGGACAATTGTCCAAAAATAACTGTGTACATGTGATTGATTCTTGTGCTTATGTTCCCTAGTGTTTATTTCTCTGCATATATATTGTGAATGTTGTAGTAGTATTTATTTCGATATTTTCCAGAATATTTCTGAATAATAACTTATTGAAATAATAAGTAGGAGAAATAAATCTATCACTGCAATTGTTTAGTTTTTAGTTTAAAAATTTCACAAGTCTGTCCAACTTTGCAGTCTGGAAGGCCAAAATCTTGGTGGTCATGGAGGCATACGGTCTGAGGGAGTATGCAGAAAAAGTCCTGGTCATGCCAATCAATACTCTTCTCCTAGAGAAGCTTAGTGAAGCAGTGGCACATGCCATGCGCTTCATCATGGATTGGGTTAAGGATCATGTTGTACCACATATAACTGATACGAAGACAGCTAATGAGATGTGGAAATCCTTAACCGCCTTATATGAGGGTAGATCTGTCCAGAGGAGAATGCTTCTGGAGAACCAGATGCGATTATTCATGATGGCCAAGAGAGAAGAAATTGAGCCCTTCCTTTTCAGACTACAGGCGATTAGGGATTAGTTGACTACCATGGGAGTGAAAGTGGAGGATAATGTGATGGTGAGGAATGCAAAAATGTGGTCACAGAGGATTGGGAAACTTTTGTCCAAAGTATCTTGGGCAGAGAAGACCTTCCCAACTGGAACAGTATATGGGTGATCGTCCGTCAAGAAGAACTCCGTAGGTTCACCAAGAGGCATCATAACACCGGATCCAGTAAGGTGAAGAAGGAAGAGGAAGAAGATGCAGCCTTGGCATCAAAGAGGCAGCAAGGGAGGAAGAAGCGTGATGTATCCACGATCAAGTGTTTCCAGTGCGGCGAACTAGGAAATTTTGCCAGCAATTGTCAACAGAAGAAGAAGGACAAGGAAGCTTCTACCTCCAAGGCTGTTGTGGCGGATGATGGCTTTGAAGATGATGTAGCCATGAGCGCTCATGAACCAAGAAAGTGGGGCGACATGGATCTGTAGAGCAGCAACAGAGTATGGCGTGATCCTTGAGTAGCTCAGCCCTTGGATCACATCCGTGCTACGAGAGCCTTAAGATAGTAGCGGGACAAGTGGAGTAGTTGGTGCAGAGAATCACAGATGGAGGAGAGGCAGAGCTAGATGTTGAGACAGAGCAGCGCAGTGTAGAGGGAGCAACAGCGTGGCAGCGCAACGCAGAGGGGACTGATGTGACTTCATCAACACAGTACAGGCTGGCTTACGCAGAGTAGAGCTGTAGCAACGCAGCGGCTTCAGGAGGACAACCCAGAGCAGCAGCCTATGGAGCTTCAGTGATGAGGATGCAACCCAACTGACCTGTCTGTCAAAGATTGGGCGGGAGTTTTCAGTAGTTTCTCTCAACAACTGAAGCTGCAGTGCAACAATTGGCAACATGGTGCAGCAGACTGAGAGGGAGTTGCAGTGCAGATGTGGCAGTGGTAGTGGCAACATTATGGACAACAGTACGGGAGAGCAGCAACAATGCTGTGATGAAGGGCAATAGGCCAAGCATTAGCGCAGAGACCCACACTCGAGATCAATGCATAACTTCAGGGTGAAGCAGTTTTGTGCTAGAGCACTTTCCTCACTAAGAGGGAGTGTTGAGATTTGTGGATTGTTGGGGTAGCTTCGGATGTGCTCTAGCTCCCAAAATTTGTGGAGGGACTAGAGTACATGAGATCTCCAAGACCTAGAAAGGGATTTGAGATATTCCATCCAGTTTGGGAGATGATTAATTAATAAATAAATTTAATTAAGGACCCAAAGTCTAACTTAAGAAAATTAAAATATTAAAGGTAATTAATTTAAACATGTGATGGAAATGACTTAAGTCACATGGATCAAACTTTCTTTTAATCTTAGCCGTTGAATTAAGATTAGATTACGACCGTTGGTTTCCCAACGAAAAAAGTATAAAGGAAAGGCTTGGGGCTTGTTGGAGAACACACACGGAGGCAAAGCACTTACACTAAGCTGGAATTCTAGGGCGGGTTTGCTAAGAATTTCCAGAAGTGTTTCAGCTGCAGCGAGTGGTAGTATTGGCTAAGGGGATGATTTGATTCGAGAGCCAAGAGTCAGCAAGAGGCAGAGAAGCAACAACTAGGAGCAACATAGAGAAGCAGAGGCTACACAGCAGTTGCGTTGCGCAGAGGGTTTCAACTGTTATGCAGGTGCTATGTAGGCCCAGAAAGGGCAACACAGAGGCAGCAGGGGGCCATCAGGGGTTACGCTGGTCTAGCTAGGGCAGCGTAAGGACTGCGTCACCCAGTCTGGGGTTACGCAACCCTCTCATGAGCAGCGCAGGGGCATCAACAGGCCAGCAGGGCTGACATAGCCAGCTTCAGAGCAGCGTTGGGGTTTCTAGAAGTAGAAAGGGGTCGAGTTCTGTAAATCCCGTTTGAGGGTGTGAATCCGTCCAGTTTTCCATCTCCGAAACAATAGGTATTGCTAAAGATCTTATATTTCTGTGTTGGGTTAACTAGTAAGGTGCCCAGATTTGCTGTACTTAGATTCTACATAATAAGATAAACCCTCTAGTAGCCAGAAGAACAATTTTTCCGCATTGGGTTTTTCCGGGGACAGTTGTCCATAAAATCTTGTGTGTAACTTTGTCTGTGGTCATATATTCTATTTAGATCCAAATCTGTGAAATCCGTTAATGTGTTTACTTCGATGTTAATGCCGAAATTTCAGATTAATAAGTTAATTAAGTAGGAGATGTATATCCAGATTTAACAGTAGAGTTTCTATATAAGTAATATTCAAAAATTTTCACAAAGGGTGCAGGTTGATAAGGGAGTCTTTCCAGGAGGCTGAGATTTTGATATTGAGAGAGGCTGAATTGCTAAAGCGTGAAGGAGGCTGTGAATTGGAGAGGTCGATTTATTCGGGGCTGAATTTCTGGTGATGGGTGGGCCGAATTCTCTAGGCTGAATTTCTTCAAGGGCTGATTTGTAGAGAGGCCGAAATTCCCTTGGCTGAATTATTCCTAGTACATGTATTTTAATAGAGCTTGTTCTACATTTGGTAAAGGTGTTGGGGTGTTTTTCATTTCTCCTTCAGGAGAAAAGTCCTATTTTTCTTATAGGCTTGAGTTTAAAGTGACTAACAACATAACAGAATATGAAGTGCTTATCTTGGGTTTAGAGTTGGCAAGGGATATGGGGATTAAGTTGTTACACATCAAAGGGGATTCAGATTTGGTCATCCTCTAGGTTAAAAACAAGTTTACTTGTAAAAGTGAAAGGTTGAAAAGATATAGGAATGCTATATGGGACAAAATGGAATTTTTTGATGTATTTGAAATTCAGAATTGGTAGCAATTCCTAGAGAAGAAAATAAAGGAGTTGATTGTTTGGCAGTGGTTGCTTCAAGATTTCAACTTCAAGAAGAATTGATCAAACTACGGATGAAAATGGAAGTTAATTTTAGACCATCAGTACCAAATAATCTAGATCATTGGCAGGTTTTAAATGACGAAAGACAAATCATAAGGTTTATCAACAATATGAATGAGTTTGCAGATTTTCAAGGTAGTTACAAAGAGGAAGGGGGTAAGTATGTAGAATGTGAAAATGACAGGATAAACCCCACTCTTGGAGTATTTATTGCTCTAGAGTGGCTTCTTGATAGACATGATGGTCAAAGAAAAAAGAAAGAAAATAATTTGGATCCTAGGGCTCATATTGAAATAAATATTGGGACTCAGGAAGATCCCAAAATGATAAAAATTGGAAAAGAAACAACTGAGCATGGAAGGAAGCAACTGGTTAATCTACTCCTAAAGTATAGAGATGTGTTAGCATTCACCTATGATAAGTTGAAAGGTTATAGAGAGGATGTGATGCAATGCACCATACCTCTTAAAGATGAGAATGCTAAGCCTTTTAGGAAGAAATTGAGACAAATTAATCTTAAGTTAGTTCCTTTGGTGCAAAGGGAGCTCCAAAAGATGTTGGTTGCTGGAATTATAGCTCATACTCGACATTCCACACGGTGTTCAAATTTGGTGATTGTTAGGAAAAAGAGTGGATCCATTAGGTTATGTGTTGATTTCAGGAACCTTAAATTGGCATGCAAAAAGGACAATTACCACTTGCTTAACATGGAAAGTTTATTGTAAAGGGTCACAAGGTCTAGAATGATTTCATTGTTAGATGGATTCTCAGGCTGTAATCAAGTCATGGTTAAGAAGGAGGATCAGCACAATACTACTCTGGCCTCTCAATGGGGAACTTTTGAGTACTTAAGAATGCCTTTTGGTTTATCGAATGCTGGAGCTACATTTTAGAGGGATATGGACTTATGCCTTCAAGGGTCTAATTGGCAAAATCATTGAAATCTACCAGGATGACTTGAATGTTTTTTCGAATAATGGATCAGCACACATTAGTCACCTTAGAAATATTTTCGAGAGGTGTAGAGAATGTGGTATCTCCCTAGGGCCTAAACCCATCAAAATCCATATTTGGGGTGCCTGAGGGCAAGTTGTTGGGCCATATAATTTCAAAAGATGAGATAAGGATTGATCCCGAAAGAGTAGAAGCAATTTAAAAGGTCCCTTTAGCCCATAACATTAAGTCCCTCCAAGCTTTTGTTGGGAAAATGAACTTTCTTAGAAGATTTATTCCAAACTTTGCTGAAGTAGCAAAGCCCATTCAAGCACTTTTAAAGAAAAATGCAAAATTTAAATGGGGTGACCAAGGAAAGAAGGCCTTTTAAGATATTAAAGGATCTATAGCAAAGGCTCCCGTACTTGTAAGTCCAAATTATGCAAAGGATTTAATGATTTTATCTTTTGTTTTTGAGGATACAAGTACATGGGTGTTGCTCCAGAAAAATGATGAGGAGCAGGAGCAACCAATTGCATTCATGAGCAAGGCATGACAACATTTGGAGTTAAATTATCATACTATGGAAAAGCAAGTTTATGCCTTGGTCAAATCACTTGAGCATTTCAGGGTGTATGTGGGGCATTCTAAGGTCATAGCTTTTGTTCCACATTAAGCGGTGAACAATATTTTAACACAAACAAATTGCTTGGTTCCTGAGGCTAGATTGTAATTTTTCCCTCTCTGAGGACTGCTAGATTTTGCAGCGATAGGTACCAAACCTAGAAATGAAACCCTCGAGATATCTTTCTAGATCATAAAGAAGATCGGCAACATGCTTACAAGCTGGATTTACCACCTTTCTTGAGAATCTACCTAGTTCAGCTTATGTTGTATGAAGCATCCATGTTGGACGTGGAAGGTATTAAATGTTGACAACTTCTCTTACACAACAGATTCCAGAGAATGACGTAGCTCTTTCGAGAGGATACTACCATGCAGGTGGAAGAAATGCAAATTAGGAAAATTGGTGAGAAATTTGTACAAAATTAAAAGACAAGGATAACTATCACAAGGAGTTGTAAACTGAAGCTTACCATCTGAGGTGTGTGAGGGGGTTAAAGTCATTGGTACAGAGCTGACCTCTCTAATCCTGCTTAGACAACTTGTTTAGCCCTGCCTGGATAAACTGTTGAACATTGCTCAGCTGTTGAACATTGTTAAGACATCAATCGAACCCCTCATACATGGTAATATATTTCAATAATGATTATTATGCCTTGAAATGAAAATGGGTTAGGGAAGTAACTGTAAAGTGGGGAATATTCTTAAATTTGAGAAAAGGCGTAGATATTTGGACTCTGGAGAAGAGAAAGTGGGCTGTAGACAACAATCTCCAAAAGAAGATATGGAAATACCTCCTGAACGTTTGGGAAGAATAATCCTACTTTACAGCCAAAACAGTAAAGTTCTGATAAGTATACCTGTATGTGACTGGAGAAGTGATAGAGAAGCTTTTTGCAGCTCCCTCCAATTCTTTTACATGCTTATGTACAACCAAATAATGAAAAATGATGACTGCCGTATGTGTCTTTTCTTTGCATGGCTTTGATTGTCTTTGGATTTCTGTTGTGATTCATGTTGGACCCATATATGAAATCAAACTAAAAATCTAGAGACCAAAATAATCAGAAATGATGTGGCAAACTATATCAATAGATGATGATTCTACAATTGTATATGTTTTGGTGAACATGCATATTTGAAATAATTCTCCTCCCTTGAGTATTTTTCTCTCTGTGCCCTATCGCCATTTTTCTAGTTGTATTTTCTATTTGCTTCACCTTTGTTGCAAAACTTGGAGCTTGTCGTTTTTTTATCCATAGAGAAAGAGTAAATCATTGCATTTAAAAACCTAATGTCATCTAGCTCATAATGTATGGAATATATATTTATATTGATTTCAGCTACTGATTTTAGCTACCCTTTTTTTCAGTGCCAGGAATAATAGGCTGCCTTCAAGCTTTAGAGGTCATAAAGATTGCAAGTGGAGTTGGGGATCCCCTTTCTGGTCGTATGCTTATCTTTGATGCATTGCCCACACGTATACATATGGTAGGTTTCTTTGTTCCTTCAAATTTTATTTCTTTTGTCAGGGTTAGTTTTTAATTATATATATATTTTTGAAGTAAACTTATTTTTATTAACAAAATATTACAAACTATAAAGGTCTATGGCTTCCTACTTGGAAATGTGGGGGTTAATTGTTGAGATTTTGGGTAGCATCGAATGTGCTCTAGCTTCGAAACTTTGTGGAGGGGCTAGAACACATGAGATCTCCAAGACCCAGAAATCATTTAGAGAAATTCCACCTAGTTTAAAAGTTATTCACATAATTAAAGTTTTTAATGAGGACTCTAAGTCTAACTTAGGGAAATTGAAAAATTAAAGTGAATTAATTTACACATGTGAGAATGTTCTAAGTGACGCGAATCAAGTTTTTTCTAATCTTAGCCGTTGATTAGAGATTAGATCACAACCATTGATTTCTCAACGAGAAATGTATTAAAGGAAGACTTGGGGTCAGTTGGAGGACACACACATTGCAATAGCACTTGAGCTAAGTTGAAATTCCAGGGCGCGGTTTGTTGAGAATTTTTCGAGTGAGCTTGCAGTGCTGGTGAGGGGCAGATCGGCGAGGGATTATTCAGATCCGAGGCCAAGAACATACATCAGAGAGGCAGATGCGTAACAGGCAGCGCAGAGGCTAGCAGGAGGGACGCAACCCAGCTAGGCTGACGTAGAGGTAGCGCAAGGACTGACAAAGAGGCTTCAGGGTGACGCAGAGGCAATGCAGAGCCCAGAAGGGTGACGCAGGGGTAGCCTGTGCTGCGCAGAGGCCACGCTGGGCAGGAAAGGCTAACATAGAGGCTGGAGGGACAACGTTGGGGTTCCAATGGGCTAGAAAGGGCTTGTATTCAGTAATTCCTGTGAGGGGTTTGAATCAACCATATTTTTTGTCTTCGAGTGATAAGGTACAACTGCCGTGAAATTCTTTGTCGGGCAAACCACCACTGGTGCCCTTGACGTATTCAGATTCTGCTTAATAATAAAACCCTCAAAGAGTTGTTGCATCGATTTTCCTGCATTGGGTTTTTCTGGGGACATTTGTCCAAAAAATTATGTGTGTCCTTTGTCATATGTGATCTATGTTTCAGTAAATGATTTGTATATGTGTAGGCTGCAGATTGTGTTTACTTTGATTTTTTTTTTCTGAAACATAGAGCAGTAGGGTTTTTGTGTTCAAAAATTTTCACATGGTATTAGAGTGATTGTAGATCAAGCTGAAGCCATCAGCAAGAGGTTGAAGAATTTTTGCTGCAGGAGGGCAGCTGAAGCTCACAGATCCGGGAAGAGGCAACACAACACTAGAGGGACAACGCGGACCCAGCAGAAGGGTGACGTAGAGCTAGTCTGTTCACACAGCGCTGACGCAGGCCCTAGTGGGTGACGCAAATCCTATTCGGCTCACGCTGAGCTAACACAAAGGTTGACACAAGCCCTAGAGGGTGACAAAGTCCAAGTTGGAGTGACGCTGTGCCGGTTGCCGGGGCTGGAAGTGTAGTTTCTGATCTTCACAGTTGCTGATGGGGCATCGATTCTGTCGGTGCAGAACAATGCCTAACAAAGTTGACAAAGTAAGGGGAAACAGTCCCTCAACAGATTTTTTTGCTAAGAAATCTGAGATTCGATCAATAGGAGTGATCGTAGAGGGCTGATTTGACAGAATTGGTGGAGGATTTCTGAGAGGGAAATCATTTGTCAGAGGGAGCAGATTCTCTAGAGGGTTTCTATCGCCAAAGCACTTGGATCTGATCTTTTGTTGAGTGTAGTAGCAACAAAAGGGATAAGAGCACTTGCTTCGACTTTTTTTAGCAAAAATGGCCTCGTACAGACTTAGAAATTAGGATAGGTTAGACGGTGTGTCTAACTTTTCTATCTGGAAAGCCAGAATCCTGACAGTCCTGGAGGAGTACGACATCGGAGACCACACTGAGTACGTCCTGGCTGTGTCGATCGATGCTGATGCTCTGAAGAAGTTCAATGGAAATCAAGCACGGGCTAAGCGCTTGATCGTAGATGGAGTGAAAGATCACGTGGTTTCACATGTTGCCGAGAAGAAGACGCCAAATGAGGTGTGGACAACATTAAGCATGATGTATCAAGGTAGATCTGTCCAAAGGAAGATGCTTCTGGAGAATCAGATGCGGATGTTCCAGATGCGCAAGGGAGAGGAGATCGATCCCTTCCTCTTCAGATTGCAGACTATCTGAGACCAATTGATTGCCATGGGAGAAACTCTGGATGATGGGCTCATGGTGAGGACTGCCCTGAATGAAGTCACCATTGAGTGGGAGACCTTTGTCCAAAGCATCTTGGGCAGAGCACAACTCCCAAATTGGGGGGACATGTGAGCAATTCTTTGTCAGGAGAAGATTGGGAGGATAACCAAGAGGAAATTCAGCAGTGGGGGAGTCAAGATAATGAAAGAGGAGGAGGAAGATGCAACTCTAGCATCTAAGGGACAACGACAATAAGGGAAGAAGAAGAAGGACCTATCCAAGGTCTGGTGCTTCAGATGTGGCGAATTGGGACACTTCGCTAACACTTGTCCTAAGAGGAAGGGAAAGGAAGATTCAGATTCCAAGGTAGCAACATCGAAAGGGGATGATGTGGTCATGAGTGCTCATGTACCTTGAGAGAAGAGGTGGGGTTACATAGATCTGTAGAGTGAGCTATAGATGGTGGTTGGCGGGATCCTTGAGGTGCCTAAACACTTAGATCACATATGAGCTACGAGAGCCTTAAGACAGTAGCAGGATGACTAGAGTCAGTGGATGCAGAGGATCATGGAAAGGCACAAGGCAGTGCTTGAATGCTGAAGATTGGAGCAACGCAGTGCAGTGGCAGCATCAGCGTGGAAGCAATAGCGCAGAGGCTGATGGGACTTCAACAATGGATAGGGGCAATGCTTACGCAGTGCAAAGCAGCAACAACGCAGAGGCTCAAGAGAGACAACACATAGCAGCAACAGAAGGTGCTTCAGTGTTGAGATGCAATTAGACTGACTTGTTTGTCAGTTATTGGGTGATGTCCTTCAGTTGCTTACTTCTCAGCAACCGAGTTGTATTGCATCAGTTAGTAGTGGCAGTGCTATAGGAAGCATGATGCAATAATTTGAGAGGCAACTGTTGTAATATTCCCAATTAGCTTTGCTAATTGGAATATTGCATTTTTGTGTTATTTTGCTGCTTTAGATAGGAATAATAAATAAAGTGAGAAATAAGAGGGGTCACCTCACTTTAGCCACCTCACTTTATAATAAAGTGTTCTTTTTCCTAGTAGCTTGACGTTGTAACTTAGATAGGGGGCCTTGGGGGTCCACGTGGGTGATGGAGGAGACATAAAGTTAACCCAAGGTAAACTGCGCAGATCCAGGGTGAGTGAGTTTGGAGGGAGATTGGTGCTATAAAAGGAGAGGCTCTCACCTCATTGGATCATCCATGATTTTGATATTCTTATTGATAGCTAGACTTTGTCTGCTTCAGCACGCCGGTTGTTTAGCCGGTCTGCAGCACTGCTTAGTGCACGAGGGTCTCCGGTCGGAGATCTCACCCTTAGCCTCGGGGGACTTCGAGTGCCTGCCCTGGTAAGGTTTTTCTGGTTTCACCCTTAGCTTCGGGGGACTTCGAGTGCCCGCCCTAGCAAGGTTTTTCAGTAGCAAAGCAGCAGCATTTCTGAAGCACATCTGAGGAGGAGGAAAGCCCTCTTGTGGCTGCGCAGAGCAAGGGAAGGAAGTGGCGAATCTTTGAAGAAGGACGGCTATGCGAAGAGAGGACGCGTGTCCATGGGGGAGAGGTAGAGACGACGTCCAAAGAGGACGCGGTTCAGAATGCAACAACATTTGAGGCGGAGCCCGGTTTTCTCCGAGTGAGGACGGTTGTCCAAAGTCCATTCTTGGAAGTGAGGGTTGCAGATGAAGGTTTCTTGTCGGATCTAGCTTTGTGAAGGAGATCTTACGGATCTAGTCCTGTATGTTGCGAATCTAGCCTTGTATATTGCGGATCTGAGGGTTTTCTTGGTGATCCGGCTTGAGGTAACGGATGCGAGGAGATGATGACGGATCTGAATCCCCAGGATCGAAGGGAAGCTTTCACATCTAGCCCTAGAGGCTGTAGATCTGAGGAGATAGTTCCAGATTAGCATAGATCTGAGGGTTTGGCAGCAGATTGGGTTTTGGAGGACGCAGATCAGGAAAGGGAGGACGCAGTTGTGATAGGAGGCTTCAGATCCATCAGGTGGGACGCAGATCTGAGGAGCAGATCCTTGTGAGGAGTGCTTAACAGCGTTTTCCAGGATCCTGTAGCAGCTTCATCTGTCTGGAGAGTTGAGGGCTTGGTGCTTTATCTGTTTCTGCGCTGTCACTGGCAGAGACAACGTTTTTCCATTTGAGAGGGTTTGCAGTCTTCAGCCCCAGCGCAGTTCATCTTCAGCTTGCAGAGCAGCCAGGACGCTGTCCTTGTTGCAGCCACTTTTCTGTTGAGAGGGTCTCCACCTGCCTAGGGCAGGGATAGGTGCACTTACTCTGATTTATTGTACTCCTCTCTATGTACTTTCTGATAAATAAAATAGCTCAGATTTTGGTGTTACATGTGTCATGATTCAGTGATCTGGTTCAGTTTATATCTGTATTAGTGCATTTCTGTTTATTACTGGTTATTTCCCTTTGGGGATATTACAGTGGTATCAGAGCTCTGATCTGGCTCGGCCTGTGGTGCTAGCACTCTATGGCACCTAGGGGTCACCCCACTCTCCTTGGGGGAGGTGATTCTGATTCAGAAGACGAACGGAGGAATCCAATGGAAGCTATGTTGGCAAGATTGGCTGAGAAGTTGAGTGAGAAGATGGATGCAAAGATGGATGCATTCATGCAGGAGGTAACCAGGAAGGTTGCAGGGGTAACACAGAAAGAACCCCCTAGGGTCTTTCAGGTAGGGGAAGGATCAGGAACATCCAGTTACATACCAGATGCTATACCCGTTGTGACGGCGCAGAAGACCGATTCCATGGACACGCGACCTACCATGCCTACTTTCCCGGTAGAGGAAGTGGAGCAAACGGCATCAAGAGATGAGGGTCCCGATCTTCATGCAGTTTGGTTTGCAGATTGGCGTAGTTTGGGGCCGGAATTCATGGAGGCTCTCCCTTTCAATCAATATCTGCAGTACCGAGGCGGCAGTAAGCCTCATGATCGAAATAAGGGACGGGGTTCCCACCGTGACAGTAACCGTGCAGCCAGCAAATTTCATTTGCCGATGTTTGATGGGTCTCCAAAGACCACAGCCAGGTGTTGGGTGGAAAAACTAGACCTCTATTTTCAGCTTAACCAGATGCCGGAGAAGGAGGCCATTAAGATGGCTGCATTACATCTAGAGGGTGAGGCCCAGAACTGGTGGTTTCATGGGTTGACCACACTGGGGCATTCCACAGTGACTACATATGCTGAGTTCACGAGGAGGGTGGTGAAACGTTTTGATCAGAAGGACCCAGATCAGCCTTTCCTCGAGCTGACCAAGCTCAAACAGACAGGTAGTGCAGAGGCATACATCTCTGACTTTTTGAGGGTTTCAGTGATGGTACCTGACATATCAGCGGCTCGGTTGATCACGATGTTTTTGGACGGACTGTCAGAACCACTTCGTGGTCTAGTCCGGTCAAACAAACCGGCCACACTTCAGGATGCTATCGGCAGGGCCCGTGACCTACAGGATGTGTTGCCCAGGACTCGGCCACCTTATCCCCAGAGACAGGCTTTCCAGCCTAAGGGTAAGGACATGAGGATTCCGCCTCCCAAGGCGAATCCCGGACGAGGACAGTATGATGATGAGGCTAGGAGAGAGCTGAGACGGAAGCGATTGTGCTTCACCTGCCAGGAGCCGTGGGCACCGGGACACAAATGCACCGCCGGTAAGGCACATTTCATAGAGGTCTTCTCCGAGGGCAGCGGAGAAGAGGATGAGTTGGAGGATGAGGAGGCAGGAGAGTGTTATGCAGCGCAGAGTGCCTTACCACCTCCACCACCAGATGCGGGAGAGGCATCATTTGCCCCTACTGGGGGAGCTCTAGCAGCATTGCGAGGAGTCCCCAAGTATCTGACATTGCGCGTACGTGGGACGGTACGGGGTCAGCGTGTTTCAGTTCTAGTTGACAGTGGGGCCACCCACAATTTCATCGATGCCCAGATGGTAGCACGGAGAGGCATACCCACAGAGAGCTTTGATGGGTTTTCAGTTCTGGTTCCAGGAGATCAGACCATGGCCTGTGCTCGATATGTACCTAAGTTATCAGTGACGATGGGCACCTATACGTTGACTGATCACTTCTTTGTGGTGGACATTCCGGACACCAATGTGATATTGGGAGTGCAGTGGCTTATCACTCTGGGAAAGGTCACCACAGATTGGAAGGCCTTGGAAATGGAGTGGGATGATCCCAAGACGGGGAGGCATGAGAAGATCCGAGGTCGGAACACATATCCGCCCCAGACAGTATCGGCACACAGCATGGATGCGACATTCCGCCGGGGAGACATAGAGTGGGCAGTTGAGCTGCGGGCTTCAGAGATGGTAGATACAGGCAGGGCGGTGCACCCTGATCTACAGACTCTTCTTGACAGATATGCAGTAGTGTTTGGAGATATTCCACCGGGACAGCCACCAAATCGGGGGTTTGAGCACACGATAGAGTTGGAGCAGGGGATACAGGCAGTGATCACCACCCCTTATAGGCATCCTAAGGCCTACATGGATGAGATAGAGCGGGCCATTCAGGAGCTGTTAGCCCTTGGGCACATTCGGCCCAGTACCAGTCCTTTCGCTTCTTCAGTAGTGTTGGTGAAGAAGAAGGATGGCACATTACGCATGTGCATTGATTACAGGGCACTGAACAAGAAGACATTGAAGAACCGGTACCCCATTCCCAGGATCGATGAGTTGATGGACGAGTTGAGAGGAGCACGTTTCTTCTCGAAGATTGATTTGAGGTCCGGGTACCATCAGATACGCATGAGGGAACAGGACGTTCCCAAAACTGCTTTCAGATGTCATTATGGGCACTTTGAGTTTTTGGTCATGCCATTTGGACTAACCAATGCACCTGCCACTTTCCAGTCTTGCATGAACCATATCTTCAGGGAGCATCTGAGGAAGTTCGTGCTGGTCTTCTTTGATGATATTCTCATATACAGCAGGACTTGGGAGGAGCACCTCCAGCACATAGAGACAGTTTTACGCATCCTGGAGGAGCAGCAGTTCTTTGCCAAACTCTCCAAGTGTGAGTTTGGTTTGACAGAGATGTTGTATTTGGGACACATCATAGGAGTGGACGGAGTGAGAGTCCATGACGAGAAGATCCGGGCTATCAGGGACTGGCCAGAGCCGCGGAATGTGACAGAACTTAGAGGATTCATTGGTATCTGCACTTATTACAGGAAGTTCGTCAAGGGCTTCTCACAGCTTGCTGCACCCCTCACGGAGCTGACGAGGAAGGGGGCATTCAGTTGGACGGACACCGCACAGCGAGCTTTTGATAAGCTCAAAGAGGTGATGAGCAGTTGTCCGGTGTTGGCATTGCCTGATTTCACTCAGCCCTTTATCCTAGAGTGCGATGCCTCAGGAGAAGGGATTGGAGCAGTTTTGATGCAGGAGGGTCACCCGATTGCATTCGAGAGCCGGAAACTCCTTCCACATGAGAGACTTTATCCTATCTATGATAAGGAGATGTTGGCCATTATGCATGCCTTGGCCAAATTCCGGCAGTACTTGGTAGGCGGCAGATTTAGAGTCAGGACAGATCATAATAGCCTGAAGTACTTTCTGGAGCAGAAACAGTTGCAGGAGAGGCAGCAGAAGTGGATCAGCAAGATCCAGGCTTATGACTTTGACATAGAGTATGTCAAAGGGAAGAACAATGTGGTAGCAGATGCCCTTTCTCGTAGACCGGCTACATTATCCCTCATGAGCTTGGACGCTGATTGGAAGGCTCGACTACTGGTTGAGTATTCCAAGGATAGATTTGCATGCGAGGTGTTGGATGGACAGATAGCGGATAGCAGGTACAGGGTGGCAGATGAGGTCATCTATTACAGGGATCGGATCTTCTTGACTGAGAGATCTCAGCTCAAGGAGAAGATACTCCATGCCTCTCATGATTCACCATTGGCGGGCCATCAGGGGTTCACCAAGATGTACAGGGCCATCCGAGAGAGATTTGCATGGAAGGGCCTCAAGGAGGACGTACTCCGGCATGTCAGGGAGTGCGAGGTGTGCCAGCGGAACAAAGGGGAGATGAACCATCCCGCAGGGTTGTTACAGCCGCTTCCCATTCCTGAGGGGAAGTGGGAGAGTGTCTCGATGGACTTCATCACGGGGTTGCCCACAGTGCAGGGCAAGGACTGCATCTTCGTAGTAGTTGACCGGCTAACGAAGTATGCTCACTTCTTTGCCATTTCGGCACACTACACGGCAGCACAGGTGGCAGAGTTGTTTTTCCGGGAGGTTTTCAGATTGCATGGTCTACCCAAGGCCATTGTTAGTGACAGGGACAGCCGCTTTATGGGTGGATTTTGGCAGGAGCTCTTTCGACTAGTAGGGACTGAGTTGACACCGAGCACCAGCTATCATCCCCAGACGGACGGGCAGACAAAGATAGTTAACAAGTGGCTGGAGGGCTACTTGCGTAACTACGTCAGTGGGCAGCAGCGAGCATGGCTGAAATGGCTACATCTGGGCGAGTACTGCTACAACACAACCCATCATATGTCTATCGGCATGACACCGTTTTATGCGTTGTATGGATATCATTCCTTGTCTTTTGTGGATGTGATGTTTGGGGTTAGCGGGGCTCCACGAGCCAAACTATGGATCCAAGAGAGCCAAGACATCCTTCGGACTCTCAAGGACAACATAGCCACCGCCCAAAATCAGCAGAAGTTATATGCAGACAGGGGCCGAGTGGAGCGACACTTTGAGGTAGGGGATTTGGTCTACTTGCGGTTACAGCCATAGCGCCAGTCTTCACTCAAACAGAAGGGGGCAGAGAAGCTTAAGCCTCGTTTTTATGGACCATACAGGGTGATTCGGAGGATCGGACAGGTTGCATATGAGTTGGAGTTGCCCCAAGGCAGCCGGATTCATAACATTTTCCATGTATCATGCCTGAAGAAGGCACTGGACCAGCATGTGACAGTCACCGGGGAGCTACCTCCGACAGATGATGAGGGGCACTTGGTATTACAGCCAGAGGCCATTATTGACACCAGGGAGAGACAGTTGCGTAGCAGGAAGATCAGAGAGTTCCTGGTGAGATGGAAGAATCTGCCGGATGAGGATGCCACTTGGGAGGATGAGAAGATCTTGCAGCATTTGCTGAGCATCCTCACTTCTAGTTTAACGGACAACAACGTTTGCCAGAAGCCCTTAATATTCCCAGTGGCACACACTAAGGTAGATATTGACACACTGTGTTATTTTGCTGCTTTAGATAGGAATAATAAATAAAGTGAGAAATAAGAGGGGTCACCTCACTTTAGCCACCTCACTTTATAATAAAGTGTTCTTTTTCCTAGTAGCTTGACTTAGAGAGGGGGCCTTGGGGGTCCACGTGGGTGATGGAGGAGACATAAAGTTAACCCAAGGTAAACTGCGCAGATCCAGGGTGAGTGAGTTTGGAGGGAGATTGGTGCTATAAAAGGAGAGGCTCTCACCTCATTGGATCATCCATGATTTTGATATTCTTATTGATAGCTAGACTTTGTCTGCTTCAGCACGCCGGTTGTTTAGCCGGTCTGCAGCACTGCTTAGTGCACGAGTGTCTCCGGTCGGAGATCTCACCCTTAGCCTCGGGGGACTTCGAGTGCCTGCCCTGGTAAGGTTTTTCTGGTTTCACCCTTAGCTTCGGGGGACTTCGAGTGCCCGCCCTAGTAAGGTTTTTCAGTAGCAAAGCAGCAGCATTTCTGAAGCACATGTGAGGAGGAGGGAAATCCTCCTTGTCGTTGCCTTGACGAATAAAAGAAGGAAGACATTGGTCTTTGAGAAAGGACGGCTGTCTGAAGAGGGGCGTTGTCCCTTGCGTGAGGGAGGTAGGACATTGTTATAATAGAGGAGCTGCAGTTCCGAGGCCCCCGCGGAAACGGCTGTTTGAGGGCGAGGAAGGACGATCAGCCCGGGAGACGAGGACGGCCCTGTCCATTGGGGGGAGGTGAGGTTCTGAGAGATGCGAAGGTTTCTTGTCGGATCTAGCTTTGTCGAAGGATAGATCTGCACGAGGATCTAGTCTGTGTGTGTTGCGGTCTAGCCTTGGCCTTGACTGGGGGATGGGGTTTCTCGTCGTCCGGCTTGAGGAGTGACGGATACGAGGAGATATTTGACGGATCTGGTCGGTCCGGAAGCACGGATCTAGCCCCTGGGGGGCATGGGTACGGGGGATAGTTCCGGAGATCTAGCATAGACCTGAGGGATTGGCAGCAGATTGGGTTTTGGAGGACGCAGATCAGGAAAGGGAGGACGCAGTTGTGATAGGAGGCTTCAGATCCATCAGGTGGGACGCAGATCTGAGGAGCAGATCATTGTGAGGAGTGCTTAACGGCGTTTTCCAGGATCCTGTAGCAGCTTCATCTGTCTGGAGAGTTGAGGGCTTGGTGCTTTATCTGTTTCTGCGCTGTCACTGGCAGAGACAGCGTTTTCCATTTGAGAGGGTTTGCAGACTTCAGCCCCAGCGCAGTTCATCTTCAGCTTGCAGAGCAGCCAGGACGCTGTCCTTGTTGCAGCCACTTTTCTGTTGATAGGGTCTCCACCTGCCTAGGGCAGGGATAGGTGCACTTACTCTGATTTATTGTACTCCTCTCTATGTACTTTCTGATTAATAAAATGGCTCAGATTTTGGTGTTACATGTGTCATGATTCAGTGATCTGGTTCAGTTTATATCTGTATTAGTGCATTTCTGTTTATTACTGGTTATTTCCCTTTGGGGATATTACAACTGTAGTACAGATGTGGCAGTGTCAGTGGCAGTGACATGGGCAGTAATACAAAAAGCAACAACCCAGTGGATGGAGGGTAGCAGGACAAGCATAACAGCGCAAGGGATCGATGCCAAAGATCAGAGTAACGCTTCTGGAGTGAAGTGTTGCTGAGCACATTCCTCGCTAAGAGGGAGTGTTGAGATTTTGGGTAGAATAAGATGTGCTCTAGCTTTGAAACTTTGTGGAGGGGCTAGAACACATGAGATCTCCAAGACCGAGAAATCGTTTGGAGAAATTCCACCTGGTGTAAAAGTTTTTCAAATAATTAAATTTTTTAATGGGGACCCTAAGTCTAACTTAGGGAAAATGAAAAATTAAAGTGAATTAATTTACACATGTGGTGAGACCATCTTTCCTTAGCATCAGAAATAAGACCCATTATGAATGACATAACACAACTGTTGTTGAACTAGATGTTCCTCTCACAGCCTATATCAAGGTACTATATACCACTTATTCACATTATCTTGAGTCATTGCAAGAAAGTGACAAACTTAAGGAGATTTCCTTTGACTCCCTTGAGAAGAAGTTTGCTAAAAGAGAGAAGACTTTTGGGAAGAAGACAACTCCTCAGTCTTTTGAAGAAGTTGTGTGCCTTACATAGAAAGAGAAGAATCATGCAGATGATTCTTCTAGAGGAATGTCGAAGAGGAAGAAAAAGGAAGAATTTTAGAGGCAGAGGGGCAAACATTTCCAAGGAGAAAGGTTTGATCTTCATTTTATACGATGCAACAAAAATGGACATGATGCTTCCACATGTAAGTTGCCTTAATAGAATCAAGCAAGAAAGAAATGAAGAAAAAGGTAAAACACATGGTAAAGGGAAAGGTAAAGCACCAGAGTCCGCTCATTAAGTTGTGACACATTGCAATATTGGAGTAACTGAAGACTTATTCAATACTTATCTTGCTTCATGGAAATATGATTGGTTACTTGATTCAAGAGCAACTTTTCACATGACTTTCAGAAGAGATTTCTTTGAATAATTCACTAACAATGTTGATGGAGCAGTCTACTTTGCAGACTAGTCAAAACTTGTTAATTTTGAGTTAACATTTTTTTTTCTTAGGTTAGTTACTTCATTAGCCCATTATCAATTCCATTAGACCATCAAAAATCATATTAACCGTTACCATATGACTGTAACTAATGAAAGAAATTTAAATGTAAATGCATAAGACAAGCCAAGACAATAGATCACAAATACATGGCTCAAGCCAGGGAAAAACCTCAAGATGGGGAAAACCCTCGATCAATTCTACTTATTATCATCATCAAATGTTCAACAGAGGAAGAGAGAGTACAAACAAATTTAACATAGACTTGCCAATATGAAGATCATTATCACTTCCCAAGTTCCAAAGAAATTGCCCCTTCAAGACTAAATCCAGGTTAGGTTTTATTCCATACAACTGTAACTCTCCTACTCACTTCCAGGTCTCTTTCCAAGACAACGACTTCTGATCATTAGGTTCGATGCACATCAATGAGCTGATCTAAGCTAATGCCAGTCCCTATATAAGCCTTTCGGACCACTTGATTCACGGAGCCTAGGCCTACGACCTAATTGTGATATCTACTGGCCTATTATCACTGCGGCCTACCTGTATCATTTAGTTAGGAGTGCGATTTACAGTTGAAGAGAGGACTTGTACACAAGTATGCCAAAAACGCCATTCAGTAGCCCTTGATAAGTGCGGCTCCCTTTCTGCTCAAACTCGGTCCTGAAATGAAGATAAATGAGCCCAAAATAATGTATAGATAAGCCCAAACTTTCTCTAAACTGAGTTCGGCCTCCTGCCTGTGGAGCGTGGCCCATGACGGAGACTAAAATGATCCCAACCTTGCCCTCATTACCTTCGTTGGAGATCTTTCTTCTGTGGTTATTTCAAAGAGAATAATGAGATATGGATGTGTGCAAATGAGGTTGAAGGCACCTCTATATATACAACTCGATGGGGGTCAAGTGACGTGACCATTGGGCTTGATGAGCCTACATAGAGGTGAGGTTGACCTTGATAATTTACATGAGATAGAACATAATTCAAAAACCCATTTCTCCTTATCCAAATTTGATGATCTTTAGGTTGATTTTGGTCCTCTCAAAAAGAGGAATTCAATGCCATAATTATCTCCTTCAAAAGACTTTTCCAAAATGGAATTTGGCCCTAGTTGCCAATTTTAACACTCCCTCTCAACTAGGGAGAATTCCACTTGCCAATCCATTTATTATCATGCCATCCTGTCATCATGCGTCATCTTTGCATCTTATCTCAACTCTGCTGAACACTGATATAGATAATGAAGAGGAATTGATCGAGAGTGAGTCACAAGACCTTGCCACTCTCTACTGACAAAAGTCAATCCACTTAACCAAGACTTGATCTCAATTGATCAAGTTGAAGCAACATCATTCATCCTAGACATAGGAAGTACGACAGGACATGATGCGTCCATCGATAGTGCTATGGTTCCTATCCACTTTTTCCAACTCATTGGCTAGATGAGTGGTACTTCTCATGTGTCCTGGAATACATGGGTAGGATGATATTGGAGCAATAGTAGGGAAAGAATAAATCATATCTTGCTCATAGCCACACGTAGGGAAAGGATGAACCACATCCTACAGTCACATATCCCGACGATCGTAGGGAAAGGATAAACCACATCCTACAACCACATATTACAATCATCGTAGGGAAAGGACAAACCACATCCTACGCGCATGAAAATCACCGAGAGTAGGAAAAGGATGAACCACTTCCTACATGCATGTAAACCAATCAATCATAGGAAGCATCCTACTCGTGGGGAAAGGATGAACCACATTTCATTGACATGTCAACCATTGATTGTAGGGAATGAGCATCCTACATGTGGGGAAAGGATGAACCATGTCCCACTGAGATGTCCACACATGACAACCAACAAATGCTTATATGCATCTCTCATTGGGTTGTCCGCAGGAGAAGGTGAACCACTCATCCTGCTCATATGCCATAGGAGAAGGTGAACCACTCATCCTATGCATATGTCCTCAATCGTAGGGGAAAACCACTCACCCTACATGTTGATTATACCATTCACCCCTTGAGTCCTAAGAAAGTTTATAAAGGCGGATCACCCGACAGCATAAAGAGGTTAATAGTTTAAAAGGTGTGAGGGGGTAAATATGTGAACATATTCATATATGAAAGCGGATAAAGCACTATATTATAAGGTGGATTGGCAACAAAGCTTTAACCGAAATAAAAGAGAAAAGGGTAAAGGTGCGAGACAATGGTATGTGGTGGGGCCCAACCATGCTCCGCACATTCATAAAAGAAGGACGCGTGAATAATTCCGAGGGGGTCAAGGATGATAAGGGGAAGGCGGAAGCTTCCCTCCCAGAACCCTGAAGACGTGGCAGAAAAAGAGACTCGAAGTTAAGAACTATGCAGGGGAAACGGCCGCAGGTCTGAAGTTGTTACAGAACTCCTCTGGCGTTTCCAGTGGGCCCGATCCCAATGTACACCTGTCACTACGATCCAATGGTAAGGTAAGTCCTAGGACACCCGGTACACGACCAGTACCGGTATTAAACCCGATGCGTGGTATTCACCTAACCAAAATCTGATATGAAAATGACTAGATGCCACACGTCTCAGTGTCGGCGTCCTTATGATGTCAGCCCTAATAGAATCACCCTAATCTCATTTCCTGGGTTGTATTAAGTTGTATAACCTTGTTCTGTGATTTACTGTGGTAAAATACTTTATTTTTACGGGTTACTGTATAAGAGAAAGTGCGAGCGCCCAGTACCAGTGCTGCCAAGTCATTTTCAACCTCTTCGCATCGTTTTCCCCAAGCATTGTCCTTATTACGCAGGTATTCCATCCTTTTTTCACTATCTGGTTTCCTTTCTCTTTTCATTCTTTATAATGGTCATGGGTAAAGTCACAGTCAAGAAGTCAGAGCTCGAAACCCCCCAAGCTCACTAGTCCAGGGCTGCCCCTGGACCAGAACCTTTCACAGATTTGCAGGCCCACATCCGTGACCCACAATACCTGTTTTTCATTAGTAGTGTCAAGCCTGAGCTGTTCAGGACGCATGTGGAAAATAGGGATCAGTTTCGAGTCGTTTTGTTTGGACTGTACCACTAGATTACTCCCCCTGTATACCTAGTGGTTGAATTCATTTGTTGGCTCAGAGATGCTTACGATAAACGCCGAGACATGTTCCTATCCTCTCAGGGGAACAAAATATTTGATATATTCCCCGGAATCATCAGAAAAGCTCTCTGTTACCCTTCCAGTTCAAATTACGTCAGTTTCATTGAAATGATGCTATCTCGTCAGTTTTCTAAATTACCATGGAGGCAATAGAGCGATTTCATCGTTGCTATTTCCGAATCCCGCCTCACAGCCTTCCCGTCTGCAGATTCAGTGCCCTTGAGTACATTCAAGGAGGACCTTCAGCCCACCCTCGCTCTTATTGCAGGACTACTAGGTATAGAAGGGGTCGAGCAAGTCTCGAAAGAGTGCATAGCCATTTTATGGTTAATGTCGCAGCTCGGTGTTGTATTGGACATCCCTGGTTTCTTGGCCTCTACCATCCAAGCTCAATTTCAGGACCTTTCAGATACTGGTCCTTTTCGTTTCTGTTCTATGGTCTTCTATCTTTTCCTCTTCCAACAGGCTGATAAGTTTGCGGGTTTGGGATTAGAAAAAGTCTATAGGATAAATTCTTAGCCAAGACCTGTTTTTGACTGGAATCCCGCAACACATCAGTTGGCAAATGGGGTGGGCTACTCAAGTTCTTGAACGATTTTATGCCCATATCTTATACCATTATCCATGATAATCCTCCACCTAGGATTTTTCCGGAGCAGAAGAAATGGCTGCAGTACAGTGAGGCTAAAAGCACAGGAGACTGGTACCTATTTGATGACTACACTGAAATCAAGGTTTATGGTGCGGAAGTTTCCCCCTACAGATTGCCAGTTTTTCCCGCCCTGTGGATTTATGCCCTGGAATACCTCCAGCAGACCTTGAAGGTTGACAAAATCCACTTCTTCCCTGCGAAAAAGGGGTTCATTCTCAAGCTTCCTACAACCATCGACCCCTTTATTATTAACTCAAGGCATGCCCTCCCCATAGTGGAAGACCTGCTCAAGGGCATGGATTTAAGGCAAGGGAAAGCTTGGCCCTACGATCCGAAAGGCATCATATCAAATAAAAGGAAGAAGATTAAATCAACTCCTTATGCTCATGAAACTAGACCCTTCATCGAGTGGAGAGCTAATCTTGAAACATGGCCTTTGCTTTCACAGATGGAGACCGATTCATCTGCGACAGGGGAAGAGCAGGATACTGCCTCGACAAAAGAAGCAGGTCAGAAACAGGTGGAAAAGGTCGGCGCTTCAGGAGAAGGTTCCTCGCCTTTAAAGAGGCAAAGAACCAGAAACAATGAAGAAGAAAGTATCGGAGAAGAACAATTGCTGCAAAAAGAAACATTTTATGGTCAACCGGATAAGAGCAAGGCAGGTTTTGTGGTAATACGTGATGGCACATCATCTTCTGACTTCTCAGAAGTTTTACAAGCCATCACTGCTACCAGCTCCAGAGGGGAAAGTGAAAGGAAGGTGAGGAACAAAGCGGTTAGGGAAAAGCACTTGTCTAAATTAGAGGGATATGTTGACAAGTATCAGACTAGGTTTTCAGCTGCAATCGATATGGACAAAGAACAATTGATAATGTGCACACCCATATCATCAGGAAAGACATCCCACATCTTTGTCTTTCCCTTCAACCAATCCTCTCTCTGCCTGTAGATGAGACGAAGGTTGGTGTGCACATACACCATTGTCTCTGCCCTGGACTGCTCAAGCCTGCTCTTCTTCACACTATACAAATTCCCATATGTGCTCCAATTCCTCTCGCAACAAGAGGATGAAGTCACCTAAGAGAGGAGCCTCATGGCTAACTGTTGTAGAGGAGGGCTTGTTGCCCCATGAGTTTCCCACCAAGAATAGGGCTTCTTAGCCCCCCTTTCTCGAATCACATCATAGCCTGCAAATCGCCCAGTGCCAGTGGAAAACTTTGCAAAGGCATCCTCCACCTCATCAAGGGATGCCCTCTCCTGAAAAATCCTCCTCAATGCATCTTTCCTCCCTTGCGAGATTTCACCATCCATGTGAGGAGGGAATCTGCGGGAAGGTCCACCATTCAGCCACTCATGGCTGTAGTATTTTGGGTTCAAGGAGTGAGCCAAACAATGTAAAGGTGTGCAATTCTTGTCCCATCTGCTGACAAGAATATCCTGTATGCTAGTGAAGGAGGCCTCAGGTGATGTCTCATACTCTGGGCACTGACTCTGTAAAACAATGGTCCTCACAGACTCAATCATGGAATCCCATCCCTCATACACCTCTCCTAGGATGGGTTGGTCTCTATCTGCAAATCGGAGCAAGGAAATGATAGGCTCCATGATTTGAATAACTAGATCTACCTTCTCCCATCATAGATCATCCAACATTGTGTCCTTCACTTTCTTTGAGGCTGCTTGATCCGTCTTTCTCCAAAAGGACCAAAACTCTGAAATAACCATGGACCCAAGAGCTATCTTGACCTCCCTCAACCTCTTCAACATGATGAATGAAGAGGCAAACCGTGTATCTGCAATCTTCAACAATGATAGATTGCTGTACTCCTTGTAGATAGTGAGGGCATTTGTATGGTTTTGTACAAAGTTGCGGATATGCCGTGCATCCTCAATAACGGCTCCAATCCAAAGCACATCAGAAGCAATAGATTTTAGTGCCAAGTTCAATGAATGGACAATGCAAGGTGTCCAAAATATTTGTGGATATTTTGCTTCCACAATCATGCCAGCAGCCTTGCAAACGGGTGCATTATCTGTAATGATTTGCACACAAGAATCGACGCCTACATCTTCAATAACTTTAATAAATAACTCACCCATATATTGTGCATCCTTGTACTGTCCCAGTGCATCCACTGCTTTCAAGAAAACTAGACCATTCAAGGATGACACCATGAAGTTGATGAGTGGGTGGCGTGCTGGATCTGTCCATCCATCAGAAACAATGCTAACCCAGATGTTGGCCATGCTGATTTAATAGGCTCAAGCATTTTGTCCACCTCTTTCTTTGCCTTTGTCAACAATGTGGTTCTGAGCTTCTTTGACCCAGGAGGCACATACCTTGATGGAGCCCCATGACTATGAACTCGACACATCTCAATAAATAGAGGTGACCGTGCAACATTAAAGGATATGAAGTTCTAATAGAAAAAAAATGCAATGGTGAGATCAAGCTCTTCCCTCTTCTCTTTTTGAAAAATCTTGTCCATTGGACCAGCTGCAGTTGCCTTTCTCTTTGCTGATTCTCCCCTACTAAAAGTCTCTAAAGGGAACATGTTGTTGCTTTTCCTTAAGAATGGAAGGTGGTCATCATTCTTGTTTTTTTTATTTTTATTTTGATGCCACATTTGCCTCACTAATATATTGCTCTTTCTCCAATTCCTTCCTCTGTGTCGATTCAATTGTTGTACAACATTTAATGCCACAACCTGGAATACCCAACAAATGAGCTTTCACACGGAAATATGTGCAAGTGAAATGGCCGTTGCAAAAATTGCATTTCCATGAACAATTTCCTCCCTTTTTTCCTGCCCCTCCCTCGCTTGTCACATATTTCCACAATGGGTATTTGGGGTCAACAATTTGTTTTCCCTGCACATTTGAAGCTGTTGTTGCAGCCCCACTTCCAATGGATGGAATAATTGCAGACCCTGATGAAACAGGGACAGGAGGGGCATCTCCAATGGGGACATTATTCCCCTTTGTTTGCCCCTGTCTTGCTGCCTTTGATTGAGCCATGAATACTGTAAAAGATAAACAAAAATAACCAAATATATAAAACATATGCACATGAAAACACTAACAACAAACTAAATGCAAAATATAGAGGGACAGTGCACTTACTGGATGCTCGAATCTCTTCGAAAGAACTCCTTTCTAACCCTTCTTCCTTGCTCACCCTTGCTCCTTGCTCACTTCAGAAAATGAAAATGATGAGAAAGAATCACTGAAATGGGGCTTTTATTTAAAAAAAATCGCACTTTTTTGGGACAGCGTGTCTGGCCGTACCTGATTCACGGGGTACGGCCGTGTCCATACAGGGTACGGTCGGGATTCGCCGTACCTTGTACGAATATGGCCGTACCCTGTGAATCAGGTATGAATCCGGCCGAATCGTATCCGATTCGCCGGATTCGGGATTCGGTCACCTTGGGGGATGAATTCGGTTTCAGAGGTGCTTGGTCAAAGGAATATAGAGTTTAGCAGGGATGTGACATTTGATGAAGATGTTGCTCTTGGGAAAGCAAGGGACACTCCTCCCCCTGCCAATGTTGAAAGACAAGATGATACCATGGATGTACAAGAGGAGCCTCCTATGCCTGAGTCTGAGCCTGCTCTTGCAGATGATCCCATGGAACCCATGGACCCCTTGGATCCCCCTCTGTGTGATCTTCTTGCTAGGAAGGGACCATTATGGCTTTGTGACACTTTACAAGATGCTGACATACATGTTGCTGCAAGAGGAACCTTTAGGGAAATAAAGAAGCCATGCCGATATAGGGATATGTTGTAGCTATGAGTAACATTATACAGGCTGAACCATGCACTTTTGAAGTAGCAGTGAAAGAACAAGCACAAAAAGATGCTATGGCTGAAGAATTTGAATCCATCATGAAGAATTATGTGTGGGAAGTGGTTTTGAGACCCGAAGGGAAGTTTGTTGTGACTTCTTAATGGATATACGAAATTAAGCATGGTACGGATGGAATTATCGAGAAATATAAAGCAAGGTTCGTGGCTAGAGGGTGGTCCTAGAAAGAGGGAGAGGAACTATGATGAGATTTTTGCACCTGTTGCCCAATATATTACCATCTGATCTATCGTTGCTCTTGCTACTAGCCAAGGATGGACACTTCATTAGATGGATGTGAAGACCACATTTCTACATGGCATACTCAAGGAAGAGGTATACTTGGAGCAACCACATGGCTTTTAGGAGCATGACAAGAAGACTCATTTGTGCAGGTTGAAGAAAGCTCTTTATGGATTGAAGCAAGCCCTTAGGGATTGGTTTGCTCGCATTGATAACTATTTGACGAAGCTTGGATTGACTAGAAGCAATACTTCAAAGTCGTCCAAGGTATGCCCTTGATTTTGGTATTATATGTTGATGATTTATTCTTAATAGGGGAGAGCCTCTTATTATCCAGCGTAAGAGGGAGTTGGCCTCTGAGTTTGCGATGAAAGACCATGGTTTGATGCACTACTTCCTGGGCTTACAGGTGTAGCATAGACTTGGTGAGATTTTCCTTTCTGAAAGGAAATATGTTGTCAAGTTGTTGGAAAGATTTGGAATGGTGGAATGCAAGTCCATGGCCACGACGATGAGTTGAATTTTAAGAAGCTATGTGGCGAAGCTGCAAGACCTGATTTGGAAAATCCGTTCGAGTACTGACAATTGATTGGGGCACTGGTGTTCTTATTGAACCCTAGACCAAACATGTTTTTTGTGGTCAATACTTTGAGTCAAATAATGGTGGAGCCACTTCATGCACAACGGGTTTCTACCTGGCATGTGTTGAGATACCTGCATGGGACTATTAATCATGGATTGAGATATACTATCAGAGACGTGAGACTTCATGGATACACCAATGTTTGATTGGGCTAGAAATGTTGTTGACAGGAAGAGCACATCTAGGTGTTGCTTTAGCTTGGGGTATGCAATGATATCTTGGATGAGCAACAAGCAGAGTTTTGTTGCCCTTAACATAGTTGAGGCTGAGTACATTGTTGCTAGCATGGATAGTTGTCAGGTAGTATGGTTGAGGTAGCTTTTTGGAGAGCTATTTGAGAAGGTATTGAATACGACTATGATATACTGCGACAACAAGAGCGGGATTCGACTTTCAGAGAATCCCATGTTCCACGACAAGTCCAAACACATTGAGATCACAATTCACTATATCCAAAATATGGCGCAAAGAGGAGATGTAAGACTCCATCACATTTTGATTGATGAGTAGATAGCTGGCATTCTTACCAAACCTTTGCCAAAAGGGAAGTTCTTGGTCTTCAGAGAGCAGCTTGGAGTGGTGGATGTGACCCTTCCGAGAAGTGTTAGTTTTTGTAGCATCAGATGTGTTCTAGCCACGAAATTTGGTGGAGAGGCTAGAATGCGTGAGATCTCCAAATCCCATAAATCGTTTATGGAAATTCCATTTAGAGATGACTTAATTAGATTATTAACCTATTTTTTTAATGTGTCCGAAGTCTAAACTTAGGAAAACTGGTTAATTAATCAGAATTAATTAAGTCAAGGTGAGAATAGTCTAGCCCTTGAATAAGTTTTAATCTTGGACGTTGGTGCTCGAACAGAGGATTATAACAAGAAGTCGATGGGCACCTGGAGAATACATCAGTAGAGTGAGTTCCTTTGCAGATCGAGCTATCCAGCGACAGAGGTCAAGCAGGGAAGAAGAGTTCGAGCCAGAAGGGCTGCAAATGTCAGGGCAGGGACAGTGATTTGGAGGAAGATTTGTAGATCCAGATCGGCAGCAACAAGAGGCCGAGTTATTCCTAGTGCAGGCAACTCGAGTATAGGCAACCGTGCGAGTATAGCCAGAAGCCCAAGTACGAGCAACCGCGTGAGTACAGAAAGAAGCCCTAGTATGGGCATAAACATGAGTATAGGCAGTTGCACGAACACATGCAGAGCAAGTTGCCAGGGTTGCTTGTGGAGGAAGGGAAATTCCCTTAGATAATTTCAACCAGATTTTCTTGCTGTGGATTGCCAGTTTCAGGCATCCAGATTGTACTTAGAATTTCATTGCTGCGTAATAATAAAAACCCTCAGGTACTGCACCGATTTTCCCAAGTTGGGTTTTTCCAAGGGTGTTTGTCCAAAAATAATTGTGTCAAATTTTTATGTGTGTTTGCTAGTATTTTCTCAGTTTCTAGTGCTATTATTTCCGTAGTTTTACTTGTGAAGGTTGTAGTGTGATTTATTCAGTATTTGTCGTAGCAAATAAATTGTTAAATTAACAAAAATTAGAAGAATAATTTCCAGTTGCTGTAATAGGATTTTAGATTTGAAATTTTCACTGGGTATTAGAGCATGAGTGATCAACCGAGATGCTCAGTAGCAGAGAAGGGAATTTCGCCTGTTTAGAGGGAGAAATAGGGTGAATTGTTGGGGAAAAAATTCGATTTTCAGTTGCAGGGTTGCGAAAGTCGAGTTGCCCGCGATTTTGATTCTAGTAGTCAGAGGGAGTAGCAACAACTCAGATTTTCACTTAGCAGATTCCTTGCTTGGACGAAGAGGGTTTTGCAGTAGCAGACTCAACGTCGAGTGGATGAGAAAAGCACACACAGCAGAGGGAAAAATTCTTTGAGGGAACTTTGAGTTTCAGAAGTTCAATTTTCCATTGCAGATTGGCAGTAGCAGCTCGCAGATTTACGCATTGCAGGAGGGAGTGCGAGTAGCAGAGCAACAACTGATTAAAGGAAAAGAGGGAGATTTTCGAGGTTTATTTCTCTAGTTTTGAGTTTCCAGATTTTGTAGCTCTACAGGGATGGTTGTACGATATTTCCAGAGGAGGTCGTGCGAGTTAGCCATAATGAAGATCTGGGTGTTGAGATTTTGGGGTGTTGGGGTTGCATCAGATGTGCTCTAGCTCCCAAACTTTGTGGAGGGACTAGAGTACATAAGATCTCCAAGACCAAGAAAGCGTTTGAAGAAATTCCATTAGGTTTAAGAGATATTTAATTAATTAATATTTTTAATTAAGGACCCTAAGTCTAACTTAGGAAAATTAAAAGATTAAAGTTAATTAAATTAAACATGTGATGAGAATGACTTAAGTGATGCAGATCAAGCAACTTCTAATCTTAGCCGTCGAATAGAGATTAGATCACGACCGTTGGTTTTTCAATGAGAAAAGGATAAGAAGAAGGCTTGGGGTCAGTTGGCGAACACACACACTGGCAGAGCACTGAAGCTAAGCTGAGATTCTAGGGCGTGGTTTGCTAAGCATTTCAGAAGTGTTTCAGCTGCAACCAGGGGCAGTATTGGCGATGGGGATGGTCTAGTCCCAGGCCAAGAGTACAACGAGGGCAGAGAAGGAGCAATCTAGAGCAGCGCAGAGGCAACAGCTACACAGTCCAACTAAGAGCCTAGCAGGGGCAGCGCAGTGGCAACATGAGGCCAGGAGGGCTACCGCAGGCCCAACTAGGGCAACGTAGAGGCAGCGTAACCCCTTCTAGGGTGACACATGCCCTTCCTAAGCAGCGCAGAGGCTGACGCAGGCCAGGAAGACTGATGCATAGGGCTTCATAGCAGCGCTGCGGTTTCCAAAGGCCGGAAAGGGGCTGAGTTCTGTAAATCCCGTTTGAGGGTGTGACTCAGTCATATTTTTCTGTCTTCGGGATAGAGGTATTGCGGCCATTTTCTCTATTGGGTTAACTAGTTTGGTGCTCAGATTTGTTGTATTTAGAATCTTCTTAATAATAAAAACCTCCAGAAGCTAGCAACACCGATTTTCCTGCATTGGGTTTTTCTGGGGATATTTGTCCAGAAAATCCTTGTGTGCCACTTTGTCTTTGAGCATGTTAATCAGTACTTGATCTATATGTGTAGGCTGTTAACTGTATTTACTTCAATGTTAATGCTGAATTTTTCAGATTAATAACTTATGTAAGTAGAAGTAAATCAAGATTTAACAGTAGGGTTTTTGTTTAGTAAATTCCGAAATTTTCACATGGTATCAGAGGGATTGTAGATCAAGCTGCATCTGCAGCAAGACGACTGAAGAAATCTGTATTGCAGAAAGCAACAACAGCAGCAGATAAACTAGAGAGGGAAGCGCAGCAGCAAAAGGATGCAGAGGAAACAAAAGCCACGCAAGGGCTGACGCAGTCCCCGCTGGGTGACACAGAGACAGTGCAGTGCCTTCCAAAGGGACACAAGAGCAACCCGCGTTGTGTAGTCGTTGCGCTGAGCTAGTCTTCTCACGCAGAGAATAGCCAAGGTGAAGCAGTCCAGGATTTGATTGCTATGCAGAATGCCATGAATCGGAAGTTGAGCTGCAGATCTTCAGCAGTTGTTGGTGGGGTGAAGATTCTACCGGTGCAGAATAAAGCCTAAGCTAAGTTGACAAAGAGCGAGGGTTGAACAACTTCTCAGTAGATTTCATTGCCAAAGAATTTTGAAGATTGATCGTAGGGTGATCGAAGAGAGATGATTCATTGTTTTTGGAAGATTTCCAAGGAGGAAATTAGTTGTCAGAGAGAGCAGAGGGTGCCTTCTTCGCCAAGGACCTTAGATCTGAGTCTCTAGCAGAGAGAGGAGGATCTGTTCCGACACATTTCTGAGCAGATGGCGCCACATGGATTGCGTGATCAGGATGGGTTGGACGACCTATCCAACTTTGCTATCTGGAAGGCCAGAATCCTGGTAGTCCTGGAGGCATACAGCTTGAGGGAGCATGCAGAGAAAGCCTTCGCTACACCAACCGATGCGAAACTCTTGGCTGAGCATAATGAAGCAGCGACACATGCCAAGCGCTTCATCATGGATGGGGTAAAAAATCATGTGGTACCACACATAGCGGAGAAGATGATGACTCATGAGATGTGGGAAGCTTTAACCACATTGTATTAGGGGAAGTCCGTCCAAAGGAAGATGCTTCTGGAGAACCAGCTGAGGTTATTTATGATGTCCAAGGGAGAGGAAATCGATCCTTTCCTATTTAGGCTGTAGTTGATTCGGGACCAGCTGACTGGCATGGGGGTCAAGGTGGATGACGATGTCATGGTGAGGACTGCTCTCAATGCTGTCACAGAGGATTGGGAAACATTTGTCCAAAGTCTTTTGGGCAGTGGATCTTCCTAATTGGGACAATATGTGGGCTATCTTCCGACAAGAGGAGATCCGCTGAATGACCAAGGGGCAGTACAACATCGGTTCGAGCAAGGTGAGGAAGGAGGAAGAGGAAGATGCAGTCTTGGCATCAAAGAAGCAGCAAGGGAAATAAAGCATGATCTGTCAAAGATCAAATGTTTCCAATGCGGCGAACTTGGACACTTCGCCAGCAGTTGTCCTCAAAGGAAGAAAGACAAGGAAGCTTCTAGTTCCAAGGCTGTTGTAGCAGACGATAGCTCGGACAATGACGTAGCCATGAGCGCTCATGAACCACGTAAGTGGGGCGATATTGATCTGTAGAGCAACTACAGAGTGATGGCAGGATCCTTGAGTAGCCCATCTCTTGGATCACATACGAGCTACGGGAGCCTTAAGACGGTAGCAGGATAAGTGGAGCAGTGGGTGCAAAAGATCACGGATGGAGCAGAGGCAGAGGTTGACATGCTGAAGATGGACCAGCCTAGTGTATATGTAGCAACAACGTAGAGGCAAACAACGCAGAGGCAACACAGAGGAGGTCTTCTTATGCAGTGCAGAGCTGCAATAGCGCAACAACCTCCGGAGGACAACACAGAGCAGCAACCTATAGATCTTCAGTGATGAGATGCAGCGCAACTGACTTGTTTGTCAAAGATTGGTGATTGGTGATGGTCCTTCAGTTGCATACTCTCAGCAGCTGATGCAGTGCAGCACGATGCAACAATTTGAGAGGGAGCTGCAGTATGGATGTAGCAATGACGGTGGCAGAGTCATGGGCAACAATACAAAGAGCAGCAAGAGCACAATGATAAAGGGCAGCAGGCCAAGCATCAACGCAGAGACCAACACCAGAGATCAGAGCAGTACTTCGGGGTGAAGTGTTTTGCTAGAGCACATTTATGGCTAAGAGGGAGTGTTGATATTTTGGGGTGTTGGGGTAGCATCGGATGTGCTCTAACTCCCAAACTTTGTGGAGGGACTAGAGTACATAAGATCTCTAGAATCAGAAAGCGTTTGAATAAATTCCATTAGGTTTAAGAGATATTTAATTAATTAATATTTTTAATTAAGGACCCTAAGTCTAACTTAGGAAAATTAAAAGATTAAAGTTAATTAAATTAAACATGTGATGAGAATAACTTAAGTGACGTGGATCAAACAACTTCTAATCTTAGCCATCGATTAGAGGTTAGATCACGACTGTTGGTTTTCCAATGAGAAAAGTATAAGAAGGTTTGGGGTCAGTTGGAGAACACACACGCTAGCAGAGCACTGAAGCTAAGCTGAGATTTTAGGGCGTGGTTTGTTAAGAATTTCAGAAGTGCTTCAGTTGCAGTGATGGGCAGTATTGGAGAGGGGGATGGTCTAGTCTCGGACCAAGAGTACAACGAGGGTAGAGGAGCAATCCAGAGTAGTGCAGAGGCAGCAGCTACACAGTCCAGCCAATAGCCCAGCAGGGTTGTTGCAGGCCCAGATAGGGCAGCGCATAGCTAACAGGAGGCCAGGAGGGTTGTTGCAGGCCCAGATAGGGCAGCGCAGGGGCATCGTAACCCCTTCTAGGGTGACGCAAGCCCTTCCTGAGAAGCACAAAGGTTGACGCAGAGGGCTTCAGAGCAGCGTTGGGGTTTCCAGAGGCCGGAAAGGGGCTGAGTTCTGTAAATCCTGTCTGAGGGTGTGAATTAGTCATATTTTTTCTGTCTCCAGGATAGAGGTATTGTTGTCGTTTATATTTCTCTATCAAGTTAATCAGTTTGGTGCCTAGATTTGTTGTACTTAGAATCTGCTTAATAATAAAAACCCTCCAGAAGCTAGCAGCACCAGTTTTGCCGCATTGGGTTTTTCCGGGGACATTTGTCTAGAAAATCCTGGTGTGTCACTTTGTCTTTGAGCATGTTATTCAGTACTTGATTTGTATGTGTAGGCTGTTAACTGTATTTACTTCGATGTTAATGCTGAATTTTTCAGATTAATAACTTATGTAAGTAGGAGAAGTAAATCAAGATTTAACAGTGGGTTTCTGTTTAGTAAATTCATAAATGTTCACACTGGGCAGCGGATCGACTTCCTGTTGCCAGAGGAAGATGCAGGAGAAAGTGCGAGTTGCAAAGCGAAGAAAGCCCCAAGGGACAAGGCTTGATAGGAGATAGTGAGGCACCAGATCCAAGAGGAGTATGAGACTCTAGTGTGTTAGATGGGCAGGGTCCAACACAGTTGCAACAAGGAGATCTGTTAGATCAATTCCGGATTGTTGCATCGAGACCATCACCTTTACTACGAGAGTCCACAATATCATAGTAGCACGTTCAGTGTCAGTAGGCACAATTTGTCATTAGACAGTTGCAAATCTAGTTGCAGTCAATACCCAAGAGACAGTTGCAGAGCTAGATGCAGTGACACAGGTAGGGCGCATTGCCCAGTTGCAGTATGCAGGTGTTGTTCCACCCAGGAGATTCCCAACGCAAAATTATGTAGTCCAATTTCTAGTACAGGAAGACAGTGCGAGTTGCTAGGAGGGAGCAGAGAGATTTCCCAAAGGGAGATCGAGACTCAGAGGGTGTCTAGCTTCAAAGGAGCAACCCTATGGAAGCTAGTGCTTCAGGATCTGAGAAATTAGACTCATTATTGCATTAGTTGCAACAACAATGCATAGATAGCAGCAAAGCAATAACAACAACAATATGAGTAGATCAAAGGTCAGAGTTAGAGAGCTTGGCAGGGTCCTTGAGGAGTCCACCTCATGGATCATTAACTGGGTACAGGGGCCCACAGTATTCAGTAGCAGGATGGATTAGTGGCAATTGATGTAGTCAGTTCCAAAGTGACAATTGTAGACTAGTAGCAATCAGGATGTTGAGGAGAGCAGACAGCAGCGCAGGTGGCTCAGTGGAGAGTTGGCAACAACGCAGATTCTTCATAGGCAGTGCAGATGCTAGTGGCAGTCAAGACTTGAGATAAAGATGCATCATACTGAACACAATTGATTTAGTATTTTAGATGCTTCTCAGTTGCAGTAGTTGCAGTTGCAACAACAATAGATGAGAGGGAGTTGCAGTGCAAATGCGGTGTTGGCAGCAGTATCATAGTGTCAATAGCAGCACAGATGCAACATCAGAGTTGCTCAGTGGTTGGTGGGAAGTAGTAGCCAGACATCAACAACGTGATAGGAGATGGTATAGAGACAGGGTTTGTGGCAGGAGGTGCAACATTAGAACACAGTCCTCTCTAAGAGGGAGTGTTAGTTTTTGTAGTATTGAATGTGTTCTAGCCATGGAATTTGGTGGAGAGGCTATAATGCATGAGATTTCCAAGACCCAGAAATCGTTTCTGGAAATTCCACCTAGAGATGACTTAATTAGATTATTAACCTATTTTTTAATGTTTCCTAAGTCTAAACTTAGGAAAAATGGTTAATTAATCACAATTAATTAAGTCAAGGCGAGAATAGTCTATAAACTCACACAGATTGACTTCAAGATGATCCTAGCCTTTGATTAAGTTTTAATCTTGGCCGTTGGTGCTCCAACAGAGGATTATAAGAAGTAGTTGATGGGCACTTGGAGAATACACAGTTAGTGCGAGTTCCTTGGCAAATCGAGCAATCTAGCTGCAGAGGTCAAGCAGGGAAGAAGAGTTCGAGCCAAAAGGGCCGCATGTGTCAGAGGGACAGGGATAGTGATCCGAAGGAAGATTTCTAGATCCAGATGTTGAATTTCCATGATCTTGGGTCTAGGTTAGAGTCTTAATTCTTTGACGCTACCAAACCAAGAATCTCAACCATGAACTACTTTGCACAACGGAAAATATAAAGCAATAAATCACATATGCACAATATACACAATTTTAAACAAAATTGTACAATAATGTACAATCACCAACCTTCGTTATATTAAACCAAATATGAATAATACAACAGTCTATGGTATACAAGATACAATGACAAACACGATGTCATATCTTGTCCCGTCGGTCCTTCACTTCCATACTGCTCACTAGTAGTGCCTTAGTCCATCAAGGCCACTACACACTGAGACTCTAGGAAGGCTGCCACATAACACTGCTGCACGTCCATCTGTAGAGTGTACATGGGCTGATCTAATCTGCTCTCTGGGTTGGCCAATTCCCGAGCTCTAGGCTAGAAGCAACTTTCGTCCATCAAAGTGCTGCACTGCGGCACCGAACTTCACCCAACCTTCAACTACTCTTCGTCCTTCAAGATAGCTTGTCTTGGGCTACTTTGGGTAGCCAACGCGCTGCCCTCCAATAGAATTATGGCACCCAATCCAATCACTGCTGAATCTGCTCCTAGTATGACACTTCACCAACTTGGAAGGTCATGTGCATGGCATCAACAGGCTGCTCAACAATTTGATCCAATTTGGTCACACCTTGACTCAATATACCTCACAAAACCACTGTAGTTCACCACGCTGCAGTACTTCACTCCTGCATCACTGGTTAGAGCATCACCTACAACCCTCCATGCAAATCAACAACTAAATCTCCAAAAGCTGCGGTCCTCCAAGGGAACACTCCTACACTGTCACGCTGCTCTTTATGTGCTTGTTCAACCCTAAAAGTAACACAAGAGATGGCCCAACCAAGGTTGCGGGGAAGCTTACCCCCCGACCCCCAATCCTGCTCCCAAAACGCGCTCCATTCGGGAGCTCTTTGGGAGCACGCTCTCGAAAATGCTTCTTGAGGGGAGCGTTTTCGGGAGCACGCTTCCAAGCCTGAAAAAACACTCCCTGTTTTTTCGGGAGTGTTTCAGGGAGCACTAGGGAGCGAATGCTCCCCGTGCGCTTCCCCCATTAAAAAAATGATTTGGGAGCTTTTTTTTAATGAAGGGAGCGGTCGGGGAGCGTTCGCTCCAGAATGCTCCACGATGCGTAAAAAAATTTCGGACAGCAAATTTTCGAATTTTTTTTTTTGGGAGGGAGGGGGGCTTGGGTAAATAAAAGCCCACCCTCCTAATCTAGTTTTTTATTTTCTATATTGCATTTTTAAGTTGTTCAAAAATGAAAACTTGAATTTTTTTCTCAATGTTGCATTTTAGTGTGTTGAAAAGTGAAAAATTGAATTGTTTTTTTCCTATGTTGCATTTCCTATTCCCATTTGGTATTCCTCCATATTTTTTGCAGGCTAGAAACTTGAAACTTGAAACATCATGGCTATATGGCTAGGGATTTTCTTCATGTTGGTTCTTTTCTTTGTAATAATGTTGTTGGAGAGTAGAAGAAAGAGGCCCATTAGAGAAGAGGAGGATGAAGAAGTGGGTTATAGTGGATTTGATGAAAATCTTGAAGAGGAGTATGCTGAGGAGGAAGGGGAGAGTGGAGAACATGAGGCCACAGAGACCCCAACTAAACAAGACCAAAGTCAAACACCATTATGGAAATATGTTCAGAGGCAAGAAGGAGGGAAAGGTGGTGGAACCACTAAATTTCTTTGCCCCCATTGCAATAAAGAATACACAGGTTCATACACCAGTGCCAGAAGGCACCTTTGTGGGAAAATGCCAGGGGATGGAGAGAAAAATCTAGGAATCAAAATTTGCGTAAGTGTGCCAGCAACAGAGAGAGAGAGAAATATAGAAAGGAAGAGGAGGCTGCCCTACAGAGATCTAAAAGATCTAGGGGTTTCATTGATTCTTATGCACCATCAGGTCCATCACATCATGGAAAAAGAAGTCCATCAACTTCCACCCATGGCAGTGGATATGGAAGCACACCTGGACCAAACATCTCCTTAAGGTGTAGAACCATATCCGATTTCCTTGACGAAGGGTGTAGGAATGATGTGAATTCAAAAATTTTCTGGTTTCTATATGCATGTGGGGTGCCATTCAATGTTCTTCGCTCACCTTATTGGCATGAAATGGTTTCTGCCATTAATGATGCCCCCAAAGGATACAAGAGCCCTGGGTATGACAAAGCCAGAACCGTGGGACTTGATCTTGAAAAAGCTAAAATAAATAATTCTTTGGCTAGAATGACAAATGAGCATGGGGTGTCCATTGTATCTAATGGATGGACCAATGTAAAAGGAAAGCCATTGATAAGTGTTCTGGCTGTGTCTGTTAGTGGTGCAATATTCCTTTTAGAATATGATTATTTAGACAAATTCAAGACCGACGTTAACATTGCAGAACCATTACTTGAAACAATTGAAAGTATTGAGCCATACAATGTCATCCAAGTCATCACTGATAATGCTGCTAACTGTAAGATAGCATGAGCAATTATTGAGGATAAATACCCCAACATATTTTGGTATGGGTGTTTGGTTCACACAATGAACCTTTTGATGCATGATATCATTATAAACAAACAACCTCAATTCAAATGGCTTGGTGATTCGTACAAGAGAGGTAAAAAAGTGATAAGATTTATTACAAATCATAGAAATAACCATGGGATTTTCCATACTCACTCAAAATTGGAGTTGTTGAAGATAGAAAAGACTAGATTTGCCAGCTATTACCTCACCTTTAGGCGCCTTTTGAAGGTAAGAGAGTCATTGGCAGCCATGGTATCAAGTCCACACTGGCAGGTATTAAAGGATAGGACGACAGCAATAGTTGACAGGCAAGGTTTTGAACATGTGGAGGAGACTGCCCTTGATCCTTTGTTTTGGGCACGTGTGAGGGAAATTTTGAATTTCACCAAGCCCATTTATCACTTGATTCATTTTTTAGATACAGATAAACCAGTGATTGGGGAGGTGTATGAGCAGATGGATAGCATGTTGGGCTAAATAAAATATGTTGTTAAGGAAAATGATCCCAACTTGTATGCAACAGATCTTGAAGCTGTGTGTGCACGGTGGAATAAACTCAATGTTCACTACATGCCTACACTACATGCCTTAGTATATCCTTATGCCAAATACTACTCCCATCTTGGTTGGGCAACACACTGGAAGTGAGAGGTTAGTATCAGCAGGCCTCACACTTGAATCCCGGAGGTCACAAAGGGATACATGACGTGAACAAAGTTGGTACCCGACAGTGAGTGTGCTAGATTGCGCCTTGAATTAGGCAGATACTTCAGTTGCACTGGTAACTTTGGTTCTTTCCATGCAATGGAAGACAGAGACAGATTTGATGCTCTCACATGGTGCGAAGCATATGGCGGCATGGGACTTTTGCCAAAGTTGGCAAAAAAAATTTGCTCACAAGTTGTAAATACTTCTTCTGCAGCGAGGTGTTGGAGCACCTACAGCTTCATGCATAATGTGAGAAGAAACAGGCTGAATGAAAACCGAGCAGAAACTTGATTTATGTGCATTACAACTTGAGGTTGTTGAGTCATCACTGTGATCGGGCATATGAGGATCAATCATATAAAGTTTGGGACAACAACCCAGAGGATGATAATTTGAAGGACGGCACTATACATATGGAAGAATTGGAAGCAGAACTTTTGAGGGATGATGAGGAAGCAACAACAGCCATGCCACCGCCACACACAGGGCCAGTCCCACCATCCAGTAGCAGAGGAGGTGCCAGTGCCAGTGCTCGATTTCCAACTATTGTTCCTTTGTAGATTCAACCTCCACCTACATCCTCACGTTGCCCTCTGCCTTCTAGTTATGGTCGTGGTACTCCTAAGAGTACTAGAAGAACACCATTGCCTCGTGGTTCTCACAAATTAGACATTTCTCGTGGGCGTGGCAAGGGGCTAGCCAATAGATAAAATAGATTTGTTGTTTACTAGTCTTTTCTATTTTCTAGTAGTTTTTAACTTTTATAACAGTTGAACAGTTGAAACTTGACTCTTTCATATTTATTATGATAATTTTTGTAAACAATATATGACAATTTAAGTTTGAAGTTTGAATTTGAAAGGTGAAACTTTGAAGTTGGCATTTATAAGTTAAGTTTATAAGTCATTATGAATTATGAATATGATGCTTCATGAAAGGATTCATATGGTGATCAATAATCAAGCTGTGTGTCTTATATATGAGAGGATGAATAAATGTTATATGTGGATTTTGAAATCAATGAATCAATGATGTTAAATGATATATATAACCAATGATGATAAATGTTATATATTGAATTTTGAAAGCTTGAAACTTTAAGATTGATGATTCATGAGACTCAAGAGTCAATATATTGTATGTTTCCAACTTGTGGGCGTGGTTGATGAAGATTATAACTTCTAGATGATTGATGTTATATGATTCAATCTATGTTTTTATGTTTTTTATGTCTAATTCATCATTCTACATGCTTTTGTTGACATATATGCATCCATAGTTATTAAAACCGTAATTGGTGACCGAACCGGTGGACCTAATGAACCGGGTTGCGAACCGGAACCAGTCTAACCGGTAGCCGTCAGATCTCAATGAACCGGTTTTTAAAAAAAATACATTAAATAAATTTTTTTTAATAAAAAGAACTATTTTTAAGATTTGCAACCATGATTCCAAGCCAATAGAGACAAAATATGCAAAGTTTGCTCATTTATATACCATGCAAAGGTGAATATATCAAAATGGAGTTGTCATGCTATTACAGCTCAGTATCAAGCATAAGATGAGAGAAATAATAAATGCATCGGAATCCAATTTGGTGTTTAAATTAAATAGGGTCTAGCTATGAGAGAAAAGCCACATCAGTGTAAGGAGGAAGCTTCTCAAGTGGAAAGCGATCCACTTGGGTATGAGATGCAGGCCCTGCAAAGGAAAAAGCACACCACATTAACAAAAATTACCCAAATCGAGGCACATGCAAGATGTAAGATACCACCTCTAGGAGTACCTTAAATTTTCCAACTAATGACTGAATTTTAATGAAGTCTTCAGTGAGAGTTTCTGACATACAGTTTGTTAGCACACTGCTGTAGGTGTAATTTTCTTCTATTTGTTTCGAATATAAACATATAGAGACAGGAATATGTAAGCAGACTTCAATCCAACAACTCTTATATAGTATTTACTCAAAAATTAGCATAAACCATGAATATACATTGCATTAACAACATGCTGGAAAATACAGTCATATTATCATTTAATGGCATAGGCTAAAGATCTAAGAAAATAGGGGAACCTGACTTCCAAGGCAATGAATTGATTTCAATATGTTGCTTTACTTCTTGTACAATATCCCTGTATGATTTGCAGGAGTAGGCCCATCAAATCTCTGCCTCTAACCTTTGCTACCTCCACATAACTCGTCACAAGGGAACCTCTGGCTTGGCCGGTTAGGTATGGAATCGGCCGGTTTATGCATTAACCGGTCGGTTCCGTACCTAACCGGCCGGTTAGGTCCGGTTAACCGGCCAAATCAGGTGAGACCCTCCTCTAAACCCGGTTGCATGAGCAGTTCTGACTAGAGGCTGAGCTGACCGGCCGGTTTGACCGGTTACCAGTTCAAACTGGCCGGTTTTGATAACTATGTATGCATCAAAATATAAAAAATATAAAAAATATATATATTTAAAAAAAACACTCCCCGAAACACTCCGGACCGGGAGCTTTTGAAAATGGCGCTCCCGCTCCTGCTTCCTGCTTTCGCTCCCGCTCCTAAGTAACCATGGGCCCAGCGGTTGGCTATGGCTTGCGGCCTAACACAACAATTGTTGTATGGTAACGTACCCCTCAAAAACTCAACCAACAACCTTCCAAACAGCTCTATTTAGTGCCTCATCCTTGCGGCCTTCTTTGCCCAACTCCCAACCCTTGATGCATATGAAACAACTCTAAAACCAGCCCTTAAACAATCTGCTGTAATCTTCACCAAACTCGGCCTCTATTACAGACTTCCACGCCGTTCTTCTAGCTCCTCCATGTTGTCCCTTAGGCTCCTTTGCTGCAACTAAGGCTCCTTCTATTTCAGAGGTGTACTGCCCAAACTTGGATGCTTAAATGAATCCGAATCACCCTTAATTTATAGACATATAAGGGGCTCCAACGAATCATGAAGAGACACACCTATTGGAGTGTTTTACACCAAGCGTACATGACTTGGCAACCAATAATTATCTTCTCAACTTCAAAAAAATCATTTCTCTCTAATGACAACTCAGATTCGAACGATTCTTGATGTGTTGGAATCATATCGCCGAACATTATCATCCTCATCCATCACAGGTCGTATCTCCATCATGGTTTTGGCCCAAATCACGATGGTGCAAAACCCCACACTTGGGTTCAAGGCCCACAAGCGGCCCTTGTGGTGCTTTGCACTCCAAACTTTGAACCCTAGGGCTTGGAGTACCTCCCAAGCTACACAAATCAACACTTCCTCTTAGCGAGGGAGGTACCTCCACAACTAGGAAGTACTTCGTCTTCGTCGTCACTGCTCGCAACAACTCTTTGCACTCACAATCACAGCAATCCATGTACGGTGAACTACGCCCTTCTCAGAAGTGTCGCTGTCACTGGAAGCCTCCTGCTTCTTCTTCTTATCTTGTATCGCTTTCCAATCTCGCCATGATTCCTTCTTGTCAGATGTGGAAGCGCCCTTGCTCCCCACTGACCATGCGCTCTTCTTGGGCTGCAGAGTCTCCCTCTGAATCTATAAACTCCCTCTAGAACTTGACTCCCTCTAAGCTAAGTCACAGGACACGTCCTCCAGGGTCACGTGTCCCGTATTTCACGTGTCGGACACGAAATACGACCTAAAACGTGTCCAATACACTTTTGGTCGTGTCCTCCGAAATTGAATACGTACCCTCCGTTTTGGCATTCGTGTCCTTGGATAGAATACTCGTGTCCTAGGTTTGGAATACTTGCCCTAACGTATTCCCCGCATTAGGACACGTTTTCCACGAAAAAATACAAAAATGACAAAAAATTCGTTAGTTTTTTGGCTATCAAAGGTATCAATTGGCTATCAACTGGCTCCGTCCTTGCTGCTGTAAAGGATGAGGAGACTATCCAGCAAGCACATGGAGATTGGAAGATGGAAAATTTCAAATTTGTTTTCCAGCTGTAGGCAGACATCAAACGAGAAGTTCTTCTTGGAGAACACTTCTTTTATTAATCTCAGGTTTTTAAATGTTATGTAAGGTAGTTTTGCTCTTATATCAGAATGTGAGGATCCAAACTAGTCTGTTTCATAGTTATATTTTCAAAAAAATAATATCAGATCAGCTTTATTGGCACCATTTTTGAAATTTTAGGGTGTAATATTCCTAATTAGCACCGCTAATTGGAATATTTGATTTTTGTATAGTTTTGCCGCCTATAGTTAATTAATAAATAAAAGTGAGAAAAGGGGGGCTAACTCACTTAAATAAAATAAAGTGTTTCCCTAGTAGATGCAACGTTATAACTTAACGGGGAGCCTTGGGGGTCCACACCACGTATGAGAGGAGGCTCACGTAGCCTCTAGAAGCTTCTGCGCAGGCCCATGAGGAGCACGTGGGAGAGAGAGGGACCACGTAGGGTTTTGAGGAGGGCCAGCGTTATAAAAGGAGGGAGAGCTATCTCATTTGGGCATTATTGATATTGGTGATGATATTGAGCTAGACTTCTGTCTACTTGAGCACGCTGGCTGTTTAGTCGATTAACGCAACATTGTTTCGTCTTGTGAAATTGTCTCCGGTCGCGTCTCTGCCCTTTGGCCAGAGGGACTTCGAGGAGTGCTTGCTCGGGCAAGGTTTTGTGATCCTTTAGCCGGAGATTTGCGGTGTTGGGAAGTTTTGCGGGCGAGCTTCATTGGTGGCTGCGCGATCCGCCAGAGGGAGGAGCAACGATTTGGAGACTGGGCCCAGGCCCAGGCGGGAACTTGGGGTCGAACAATAGTGCCGGAGGTTCAACGTTTATCATTCAGTGAGTTTCACGAGAGGTTGGCCGCCCCCTTTCGGTCTGTTTCGGTTGGTGTGCGGTCTGGAGGAGCTTTCCTGGAGGAGGAGTTTGGGAAGTTTTCGGAGGTGGTCCTTTTTGTATATGGTTTCTGGGTTTTGTCCGGGGTGGTGAGTTTAGGTGGTCTGCCGATTTTCAGCTCATTTCGGCAAGGGGATCAGCCCCTAGCTTCAATTCATTCCAGCAGCAGCAGTTTACGGCAGTTTCTTCCAGCAGCTGGGATGCAGTTTCTTGTAGCAGCCATTTCCTGTTTTTCTGAGAGGGTTCTTCACTTGCCTTGAGCAAGGATAGGTGCATCTATTCTGATTATCCATTGTATCTCATTATATTCTCGGATTAATAAAATGGCTTAGAATTTCCGGCATTTTTATGTGTATTTGCTTTATGTTCTATTTTCGGCATTTCCTATATTGTCGTATGTTTGTATTGCTGTCTATTTCCCATTCGGGATATTACAGTGGTATCAGAGCATAATTCTGGCTCAGCCTGTGGTCTATGACATTGGGAAAGAGATCATACAGAGGTTTGCTGGAATTTTGGAGAGCAATAGCAGTTGCAGTACCAAAAACGAAATTGGAAAAAGGGCCAAAATATAAAGGGTCAAATTTTGAAGGTTGGAATTAGAAGAAATGTTTTCTGGGTTTTTCTAGGTTTTGGGCAAGGATCACCTTCCCAAATTCCTGGAATTTTCTGAGTAGTTTTAAGTGGGTAAATCGGTGGTCGAAGTTAAGCAGCAGTATGGTTTTGCAGCAGCCGTGCAGTTTCTGAGGAGCCTGTAGACACATAGCAGAAAGAGCCGATGGCAGGTGATGATGATGAGAGGAGATTTAGAGAGGCGCTCCTCCAACACATGCAGGATGTGTCACAGAGACTCACTGCGTTGGAGGTTAGTTTTCAGATTGGTGAGGGATCAGGCACATCCCACCATTTGCCGGAGCATGATGCCACTCAGCATATGGCATCACATACAACCACACGTCCTACTATGCCCACATTCTTAGCAGAGGACACAGGGGCAGGAGCACAGAGGGGAGCACAGAGGGATATTCCAGCACCCACGCGATCCACCATGCCTACCTTCCTAGCAGAGGACGCAGGGGCAGCAGCACAGCGAGAGCCGGAGCCGGGCCACATGGATGACTATTTTGCAGAGTACCAGGCACACAGGCAGGAGTTCATGGAGGCTCTCTCGTTCAGAGACTTTGTCCAGCTCCAGCGTGATAGTAGACCTCACAACTTTCACACAGAGGGAACAAGCGCTCACATGATGGGGGCTTACAGCGCACAGTGGACAGATTCCATCTACCGACATTTGACGGGTCATCCAGGCGCTCAGAAAAAGCTTGGGTGGACAAGTTGGATGCCTCTTTCCAGCTTGACCGAGTATCGGAGAGGAAAACCATTAAAATGGTTACCTCGCACTTGGAGGATGAGGACACACAGGATTGCAGGGAGTTCGAGGATACACCTAGTGTGACACAGGACTCACCATCATTAGAGACCTCCTTGACCGTGTCGGTTGATATCGTAGTGGAGAAGGTAGAGCCTACCCCAGTAGAGCCATCCATTGAGGTGATGACTGGAGGCATGTCCGAGTCTTCGGGTGGTAGCAGCACACGACAGATGGGTGAGGTATCAGGAGATGTATCCACTTTCGATGAGGCACTAGGAGATACAGAGGTATTGGATGATGGTCGCAGACAGCGGTATCATCGGCTTCGGACAGACCTTCGAGTCCTAAAAGGGAAGGCCACATCAGTTCGGGAGGCCATTTTGTTGCAGGACAAGGAGCTGGAGGGCATGAGAGTGGCTTGTGCTGAGTCGGTTGCCAAGTTGGCCCGCATTGGGGAACAACTGGATTCCCTGATGGTACAACCCGAGGGCACATTGCAGCGTCAGATCATTCCCCTTTAGGCATGCATGGATGGGACTAGTGGTGTTGTTGGGTCATCTCTTCCCATTGGAGAGAGAGAGGCAGAGCCACCTAGTCAGATCTCATATGTTGACTTGGATAGCGGTATGAGACGATCAGAGTTGCACAGGGTACAGCATCCACATGTTGAGGTTGGATGGAGAGAGATTTTGAGTTGGTACTCGGTGGAGCGGGCTATGGAGATAGTGAAGGATCCGAGTGTAGCTCAGCAGGATTTTCTATGCATGGGGAATACAGGAACCCCAGATTGGCATTGGGATCCAGGTGGGATCACCTATCGTTTCCCAGGCAGGTCGGCTGACTATGTCTTGGAGAGTGCAGTTGGCCTAGTAGTAGAGCATGTGCGGTTTCGGTCAGCTCCAGTGGCCAACCAGTTTATGGGCAGACTCCCTAGGTTGTCTTGGCATGACATTCATACACGGGATCACGGGGTGGACAGCACACCTTGGCAGGAGCTTGTCGGAGGACGTGGCATTGGCAGGCCACCAGATGGCACCTTGTATGGGGCCAAGGATTCTTCACCTTTGTGTGGGGCACAGAGGACGCAGCGGAGCCGAGCAGTGGTGGTAACACTACTGACCCATAGGGAGATTCACTTCTCGGACCCCTCGAGGAGGATTTGCAATGATGATCCATTTGTCGGCGGGTATAGTGATGTGACGGTGGACATGACGATACCGATTGGTGGTAGTCCGATATGTAGAGGCACAGCTCTAGGACATCACATCCATGGATGTGTGGGAGCCTCTCGCAGTGATCAGTGGACTACTGGTGGACATGGAGCTACATGGTGGTGTACCGTAGTGTGTGGGACTGCATTGTGGAGTAGGAGTGCCCTACACCACATTGAGAGCACGCGGGAAGTGACAGATTCCTGGACACAGTCAGGGCACGAGACGGTACAGGGTGGTACAGCAGTAGCATGGGGTATCCAGCAGTATTCAGGGGTATGCCTTAGTGTGCAGTGGCATGTTGAGGAGTACATGGATGACCGGTGGCTTGCGAGGGCGTACGGCGCGGCACAGCAGGGTCTTAGAGTATTGCATCCAGGGAGACTCACAGATAGGGACACTGGGCTTACCCTTGGGGGTATTTCACCCAGGATCGATGAGGAGACAGAGGAGCGATACTTGATGGTATTTGTGGGGACTCACACATCCGACACTCTTCTACATCACTCATGGGCACAACTGATTTTGTTGTTGTCCTCGGGCACTTTGGGCATGAGCAGCAGGGTCCGTGAGGCACACCCAAGATATTTGGATGGCCCTCAACACACTAGGCGAGAGACTTCTCAGCAGTGGCACTGGGTCAGTACGCTAGTTGACAGCCACAGTTTAGGGGATGAGATGATCCTCTGCAGTGGTGGCACATTAGTCATTGCTGAGCCTAAGCTTGGGGAGCAGGTCATGACGGAGACATGCATCATTTTTCCCTCAGGGCATGCTGAGATCATGCATGAGCAGAGGATATTGGGTTCAGCAGAGGTAGCATCCCAGCATGCGTCTGGACTCCAGACATTGTATCGACACTTCATCGAGAGGGTGGATGGCATATTCAATGCAGATGAGGTGGCGGAGGTAGAACAGGAGGGCATTCCTTCTGTATGCCAAGGTGAGGACTCTCTTTCATATGAGTCCATAAGATCAGTTGAGGTTGCTTCTGTGGAGCAAGAGCAGTCATGCAGGTATGATGACAGTAGATTGCAGCCGTATTACAGTGTGCAGGGTGAGCAGTCAGGGGACTGTATAGGAGATACTCTGGGTGATGAGTCACTTGTGACGCTTCAGCTAGAGCAGCACATGAGGGAGCTTGAGTCAGCAGAGGAGGATACTATGGACATCATGCATGACATTTCCTTGGGTGAGGTCCAGATGGGTGCCCACATTAAGCCTATGATGGATATGTGGCTAGCATTGGTGTCATCCTTTGAGGTGGAGCAGTCAGATGCACAGACACCAAGTACCGTGACAGCAGCTACAGATCCATATCCTCTGGAGATGTTGGAGGTAGATGTGATAGTTTGGCAGTGGGAGATGATTACGGGTTGGCGGCAACCTTCCAGGCATGTTCCGCATGCAGTTGTTGTTGCTACATCGGATGCTCCCTCCAAGATGGACTGGCGGGAGATCACGAGTTGGTACCCTCTTGATGGTACGGTATTCTTCGTAAGGAGCACAGTGGAGCAGGGGCCCTTGGACATAGTAGATGTTACAGATCCCAGTCGGCAGGAGGGCACCAGTTGTCGTTACTTCAGGACTCCTTCCCAATTTCAGGAGAGCAGGATCAGCATGGGATTGAGTCATGACTTGGATCGGAGAGAGGTGATGAGTTGGTATGTAGTTGGAGGGGTAGCATATGCAGCTACAGGTACAACGCAGCAGGAGCCCAGGAGCATTGAGGCTTATTGGTGGTCTTCACCTCTTAGAGCATTAGTCATAGCCAGAGGCAGTGCACAGTCCGAGCCGTGGGACTTGGGCGATTATTGGCCATGGTGGCGATGGGATCCGGGGAGATTATTGGTTGACTGGTACTGTGAGAGGCCAGTTTGGGATCCTGGCATTGAGATATCCCTTCGTATCAGGGTGATGCAGGAGACAGAGAGGTTTCAGTGGGACCCAGGCACATTTTGCAGTATCGGTGGGGAGCATCAACTAGAGAGTAGGCTTGTTCAAGCGTTGCTTGAGGACAAGCAATTTTTGCCGGATGAGGATGCCACTTGGGAGAGCGAGCAGATTTTACAGCATCCATCACTTCAGTTGCTTGAGGACAAGCAACATTTTGCCGGGGGAGACTGTAATATTCCTAACTAGCACCGCTAATTGGAATATTTGATTTTTGTATAGTTTTGCCGCCTATAGTTAATTAATAAATAAAAGTGAGAAAAGGGGGGCTAACTCACTTAAATAAAATAAAGTGTTTTCCTAGTAGATGCAACGTTATAACTTAAGGGGGAGCCTTGGGGGTCCACACCACGTATGAGAGGAGGCTCACGTAGCCTCTAGAAGCTTCTGCGCAGGCCCATGAGGAGCACGTGGGAGAGAGAGGGACCACGTAGGGTTTTGAGGAGGGCCAGCGTTATAAAAGGAGGGAGAGCTATCTCATTTAGGCATTATTGATATTGTTGATGATATTGAGCTAGACTTCTGTCTACTTGAGCACGCTGGCTGTTTAGTCGGTCTGCAGCACTGTTTAGTGCGACTAAGTGTCTCCGGTCGGAGATCTCACCCTTGGCCTCGGGGGACTTCGAGTGCCTGCTCGGGCAAGGTTTTTCTTCAGTCTTTAGCAGGAGATTTGCAGGTGTTTTGTTGGGAGTTTTGCTGAGGAGCTGAGCTTCATCGGGTGACTGCGCAGTCCTTGGAGGGAGGACGCAGTTTGAGTTGGAGCTGTTCAGTGGTAGAGATTTCTGCAGGAGATTCAGGCCTATTCCGGTGTGGAGGTTCACCTATTCCAGTGTGGAGGTTCAACGTTTATCATTTGGTGAGTTTCTGAGAGTGCATTTACTACATCTAACTGATTGTAGTTATCTCACAGCCCAGTCTGGAGGGACAACGTTTTTGCTAGGAGAAGTTTTAAGGGTGATTTTGGGTAGTCAACACAATATGGTTTTGGAAGTTTGTCGGTGGTGAGTTCGGGTAATTGCGCGATTTTCCAGCTCATTGACAACGATCTATTGTTGATTCATTCCAGCTGACAACGATTCTGGCCAGTTTCTTCAGCAGGCAGGATGCGGAAGTTTCTTGTAATGTATTTCTGTTTTACGAACAATTTTCTTCCTTTGCCTTGAGATGAGATGAGTGCATTTCTTGATTATCCATTGTATCTCATTATATTCTCGGATTAATAAAATGGCTTAGCATTTCCGGCATTTTTATGTGTATTTGCTTTATGTTCTATTTTCGGCATTTCCTATATTGTCGTATGCTTGTATTGCTGTCTATTTCCCATTCGGGATATTACATAGGGTTTCTTGGAACACTGACTTCTGAAATTCCCATTTTGTATGTATTATCATACTATACGGTGTAGCCTTAGAAACTTTTTAATGCAAATTTTAACCATTTCAGTCGAATTAATTTGAAAAAAATTAAATAAATAAACTAAAACTAAACAGAACCAGATCCTGTAGCCTCTGATTGATGATGCTTATGGAGCCTACGACTAATCACCACCTACCTTGAATCGGATAAGCTAAATTTCATCTCATTCGTGTGGGGAAAAGGGATCAATTAAAAAGAGGAATAAATAAAATGGAAGCCATTATGAATAGAACAAACTGATAAATAGACAGACTCATTCTGCTCTCTAGAAGGAGTTCAAAATTCCTTCTTTTCCGTTTTAATGAGGCTGGAATCTCGACTCTCGATCTAGGGAAGTGTTGTTCCTTCTCCCTTGAAATAGTGATGCCTTTCCTCGTTTTCTAGGTGCGTTGAATTATTTCATGTCTATAGCCTGTGATTAATGATTTTCTCGAGCCTGCGACTAATGTCCACCTACCTTGTATCAGATAAGTTGAATTTCATCTCATTCATGTGTGGAAAAAGAAATCAACTCACAGAGAAATGATAAAAGTTGAAGCAGTGAAGCCATTGTGAAAAAAATGATTAGGCATGGGAACAGAGATGGGGGTATTTGAGTTAAATTTTAATGACTCATGAGTCATTGACTCATTGACTAATGACTATTGTTATAGCTTATGGTTTTAATGTGCTTGTAGCCTTGTAAGTTGTATAATTGTAATTTACTAATTTGTTAATATTAATTTATAAATTATTAATATATATATATATATATATAAATAAAACGTGTCCCTCGTGTCCTGTTTTCGAGGTCACGGTGTCTCGTGTCGAATACTTGTATTTACGTGTCCTCCGTGTCTCGTGTCCTCGTGTCATGTGACTTAGCCTCTAAGCCTCTGGAACTCGGACCTTCTTTGAAAAGTGTACCTTCTTCTCGGGAGCCTATACCTTCTTCTCGGGAGCTTGTACCTTCTCCTCTGAAGCCTGCACCTACTCCTGCTTCTCTGGAACCTGTACCTGCCCTTGCTTCTTTCCATGATCCTCAGGCTTGCCCGTTAACCTGTAGAGACCATGCTCTCTAACTATGATTAGAATGCCATCGGACTTAGATCCTCTAGGCCTGAGTCTTGCCTTCCCATCCTGGAACAAAACCTCAAACCCCTTCCTCTCCATCATCGGGATGAAATTCACACTATATTTGAGTCCTGGTACAAACAGTACATCCTTGACCCCCATCATACGTCTTGTCTGTGAAAATTTCTGAATCTTACACTTATGCAGAAATCTTACTGTTAAATTTGGTTCTGCTCCTCCTACTTAATTAAGTTATTAACTTGAAAATTCAGATTAATGTCGAAGCAAAACACATAACAGACTTTCACCAATCTAGCTCTAGAAGAAGTACTTGCACACATAGACAAAGTGATACAGTGCTTTTCTAGAAAAATAGTCCCCAGAAAAACCCAATGCAGGAAAATCGGTATGCTGGCTGCTGGAGGGTTTTATTATAAAGAATTTTCTGAATACAGCAAATCTGGGTTCCAGATCTGGAAAACCCGACAGAGATAAATTAGATCTACAACTCACTGGCTGTTCTGAAGCCAAAATAATGACTGATCCAGACCCTCAAACGGGATTTACAGGACTCAGCCAAAATTAGGCCCTAGAAACCCCAACGCTGTCCCTAAAGCCCCTGCGTCCCTCAACACTGGTCTGGAAAGGGCTGCGTTACGCCAGATTGGATGAAAGAGTCCTTACGCTGCCCCTTAGGGTCTCTGCGTAACCCCTGAGGGTTTCCAGCTGAATCACGCTGCCCTGGGAGGGATTGCGCAACACCTGCGTAGCACAGTTGTTGTCTTCTCTGCTACTGCTCTCCTACTTCTCTGCGCTGCCTCTCTGAGTTTATCTCTGTCTCTTGCTGATTCTAGACCCTGGGATCAGATCATCCCCTTGCTCTAAATTCCCCTCTTTGCAGCTAAAATACTTTTGAGAATTCTTAGCAAACCCCAAGCCTTTCCTTTATACTTTTCTCGTTGGGAAACCAACGACCATGATTAGATCTTGAATCAATGGCTAATATTAAAAGAAAGCTTGATCCGTGTGACTTAAGACAATTTCATCACATGTTTAATTTAATTAACTTTAATTATCTCATTTTCCTAAGTTTAGACTTAGGAAATACATTAAAATAATGAATTAATTAAATATCTCCTAAACCAGATGAAATTTCCCAAATCCCTTTCTGGGTCTTGTAGATCAAGTGTACTCTAGTCCCTCCACAAAATTTGGGAGCTAGAGCACAACTGATGCTACCCTAAATACACAAAATCTCAACACTCCCTCTTAGCATCAAGAGTGTGCTGTAGCAATACATCACACTATGCATTACAAGATTTTGGGCACTAGTTCTGTGTTGTTGATGCTTGGCTTGCTGCCACTGAACTCTGCATTGTTGCTGCCATTCTGTACTGCTCCCCATGACTCTGCCACTGCCACTGCAACATTTGTACTGCAGCTCCCTCTAAATTTGATGCATTTGTGCTGCTCATAACACTGCCACTGCTGATCTGCTGCACTGCAACTTGAGTTGTTGAGAGAAACAACTGAATCTCCTGCCCAATCTTTGACAAACAAGTTAAATTGGCTGCATCCTCATCACTGAAGCTCCATAGGCTGCTGATCTGTGCTGGCATCTGAAGGATGATGCACAACAACAACTCTACACTGCGTAAGCAGACTCCCTTTGCACTGTTGAAGTCACATCAACCCCTTGTGCTGAAATCCCTCACGCTGCTACTGTGTTGCGCTATCCTCCTGAAGCCTCCACACTGCTGCAACTTTGCTCTATGTAAGCAGCTCTGCTCTACGTTGCTGAAGTCACATCAGCCCCTACGCTACTACTGGATCTGCACTGCGCTGCTCCTTCCAGCCTTCAAATCTGCCTCTCCTTCATCCGTGATCTATGCATCCACTGCTCCACTTATCCCGCTACTGTCTTAAGGTTGTCGTAGCTCGCATGTGATCTAAGAGATAAGTTGCTCAAAGATCCCACCTTCATTCTGTAGCTCCTCTACAGATCCATAGTGCCCCACTTTCGTGGTTCATGAGCGCTCATGGCTACATCATCTTCTGACACATCATCCGCCACAATAGCCTTGGAAGAAGAAGCTTCCTTGTCCCTTTTCTTTTGAGGACAATTGTTGGCAAAATGTCCCATTTCACCACACTGGAAGCACTTGATCTTAGACAGATCCTTCTTCTTTCCTTGTTGCCCCTTTGATGCCAAGGCTGCATCTTCTTCATCTTCCTTCTTCACTCTGCTCAATCCAGAGTTGTACTGCTTCTTGGTGATTCTGCGGAGTTCTTCTTGATGCAGAATTGCCCACAAGTTGTCCCAATCTGGGAGGTCCGCTCTGCCCAAGATACTTTGGAGAAAGGTTTCCCAATCATCTGTGACTGCGTTGATAGCAGTCCTGACCATAAGTGCATCTTCCACCTTAGCACCCGTTGCTGTCAGTTGATCTCTGATTGACTGCAATTTGAAGAGGAAATGTTCCATGTCTTCTCCCTTGGTCATCATGAATGATCGCATACGTGTCTCCAACATCATCTTTCTTTGGACAAAATTTCTGTCATATAGGGAAGTGAAGGCCTTCCACATCTCATTAGCTGTCTTTTTCTCCGCTATTGTGGTACAATATGGTCCTTAATTCCATCTATGATTAGCCACTTGGCATGCCCAACAGCTTCATGATGCTTTCGTAGGAGATCTACATCGGTCGGTGTGGCCAGAGTTTGCTCTGCATGGTCTCTTAGATGATATGCCTCAAGGACTATCAGGATCCTAGCCTTCCAAACTGAGAAGTTGGAGAGGCTGTCCAATCTGTCCTGATCATGCAGTCCATGAGGAGCCATCTGCTCAGAAATGTGTCGGAACTTCCCTTTCTCTTTGGTAGAGAACTAGATCTAAGGCCCTTGGCGAAACAATCACCTTGTGCTCCCTCTGACAACTGATTTCCCTTCTTGGAAATCTACCAAATCAACAATGATTCAAATCTCTTTGATCCTCTGATCATTCTGCATGTTTCCTTGGCTAGAAATTTTCTGAGAAGCTGATCTCCTCCCGCTCTTTGTCACTTGTGCTTAGGCTAAAAATTTGAAAAGTTCAGAAATTTAACCCCACTAGCATCTTCTAAATTTCTGCAGCTATGCTTCAGGCTCTTCTGGATCTGATAGATTCAGATCTGCATCACACTCGCTAGCTTCATACAATCCCAACGCTATCTCTATGCTGCCTCTGCGCAGTAAGTGCGTGGGCCTGCTGGGAGACAGCGTTAGACTGTGTCACCCTGCCCTCTACGTAACTTCTGCTGCTCTGAAAACTGCGCTGTCCCTTCAAATCTGCCCTTTTGCTGGTTTTTCTGCTGCTTTTTGTAGCAAGAACCTTCAGTCTTTTGCTGGGGACCCTCCTAGATCTGCAATTGCTCTGATACCATGTGAAAATTTCTGAATATGACACTTATGCAGAAATCTTACTGTTAAATCTGGTTATGCTCCTCCTACTTAATTAAGTTATTAATTGAATAAATTCAGATTAATATCGAAGCAAAACACATAACAGACTTTCACCAACCCAGATCTAGAAAAAGTACATGCACACATAGACAAAGTGACACTATTTTTTTGCACAAATAGTCCCCGGAAAAAACCAATGCGATAAAAGCGGTTTGCTGGTTGCTGGAGGGTTTTATTATTAAGAATTTTCTAAATAAAACAAATTTGGGTTCTAGATCTGGAAAACTCGACAGAGATAAATTAGATCTACAGTTCATTGGCTGTTCTGAAGCCAAAATAATGACTGATCCACACCCTCAAATGGGATTTACAGGACTAAGCCAAAATTAGGCCCTAGAAACCCCAACACTGCCCCTGAAGCCTTTGCGTCACTCAGCGCTGGTCTGGAAAGGGTTGTGTTAGCCCAAACTGTGTGGCGCGGTCCTTACGCTGCCCCTTAGGGTCTCTGCACAACCCTTGAGGGTTTCCAGCTGAATCACGTTGCCCTGGGAGGGACTACGCAGCACCTGCGTAGCACAATTGCTGTCCTCTCTGTTGTTGGTCTCCTGCTTCTCTGTGCTGCCTCTCTGAGCTGATCTCTGCCTCTTGCTAATTCTAGACCCTGAGATTAGATCATCCCCTTGGTCTAAATTTCCCTCTCTGTAGTTGAAACACTTCTGAGAATTCTTAGCATAATCTCAGCGTAGTTTCAGTGCTCTGCCTCTGTGTGTCTTTACAAATGACCGCAACCCTTTCCTTTATACTTTTCTCGTCGGGAAACCAATGGTCATGATCAGATCTTGAATCAATGGCTAAGATTAAAAGAAAGCTTGATCCGTGTGACTTAAGACAATTTCATCACATGTTTAATTTAATTAACTTTAATTATTTCATTTTCCTAAGTTTAGACGTAGGAAATACATTAAATAATTAATTAATTAAATATCTCCTAAACTAGATGAAATTTCCCAAATCCCTTTCTGGGTCTTGTAGATCAAGGGTACTCTAGTCCCTCCAAAAAATTTGGGAGCTAGAGCACAATTGATGCTACCCCAAATACACAAAATATCAACACTGTCTCCATCCTGAATGGCACCACTCTCGATCCTCGGATCTTCAATTGACCCTTATCGCCCAACACCATGTGCAACTTTGTAAATTTGGATAGATGTTCTATGCTTGATGCAACTTTACTTTCTCTTCAATATTAGACAACAATCACGTAAATCATTAAGTAAAATGTTGATAGAACATACTAGTGGATCAATAGAAGACAAGCCAGAAAAAAGATATGCATATTTGTTGAGTTATGGCGATCAGCAGGATGCTTCAACCAACAAAGTCTCCTTGGTCAGCCAGCCCAGTATGTGTCACAACAACCCTCAAAAGAGCGAACTGGTCAACTCAAAGTCAACCTTAGGAAAGTCAACGCAGAACAACAAGTAAAAGTCAATGCAGCTCAGTCTACGGTCAACCTTTGACCTCGGTTCTTGTGCCAGAAAGTACGAACTGCATAAATTGAAGTCTATGCCAAAATTCAGCTCCTTTAGACCAACCGTTGACCAAAGTCAACGTTGGTCAAACCTGCGATGGAAACCCTAGCTGCAGCAGAAATATCTTCGTCCTTCGTTTCCACGTGTGAACAGAAAACTGCCTCCATGGAGTTCGAACCAATCAGAAGAGGAGAGATAATGTGTGAGGATGAGATGAGTGAAATGTCCTCCAACGTTGACTCTATTTATATCAATCACTGAGGGTGGGTGACACATTTGCTGGGGGTGTAAAACCTTAAGGCCGACCTGCACATATTTTGAAAATAAATTCAAAATTAATGCTCTGCTCATCGGATCAAGATGATCTTTAGATCAATCTTGCACCTCTCCAAAAGAGGAACCCAATAAAAATGTTGGTGTCTTCATCTAATCATCACAACATGGAGTTTGGACCTAGTTTTCCAATTTAACACTCCTTCTTAACTAGGGAGAACTCCATCCACCTATGCAATCAAACATCGTGCGTCATCCCGCTGTAACTTGCTTTGCTGGCCTCTTTATTTCAGAACAGAAGTAGGTCAGTCACAAAGACATCATTCCCGGCTGATAAATTCAGCCTAGAGGTCCGAAACCTCTATAGGACTCACAAAGAGTCTCATACTAACCCGAAATTGGTTTATTTGACCCGAAGTCAGTAGGAGGTCTGAAACCTCACTTGGACTCAAGAGAGTCATATATACTAACCCGAAGTTAGTTTCACTGACCCAAAGTCAGTTGGAGGTCCGAAACCTCACATGGACTCAAAGAGTCACATACCAACCCGAAGTTGGTTTATCTGACCCGAAGTCAGTAGGAGGTCTAAAACCTCACTTGGACTCAAGAGAGTCATATATACTAACCCGAAGTTAGTTTCACTGACCTGAAGTTAGTGGGAGGTCCGAAACCTCACATGGACTCAAAGAGTCACATAGCAACCCTAAGTTGGTTTATCTGACTCGAAGTCAGTAGGAGGTTCGAAACCTCACTAGACTTGATCCCAGATCAAGTGGTTGGACACGTGTCATTCTAGATAGAGAGTATGGCAATCTGTGATGCATCCATCAGTCTTTGCTACTAGTCTCTAGCTTTTCCCACCTCATTGGCCAAATGAGAGGTACTTCCCATGAGTCTGAAACTCAATGGGTAGGATGCATAGGGGGCACAGATCATGAGAGGCGAACCAACTCAATCATCATAACAGTGGGGTAGAAGCACCATAAGGTTCGGCAAGCCTAGCCCCGTGTGTGCTTATAGCTCCGAGAAGCTATCCCCAGAGCCCCCCAGAGCTCCAAGAGCTCATCGTCCAACAGGACCCTCAGAATAGGGTCGTTCCACGATTCCAAGATTCTCACGGAAGGTTAGGAACATGACCTTCCCCAAGGGCATTGTGAGAATATCCACAACCTGCTCATCAGTTCCTATATGGTCGAGCCTTACGGCGCCTCGCTGTACCATATTCCGGATAAAGTGGTACCAGCCATCAACATGCTTGGCTCAATCGTGGAACCCGAGATTCTATGAGAAACAAATTCACCTCTGGTTATCACAAAGGATAACAGTGGCATCAAGCAGATGCTCGAAAAACTCACTGAAAAGCTTTCGCAACCAAGTGACTTCACAATGGGCCATACATGCTGCAATGTATTCGACCTTAGTGGTGCTCAAGGCTACCGACTTCCGTTTCCTGCCCGAAGCCGATCTACGTGTGAAGCAGCATCCAGATGTGCTCTTGCAATCCACCACACTGCCAGCCCAATCGGCATCAATTATCCAAGGAGTGTCATGCTCCCGGCAGTGTATCTCAGCCCATGGTCTATCATGCCACAGAGATATCTCAAGAGTTTCTTGGCACCAACCCAGTGAATGTTATGATCAACCATGTGTTGACTCAAAGTGTTCACTGCACAACATATGTCTGGACAGGTGTCCACTAAGAACATCAGTGCCTCTACGAGTTGACGATACTCAGTAGGATTTGCTAACACGGGCCCAGTAGTGCTGCCGCTCAACTTCTTAAAGTTGAGCTCCATCGGTGTCGACACGGACTTGCAATCCACCATACCAAATCTTTCCAGAAGCTTCACAATGTATTTTCCTTGAGAAAGGAAAATCTTACCAGGTCTCTGCCAGACCTCCAGGCATAGGAAAAAGTGCATCAGTCCTAGGTCCTTCATCTCAAACTCAGCAACGAGCTCCCTCTTGCACTGATGAATGAGAGGGTCAGCACTTGTCAGGAAGAGGTCATCCACATATAGCACTGGAATGAGAGGCTTCTCCCTGTCAACCTTGAAATAAAGGTTCGGATCAGCATTACTACGAGTGAAGCCGAACTTCATCAGGTAGCTATCTATCCTCTCATACCAAGCTCTGGGTGCTTGCTTCAGCCCATAGAGGGATTTCTTCAACCTGCAGACATGTGTGTCCTGATTTTGGACTTCGAACCCGAGTGGTTGCTTGACATATACCTCTTTCTTTATTGCACCATACAGAAATGCGGTCTTCCTCCATCCTTGCGTAGCAACAAAGGCTATGATAGATCGAATGGTGATATATCGGGCCACAGGTGCAAATATATCATCATAGTCTATGCCTTCCTTTTGAGAGAAGCCACGGGCAACGAACCTTGCCTTGAACTTTTCAACAGTTCAATCAGATCCATGCTTGATCTTGTAGAGCCATTTCAAGGTGACAACTACTTTGTCCTTAGGTCTTGGAACCACATCCCACACATCATTCTTCATTATGGACTCATACTCTTCGTGCATAGCATCCTTCTAGACTTGATGCTTTACGACTTCCTCAAAAGATCCAGGCTCAGGTTGTACAATAGTACTCATGGCTGCTAGATACCCATGGTATCTACTCGGCTTCTTGCTTTCACAGAATGTTCCCCTTGGGGCCATATGTCCCTCGGCATCCTCGAGAGTGTTCCTGAGCCATGATGGTCTCTTTCCCAGTGAAGGAGGTGGATCAATCGGGTCCATCGGACCTTCAACATCGGGCATTGTCTCATCCTTCGGTCCTTCTTGATTTTTCCAGGCCTTGCTTCATGGTCTTCCTCGGATCTCGGAAGATTGACTACTTTCCTCAGGGAAGCATCTTCATAAAAAATGACATCGTGGCATATCTCCACTTCCCTTTGACTAGGCACATAGACTATATAGGCCTTCGAAGTTTCGTTGTTGCCCACAAACATTGTGGTCTCCCTCTTGATGCTAGCTCCTCTGTAAAAGTTCTTGAACTCGTTCGTTTCATATAATAAGAACATCCTCCCAAGGATGTCACGGGCAGCATATCAGACATATCAGAATGTATCAATGCAAGACATCAGTTGTCTTTGTGACGCTTGAGGGGAAAGGTCCGCTTGTGTGTTTTCCTTTGGCACAACCCTCCCATACACCTTCATGATTATTTGAGAACTCGGGCATCCCCGTCACCACCGTCCTTGCTTCGGGAAGGGGTTTGTAGTGAAGGTGTCCAAACCTCCAGTGCCATAATATCACATGTCATTGTTCCCAGTGGACTTCCTCCAACCTGGTAGAGTGTATCAACTCTAAACCCAATCGTGATAGCTTCCTTGAAGCTCTTCTTCCACATGCACACCTTTCCATGAATGAATGCCACATTGAAACTTTTGTCTTCCATGGCCGATATAGACACAAGGTTCTTCTTCAAATTAGGTACATAGAGTACATCCTGCAAGTGGAGGACTTGACCTTGAGACAAGTGGAGGGTCACAGTCCCTATCCCTTTCACGGGATATGTGGCATTATCTCCAAGGATAATTTCTAGATTAGTATCCTTCTCAACCATATCAGAGAGTGTTTCCTTGAAGCCAGTGATGTGCCTTGAGGCACCACTATCTATCAACCAGACATACATAGTGTCGGGTGGAGAAACAACAGAGAGGGTAGATACAAGAATGTATTCATTTATTTTATCAACAACATTTGATTCCTCATACCTGGAGTTTATTGACCTTTTGAAAGGTTGATCATTTCTGCCGGAGGGAGCCTTCCTCTTTCCCTTGAACCTGTTGTTCCTTTGATTTCCATTCCTTCGGTTGTTGTTGTTGTCATCGCCATCGGGAGAATCCTTCTTGAAAGGACATCTTTAGCATAGTGACCTGGCCTATGACAAGTGAAACACTTGCCCTTCTTTCCTTGGGCCCCTGCTCTTCCTTTGTTCTTTGGACCACCAAAGTTCTTTCTAGAATGAGCAGCGTAGGCCACATTTCCTTCATTTTCATACTCCTTCATTCTTTTCTCTTCTTGAACGCATCTCGATAGTACTTCGTCAAAGTCAGGTATCACATTATTATTTAGAATGGTAGTGTTGAACACATGCCATTCGGATGGGAGCCCTCCAAGTGCGGTGAGTACCATCTCTCGATCAGCTGTTGTCTCCCCAATAGTTAGCAGATTGTTCCTGATCTCAGTGAGCTTCAGAAAGTATGATTGAACAGACTCATCCCTGCTTTTCTTCAGATTCTTCAATTGATTCTTGAAGAATAGTACTTGATTTGCATTATTGGCCTTGAACATGAGGACCAATTTATCATACATCTCTTTGGATGTGCCAAGCTCAGAGATGTAGGCCACCAGACTCTTATGAATGGATTCCCTGATCATCAATTTTGCTTTGATCTCGCCCTTCTTGTACTTTGTTTTGGCAGCAGCAGTAGCAGTGGATGGAGGTTCTTGGATTTTACGCTGCACGTAGTTCATGACATCTTGGCCTTCCAATTTAAGATCCAATATCATCTTCCAAGCATGGAAGACATCCTTCCTAGTCAATTGGTCATCCTCCTTGAAGCCATCGTTTGTGGAACCCCATTCCTTTTTCAGTGATTGCTACAAATTTGGACTTTGTCTTCACCTTAGCTCTGGTACCATGTAAATTTGTATAGATGTTCTATGCTTGATGCAACTTTAATTTCTCTTTAGTACTAGACAACAATCACATAAATCATTAAGTAAAATGCTGATAGAATGTACCAGTGGATCAACAGAAGACAAGCCAGAAAAATATATATATTTGTTGTTGCGTTATGGCGATCAGCAGGATGCTTCAACCAGCATAGTCTCCTTGGTCAGCAAGCCCAGTATGTGTCACAACAACCCTCAAAATAGCCAACCGGTCAACTGAAAGTCAACCCCAGAAAAGTCAACGCTTGCCAGAAAGGTCAACGCAGAACAACAAGTAAAAGTCATCGCAGCTCAGTCTACGGTCCACCTTTGACCTCGGTTCTTGTGCCAGAAAGTACAGACTGCATAAATCAGAGTCTATGCCAAAATTCAGCTCCTTTAGACCAAGTGTTGACGCAAAGTCAACGCTAGTCAAACTTGCGGTGGAAACCCTAGTTGCAGCAGAAATATCTTCGACCTTCTTTTCCACGTGTGAACAGAAAACTGCCTCCAAGGAGCTCAAACCAATCAGAAGAGGAGAGAGAATGTTTGAAAATGAGATGAGTGAAATGTCCTCCAACGTTGACTCTATTTATATCAATCACTGAGGGTGTGTGACACATTTGCTGGGGGTGTAAAACCTTAAGGCCGACCTACACATATTTTGAAAGTATTAAAAATAAATTCAAAATAAATGTTCTTCTCATCGAATCAAGATGATCTTTAGATCAATCTTGCACCTCTCCGAAAGAGGAACCTAATAAAAATTTTGGTGTCTTCATTTGAGCATCACAACATGGAGTTTGGACCTAGTTGTCCAATTTAAAAAACTTCGAGTCCCATTCAGCTAGAGTCTCAAAAACCTCCTGTGACCTTGTCATGTGCTTCGTCGAAGCACTGTCCACGTACCATCCATCCTCTCGGATAGTACCCTGCGAGAAATGAGAAATCATAGCGAAATCATCCTCTTCCAATCTCCTGGAGAGATCATCTATCTCTGTTGAAGCAATGATCTGCTTTCCTTTCCTTTTCCCTTTCTCGTCATATCTTGTCTTCAACAAAAATATCGACGAATAATGACCCATCTTGCCACAGTTGAAACACTTGATTTAAATCAAGTCCTTCTTCGGCTTACCCTTCATTTTCGATGCAAGTGCCACGTCCTCATCTGCCTTCTTCGATGGATGAAGATCCTTGTCTTGCAACTCTTCCTGAATGAAGTCGTCCCACAATCTATTCCAGTATGGCAACTTCTTCCTGGCAAATGATTCCTTTGATGAAGGGCTTCCATTCCTCGGTGAACCTTTTCAAGGTAATCCTTACCATCTTTTCATCTGAAACTTTGACACCGACGACAACAAGCTCATCTCGAACTTGAGACAACCCCGTCAGATACGAAGTCGTTCCTTCACCCTTTATCATCTTGGTGGACTTCAACTTATCCCGTAATACCAATACTCGGTTCTCATTCTTATTCTGGAACGAATTCTGAAGAGCTAGCCACATCTCGTATGCATTGTTCTTCCGGACAAATGAGGTATTAAGGAACCCCTCACACCATCAAGGATGATCAACCTCACTTTCGTATCCAAATCTTCCCATATTTCCAGCTCCTTAGTGTTGGTTGGCTTCTTGATTTCTTTCTTGGAAAATTCCCAAATCCTATTGACCTGCAAGACCAACTTTATCCTTTCCTTCCAAGGAGTATAGTTGGACAACCCTTCTAACCTGTCCTCTTATCAGAGACCTGCCTGCAACCTCGACATTGTAGTGAGCCCTTCACTTACAATGTGACCAACTCCCTCTCACGCTGTACTTCACTGTGCACAACCCTGATTTACTTACTTCCAAAGTAGCTAAGAAACGCTTTGGTACCATGTTGAATTTCCACGACCTTGGGTCTAGGTTGGAGTCTTAATCACTGATGCTACCAAACCAAGAATCTCAACCACGAACTACTTTTCACAACGGAAAATATAAAGCAATAAATCACATATGCACAATATACACAATTAAACAAAAATTGTACAATAATGTACAATCACCAATCTTCGTTATATTAAACCAAATCTGAATAATACAGCAGCCTATGGTATACAAGATACAATGAAAAACACGATGTTGTATCTTGTCCTTTCGATCCTTCTCTTTCGTACTGCTCACTAGTAGTGCCTTAGTCCATCAAGGCCACTACACATCGAGACTCCTGGAGGGCTGCCACCTAACACTGTTGCACGTCCATTTGTACAGTGTACATGGGCTGATCTAATCTGCTCTATGGGTTGGCTAATTCCCGAGCTCCAAACAGCCAGGCTAACATCAACTTTCGTCCATTATATTGCTGCACTTCGGCACCAAAATTCACCCAACCTTCAACTGCTCTTGGTCCTTCAAGATAGCTTGTCAAGGGCTACTTTGGGTAGCGAACACGTTGCCCTCCAATAGACCTATGGCACCCAATCCAATCACTGCCGAATCTGCTCCTAGTATGATACTTCACCACCTCAGAAGGTCATGCACATGGCATCAATTGGCTGCTCAACAATCTGATCCAATCCGGTCACACCTCACAAAACCACTATTGTTCACCATGTTGCATTGTTGCACTCCTGCATCACTGGTTAGGGCATCACCTACAACCCTACTCCTCCATGCAAATCAACAACCTACTCTCCAAAAGCTGCGGTCCTCCATGGGGACACTCCTCCACCCTCACACTGCTCTTTCTATGTTTTTTCCACCCTAAATGTAGCACAAGAGATGGCCCAACTACTGGCTATGGCCTGCGGCCTAGCACAATAGTTGTTGTAGCGTAACGGGCCCCTCAAAAAATCCACCAACGACCTTCCAAACAACTCTGTTTTGTGCGTGATCCTTGCGACCTTCTTTGCCCAGCTCCCAACCCTTAACGCATATGAGACAACCCTAAAACCAACCCTTAAACAATCTGCTGTAATCTTCACCAAACTCAGCCTCTATTACATACTTCCATGTTGTCCTTCTAACTACTCCACGCTATCCCTTAGGCTCCTTTACTGCGGCTAAGGCTGCTTCTATTTTAGAGGTGTATCGCCCAAACTTGGATGCTTAAATGACTCCAAATCACCCTTAATTTATAGACATATAAGGGGCTCCAAGAATCATGAAGAGACACACCTATTGGAGTGTTTTACACCAAGCCTACATGACTTGGCAACCAATAATTAGCTTGTCAACTTCAAAAATTCATTTCTCTCTAACAAAAACTCAGGTTCAGACGATTCTCGATGCGTTGGAATCGTATCGCCGAGCACTAGCATCCTCATCCATCACATGTCGTATCTCCATCATGGTTTTGGCTCAAATCACGATGGGGGCAAAACCCCACACTTGGTTTCCAAGTCCACAAGCTGCACTTGTGGTGATTTTCCCTCCAAACCCTTTACCCTAGGGCTTGGAGTACCTCCCAAGCTACACAAATCAACACTGGAGATGCAACAACAAGAGGTCAAGTTATTCCCAGTATAGACAGCTCGAGTACAAGCAACTGCGCAAGTATAGACAGAAGCCCAAGTACGAGCAACCACGTGAGTACAGGCACAAGCCTCAGTATGGGCAGAAGCGTGAGTACAGTTAGTTGCGCAAGTGCAGGAAACACGAGTTGCCAGGGTTACTTATGGAGGAAGGGAAATTCGCTTAGATAATTTCAACCAAATTTTCTTGTTGTGGATTGCTATTTTTAGGAATCCAAATTGTACTCAGAATTTTACTGCTGCTTAATAATAAAAACCCTTAGCTCCTGCACCAGTTTGCCCAAGTTGGGTTTTTCTAGGGACATTTGTCCAAAAATAACTGTCAAATTTTATGTTTGTGTGCTAGTATTTTCTCAGTTTCCAGTGCTATTTTTCTTCTGTAGTTTATTTGTGATAATCAATGTGGATTATTTGATATTTGCCGTAGAAGGCAACAAATAAATTGTTAAATAAATTAACAATTAGAAGAATGATTTCTAGTTGTTGTGATAGATGTAATTTTCACAGGAAGGGGTCACGGCTGATTACGAACATTGAGCTTTGGGAGTTCTTGGGGGCATGGGTTACTCCTTTGGAGCTACAGGGTTGGAGGATCCTTGTTTTTTGATAAGTTGATCTTCCCTAGTCACGTCGGGGACATGATGGAGTGCGTATCCCAACATGCATCTTGCCCACAAACCGAGCTTGTTGGGATTGCCACTCATCTGGCCAATGAGTGAGGCGACTTGGGTTTGGAAGATCTTTACCCATGGCAGAGACGTCCGGTAAATTGATCTCCCTAAGTCCATGATGCATGGTGTTCAACTACTTGATCACTAAGGATCAAGTTGGGTTACTTAGGGTTTGGAGGATCTTTTTCACTTGTGGCAAATCAATCTCCCCTATTGTTGAAGATATAGGGTTTGGAGGATCTTTATCCTAGTGGTAAATTGATCTCCCCTATTGTCATTGGATATAGGGTTTGGAGGACCTTTACCCTAGTGGTAAATTGATCTCCCCTATGATGATTCTTCTTCTTTAGATTGAGACATCATTGTTCAACATATGAGGAAAGATGAGGTATGATATGATGCAACAATCATGAGACATGTACACCCGAGATGAGACTTAAGATGCTGATGGAAATTTCTCCCTAGTTGAGAGGGAGTGTTAAAATTGGCAGCTGAGGGAGCAATTTCCCCATTAGGGAAGCCCAACAAACCCTAAGGAAACATATCTTGCACTTGGAAAAATCAAATTTGCACATGGGAAAAGCATTATTTTTATTATTGGTCCAAGTCATTTCAAAAAGTAAAGTCGACATAGAGGAGAAATTCAACCTACTAAACCACATATAAATACACCTTAGTTGACATCAGTTGGAGGCATCACATCACACATCATTCCTTCTTCATTTGCTTCAATCACTTCTGAAATTGTAGGCTCCGGGTTCACACATGCGAAGGAGAGAGTAGACTTCGATTGAATGTGTTGACTTTCTGATTTTCGGCCTCCTTTGACTAGTGTTGACTTGGGATGACATTTACTTGGCTTGACTAGTATTTGATTGGTTTTGGAAGGCCAATTTGACTGGGATGTTGACCGAAGTTTTCTGGGAACTTTGACCATCTTTGACCACAAATTCGAAGCTATGGTTTTCGTGGGTCAATTGTTGAATTTGACCTATTTGTGGGAAAAATGATTTGACTATTTTGATTGTGTTTGACTAAGCAGCATAGGCCGAATTTATTGCTTCCTTGACCAAAATTTCATGAGCACTCTGGATTGTTGACTTTGACTGGTTAGGGCTGCGTTGATTGCTACTGACTTTGACTTTGGCAGGGATGAAATTGCAGGACTGGTACTTTGACCAAATTTGACTTTTTGTCTCATCTTTGATTGGATATGGATTGTTGACTTGCATAATCAAGGCTTTGACGTATGACTTGTTGTTGAATGTACTTCGAAAGTTGGACTATGTATGTCTAATAAACATTTGATGAACATCTAATAGAAGAAGAATCTGGTTGGGTTTTCTGTTGAGATTTTGGGTAGCATCGGATGTGCTCTAGCTACGAAACTTTGTGGAGAGGCTAGAACACATGAGCTCTCCAAGACCCAAAAATCGTTTGGAGAAATTCCACCCGGTGTGAAAGTTATTCAATAAATTAATTATTTTAATGGAGATCCTAAGTCTAACTTAGGGAAATTAAATACTAAAAGGGAATTAATTTAAACATGTGGGTGAGAATGTTCTAAGTAACATGGATCAAGTCTTTTCTAATCTTAGTCGTTGATTAGAGATTAGATCACTGTTGTTGATTTCTCAACGAGAAAAGTATTAAAGGAAGGCTTGGGGTCAATTGGAGAACACGCACAGAGCAGTAGCACTTGAGCTAAGTCGAAATTCTGGGGCGTGGTTTGCTGAGAATTTTCAAGTGAGCTTGCAGTGCTGGTGAGTGGCAGATCGACGAGGGATTATTCGTTTCCGAGGTTGAGAATACTAAGGCAGAGAGGTAGATCCATACCAAGCAGTGAAGAGACCAACAGGAGGGACGCAACCCAGTCAGGCTCACGCAGAGGCAACACAGAGGCTGATGCAGGGCCTTCAGGGTGTTCAGAGGCAACACAGAGGTTGAAGGGTGACACATAGGCAGCCTGTGCTGCACAGAGTTTGCGTAGTGGCTACGCTGGGCAGGAGAAGCTGACGCAGAGGCTGGAGGAGCAACGCTGGGGTTTTAGTGGGCCATAAAGGGCTCGTATTCAATATTTAGGAGTGCTTCCTCGGCTGAATCAACCATATTTTCTGTCTCCGATTGATAGGTACATCTGCCATGAATTCTATGTTGGGCAAACAATTACTGGTGCCCTTGATTGTATTTAGATATTCTGCTTAATAAAAAAACCTCTAAGAGCTATTGCACTAGTTTTTTCGCATCGGGTTTTTCCGGAGACATTGTCCAAAAAATTGTGTCCTTTCTCATGTGTGCGTTATGCTTCAGTAAATGATCTGTACGTATGTGTAGGCTGCAGTTGTGTTTACTTTGATATTTTACTAAATATTTCAGAAAATAAATTGTTAATTAAATCAAACAAGTAGGAGAAGTTAATCAAGACACTGCAGTAGGGTTTCTATATTCAAAAATTTTCACATGGTATCAGAGCGATTGCAGATCAAGCCAAAGCCATCAGTATAGGGCTGAATATTGTTTTGCTACAATAGTGCAGCTGAAGCTGCACAGATTCAGAAAGAGGCAACACAACACTAGAGGGACACCGCAGAGGCCCTGCAGGGGTGACGCAGAGCCAATCTGCTCACGCAAAGCTGACATAGAGGCTGATGCAGGCCCGGAAGGGTGACACAAAGCCTGTCAAGCTGATGCAGAGGCTGACGCAGGCCCAAGAGGGTGACACAGTCCAAGAGGGAGTGATGCTGTGACGGTTGCTGTGGCCGGAAGTGCAATTTTCTGATCTTCGAAGTTGTCGGTGGGGCATTGTTTCTATCGGTGCAGAATAGTGCCTAACATGGTTGACAAAGTAAGGGGAAACAATTCCTCAACAGATTTTCTAGCCAAGAAATCTGAGATTCAATCAAGTGGATTGATCGTAGAGGGCTGATTCGACAGAATTGGTGAAGGATTTCCTAGAGGGAAGTCATTTGTCAGAGGGAGCATATTCTCTAGAGGGTTTCTATCGCTAAGAAACCCAGATTCAGTGTTTTGCTGAGTGTAGCAGAAGTAGAAGGGAGAAGAGCACTTGCTTCGTTAGTTTGAGCAGAGATGGCCCCGTATGGACTGAGAGATCAGGATAGGTTAAACGGTGTGTCTAACTTTGCTATCTAGAATGCCAATCCTGACAATCCTTGATGAATATGGCATCTGAGACCATGCTGAGAACGTCCTGGCTGTGCCGACTGATGCTAATGCTCTAAAGAAGTTTAATGAAAATTAGGCACGGGCTAAACGCTTGATCATGGATGGCGTGAAAGATCACGTGGTTCCGCATATTTCCAAAAAGAACACGACAAACGAGATGTGGACGACATTAACCACGTTGTATCAAGGTAGCTCTATCTAGGGGAAGATGCTTCTGGAGAATCAGATGCGGATGTTCTAGATGCACAAGGGAGAGGAGATCGATCCTTTCCTATTTAGATTGCAAAGTATCCGAGACCAGCTGTGTAATATTCCCAATTAGCTTTGCTAATTGGAATATTGCATTTTTGCTTTATTTTGCCGCTTTAGCTAGAAATAATAAATAAAGTGAGAAATAAGAGGGGTCACCTCACTTTAGTTACCTCACTTTATAATAAAGTGTTCTTTTCCTAGTAGATGGACGTTGTAACTTAGAGAGGGGGCCTTGGGGGTCCACATGAGTATGATGGGGGAGGCATCAGGCTGACCCAAGGTAAACTGCGCAGGTCAGAGGAGAGTTAAGTTTTGGAGGGAGTTTGGCATTATAAAAGGAGAGGTTCTCACCTCATTTGGATCATTCATGATTTGATATTATTATTGATAGCTGGACTTCTGTCTGCTTCAGCACGCCGGTTGTTTAGTCGGTCTGCAGCACTGTTTAGTGCACGAGTGTCTCCGGTCGGAGATCTCACCCTTAGCCTCGGGGGACTTCGAGTGCCTGCCCTGGTAAGGTTCTAGTTTCACCCTTAGCTTCGGGGGACTTCGAGTTCCCGCCCTAGTAAGGTTTGTTCTGAGTACATCTTTCAGTTTCAGTAGCAGAGTAGCAGCAGATTCTGGTGCAAATCTGGAGAGGGAGAAGCCCTCTTGTGGCTGCGCAGTTCAGAGAAGGAAGGATGCTGTCTCATCAGGAGAGAGGACGCTGATCCATCCAGGAAGGTGAGGACGCTGTCCCAGGGAGGACGCAGTCCAGATCTGAGCAGAGAAAACGCTATCCAGGAGGAGGAAGAACGCTGATCAGTCTGGGAGTGAGGACGCTGTCCATTTCTGAAGAGAGGGTTGCAGATCTGAAGGCATACTGATAGATCCAGCCTTGGAGAGGATAGATCTGAGCAGATAATTGCAGGATCTAGTTTTGTATGTTGCAGATCTGAAGGTATAGCACTAGATCCAGCTTGGGAGATTGCAGATCTGAGGAGATATTGACAGATCTAGTCCAGATCTGAAGAGATAACATTAGATCCAGCCTTAGAGGCTGCAGATCTGAAGAGATATTGTCAGATCCAGCATAGATCTGAAGGTTTGGTAGCAGATCTGATATAGGAGGACGCAGATCAGGAGGGATAGGACGCAGATCTGATTGGAGGCTTCAGATCTATCAGATCTGAGCATTCAGGAGACAGATCCACCAGGTAGGACGCTGATCTGAGGAGCAGGCTTGTGTGAGAGGGCTCAACAGCGTTTTTCCTAGCATTCAGCAGCTGATCTATCTGTCAGGAGGTTTTGGTGAGTTGTGCCTCACTTATTTCTGCGCTGTCACTAGCAGAGACAGCGTTTCCTTTTGGTGAGGGTTTGCAGCTTGAGATCAGCCATTTTCCAGATCTTCAGTTCATTACGCTGTCCTTGTTGCAGCCATTATTCTGATTGAGAGGGTCTCTACTTGCCTAGGGCAAGGATAGGTGCACTACTCTGATTTTCTTGTACTCCTCTCTATGTACTTTCAGATTAATAAAATGGCTCAGTTTCCTGGAATTCTATGTGTCATTATTCAGTGATCTGGTTCAGCATTGTATTTTCTTTATCTGTCTGGCATATTTCTGTTTATTACTGGTTATTTCCCTTTGGGGATATTACAGTGGTATCGGAGCATAGATCTGGCTCAGCCTGTGGTGCTAGCAGTCTATGACGTCCAGGGGTAACCCCCGTCTCTTCGGGGGAAGTGATTCATATTCAGAGGCAGAACATCGGAATCCAATGGAGGCCATGTTTGCGAAGTTGACTGAGAAGATGGATGCATTCATGCAGGATGTAACCAAGAAGATTGCAGAGGGGACGCAGAGAGAACCCCCTAGGGTTTTCCAGGTGGGGGAAGGATCGGGCGTGTCTAGTTGCATACCGGATGCTATTCCCATTATGACAGCACAGAGGGTCGATTCCACACCCACGCGACCTACCATGCCTACCTTTCCGGTAGAGGAAGAGGAACAAACAGCACCAGGAGATGGGGGTCTAGCTCAACATGCGAATCTGTTTGCGGATTGGCGGAGCATGGGACAGGAATTCATGGATGCTTTTCCTTTTAATCAATATATCCAGTTCCGATGTGGCGGCAAATCTTCTGATCGAAACAAGGGGCGTGGCTCCCACCGTGATAGTCACCGTGCAGCAAGCAAATTTCATTTGCCGATGTTTGATGGTTCACAGAAGACTACGGCCAAGTCTTGGGTGGAGAAACTGAACCTCTATTTTCAGCTTAACCAGATGCCAGAGAGGGAGGCCATTAAGATGGTTGCACTACATCTAGAGGGTGAGGCCCAGAATTGGTGGTTCCATGGGTTGACAACACTGGGACATTCCGCAGTGACCACATATGCTGAGTTCACCAGGAGAGTGGTGGAACGCTTTGACAGGAAGGACCCGGATCAGCCTTTCCTTGAGCTGACCAAGCTCAAACAGACGGGGAGTGCAGAGGCATACATCTCAGACTTCTTGAGGGTTTCAGTGATGGTACCTGACTTATCAACAACTCAGATGATCACGATGTTTTTGGATGGGCTGTCAGAACCACTTCGTGGTCTAGTCCGGTCGAACAAACCGGCTACACTACAGGATGCTATCAGTAGGGCCCGTGACCTACAAGATGTCTTGCCTAGGACTCGGCCACCTTATCCCCAGAGACAGGCTTTCCCGCCTAAGGGTAAGGACACGAGGGTTCCGCCTCCCAAGGCGAATCCCGGACGAGGACAGTATGATGATGAGGCTAGGAGAGAGCTGAGACGGAAGCGATTATGCTTCACTTGCCAGGAGCCGTGGGCACCAGGACACAAGTGTACAGCAGGGAAGGCACATTTCACAGAGGTCTTCTCCGAGGGCAGCAGGGAAGAGGATGAGATGGATGATGAGGAGGCAGGAGAATGTTATGCAGCGCAGAGTACCTTACCGCCTCCACCACCCGATGCAGGGGGGGCATCATTCGCACCTACTGGGGGAGCTCTAGCAGCATTATGAGGAGTCCCCAAGTATCTGACATTGCGCGTACGAGGGACAGTGCGCGGGCAGCGGGTTTCGGTTCTAGTCGACAGTGGGGCCACCCACAACTTCATCGATGCCCAGATGGTCGCTCGGAGAGGCATACCAACGGAGAGCTTTGATGGGTTCTCTGTCTTGGTACCAGGAGATCAGACCATGGCATGTGCTCGATATGTACCCGAGTTGTCAGTGATGATGGGCACCTATACATTGACCGATCACTTCTTTGTGGTGGACATTCCGGATACCAATGTGATATTGGGGGTCCAGTGGCTTATCACTCTGGGGAAGGTCACGACGGATTGGAAGGCCCTAGAGATGGAGTGGGATGATCCCAAGACGAGGAAGCACGAGAAGATACGAGGGCAGAACACATATCCACCCCAGACAGTATCAGCACACAGCATGGAGGCGACATTCCGCAAGGGAGATATAGAGTGGGCAGTAGAGTTGCGGGCCTCAGAGATAGTAGATACGGGAAGGGCGGTGCACCCTGATCTACAGACTCTTCTCGACAGGTATGCAGTAGTTTTTGGAGACATTCCACCAGGACAGCCACCAGATCGGGGGTTTGAGCACACGATCGAGTTGGAGCAGGGGATACAGGCAGTGATCACCACACCATATAGCCATCCCAAGGCCTATCGGGATGAGATAGAGCGGGCCATTCAGGAGTTGCTGGCCCTTGGGCACATTCGACCCAGCACCAGTCCTTTCGCTTCTTCAGTAGTGCTGGTGAAGAAGAAGGACGGCACATTACGCATGTGCATTGATTACAGGGCTTTGAATAAAAAGACCATGAAGAACAGGTACCCCATTCCCAGGATTGATGAGTTGAGAGGAGCACGGTTCTTCTCAAAGATTGATTTGAGGTCCGGGTACCATCAGATACGCATGAGGGAACAGGACATTCCCAAGACTGCTTTCAGGTGTCACTATGGGCACTTTGAGTTTCTGGTCATGCCGTTTGGGCTGACCAATGCACCTGCTACTTTCCAGTCTTGTATGAACCATATTTTTTGGGATCATCTGAGGAAGTTCGTGCTGGTTTTCTTTGATGATATCCTTATATACAGCAGGACCTGGGAGGAGCACCTCCAACACATTGAGACGGTCTTGCATATTCTGGAGGAGCAGCAGTTCTTTGCCAAGCTCTCCAAGTGTGAGTTTGGATTGACAAAGATGCTGTATCTGGGACACATCATAGGAGTGGACGGAGTGAGAGTCCACGAGGAGAAGATCCGGGCTATCAGGGATTGGCCAGAGCCGCGGAATGTAACAGAACTGAGAGGGTTCATTGGTATCTGTACTTACTACAGGAAGTTCGTCAAGGGCTTTTCACAGCTTGCAGCACCCCTCACGGAGCTGACGAGGAAGGGGGCATTCAGTTGGTCGGATATCGCGCAACGAGCTTTTGATAAGCTCAAGGAGGTGATGAGTAGTTGCCCCGTGTTGGCATTGCCCGATTTCGCTCAGCCCTTTGTCCTGGAGTGCGATGCATCAGGGGAAGGGATTGGAGCAGTTTTGATGCAGGAGGGTCATCCGATTGCGTTCGAGAGCCGGAAGCTCCTTCCACATGAGAGGCTTTACCCCATCTATGACAAGGAGATGTTGGCCATCATGCATGCACTGGCCAAATTCCGGCAGTACCTGGTAGGTGGCAGATTCAGGGTGAGGACAGATCATAACAGCCTGAAGTACTTTCTGGAGCAGAAGCAGTTACAGGAGAGGCAGCAGAAGTGGATCAGTAAGATCCAGGCTTACGACTTTGACATAGAGTATGTCAAAGGGAAGAATAACGTGGTAGCCGATGCCCTTTCCCGTAGACCAGCCACGTTATCACTCATGAGCTTGGACGCCGACTGGAAGGCTCGACTACTGGTTGAGTATTCCAAAGATAAATTTGCATGCGAGGTGCTGGATGGACAGATAACAGATAGCAGATACAGGGTGGCTGATGAGGTCATCTATTACAGGGATAGGATCTTCTTGACTGAGGGATCTCAACTCAAGGAGAAGATACTCCATGCTTCTCATGATTCACCATTGGCGGGCCATCAGGGGTTCACCAAGATGTACAGGGCCATCCGGGAGAGATTTGCATGGAAAGGCCTCAAGGAGGACGTACTCCAGCATGTTCGGGAGTGTGAGGTTTGCCAGCGGAACAAAGGTGAGATGAGCCATCCCGCGGGGTTGTTGAAGCCGCTCCCCATCCCCGAGGGGAAGTGGGAGAGTGTTTCGATGGACTTCATCACGGGGTTGCCCACGGTGCAGGGCAAGGACTGCATCTTCGTAGTAGTCGACCGGCTAACGAAGTATGCTCATTTCTTCGCCATTTCGGCGCATTATACAGCGGCACAGGTGGCAGAGCTGTTTTTTCGGGAGATTTTCAGACTACATGGTCTACCCAAGACCATCGTTAGTGACAGGGACAGCCGTTTTATGGGTGGTTTTTGGCAGGAGCTCTTTCGACTAGTGGGGACGGAGTTGACACCGAGCACTAGCTATCATCCCCAGACGGACGGGCAGACAGAGATAGTTAACAAGTGGCTGGAGGGCTACTTGCGTAACTACGTCAGTGGGCAGCAGAGAGCATGGTTGAAATGGCTACATCTGGGCGAGTACTGCTACAACACAACCCACCACATGTCCATTGGCATGACACCTTTTTATGCGTCGTATGGATACCATTCCCTATCTTTTGTGGACGTGATGTTTGGTGTTAGCAGGGCTCCGCGAGCCAAATTATGGATCCAAGAGAGCCAAGACATCCTCCGGGCTCTCAAGGACAACATAGCCACAGCACAAAATCAGCAGAAATTGTATGTTGATAAGGGTCGGGTTGAGAGACACTTTGAGGTAGGGGACCTGGTCTACCTACAGTTACAGCCATACCGACAGTCTTCACTCAAACAGAAGGGGGCAGAGAAGCTTAAGCCTCGCTTTTATGGACCGTACAGGGTGACACGTAGGATCGGGCAGGTTGCATATGAGTTGGAACTGCCCCAAGGCAGCCGGATTCATAACATCTTCCATGTATCATGCCTGAAGAAGGCACTGGGCCAGCACGTGACAGTCACCGGGGAGCTACCACCGACAGATGATGAGGGGCACTTGGTGTTACAGCCAGAGGCCATTATTGACACCAGGGAGAGACAACTGCGGAGCAGGAAGATCAGAGAGTTCTTGGTGAGATGGAAGAATCTGCCGGATGAGGATGCCACTTGGGAGGATGAGAAGATCTTACAGCATCCATCACTTCAGTTGCTTGAGGACAAGCAACGTTTTGTCGGGGGAGACTGTAATATTCCCAATTAGCTTTGCTAATTGGAATATTTCATTTTTGCTTTATTTTGCCGCTTTAGCTAGAAATAATAAATAAAGTGAGAAATAAGAGGGGTCACCTCACTTTAGTTACCTCACTTTATAATAAAGTGTTCTTTTCCTAGTAGATTGACGTTATAACTTAGAGAGGGGGTCGGGGGGTCCACATGAGCATGATGGGGGAGGCATCGTGGGCAACCAAATCGCGCAGTCGCAGGAGAGTTAAGTTTTGGAGGGAGTTTGGCATGGTGGGGTGAGAGGTTCTCAAATCTTTACCTAAGATCATTCATGGGTTGATATTATTATTTCGATAGCCGGACTTCTCGTCCGTTTCGGCGCACGCCCGTTGTTTAAGCCTGGGCTCCCACAAGACCGTTAGTGCACGAGTGTCTCCGGTCGGAGATCTCACCCTTAGCCTCGGGGGACTTCGAGTGCCTGCCCTGGTAAGGTTCTAGTTTCACCCTTAGCTTCGGGGGACTTCGAGTGCCCGCCCTAGTAAGGTTTGTTCCGAGTACATCTTCAGTTTCAGTAGCAGAGTAGCAGCAAATTCTGGTGCAAATCTGGAGAGGGAGAAGCCCTCTTGTGGCTGCGCAGTTCAGAGAAGGAAGGACGCTGTCTCATCAGGAGAGAGGACGCTGATCCATTCAGGAAGGTGAGGACGCTGTCCCAGGGAGGACTCAGTCCAGATCTGAGCAGAGGAAACGCTGTCCAGGAGGAGGAAGAACGCTGATCAGTCTGGGAGTGAGGACGCTGTCCATTTCTGAAGAGAGGGTTGCAGATCTGAAGGCATATTGATAGATCCAGCCTTGGAGAGGATAGATCTGAGCAGATAATTGCAGATCTAGTTTTGTATGTTGCGCATCCGGGCATAGCACTAGATCCGAAATTCTGGGAGATTGCGTATCCGAGGAGTATTGGACAAGATTCAGTCCGCATCCGAAGAGACAACATCGTATCCGGCCCTTAGAGGTCACAGATCTAGAGATATTGTTGGACCCGACTTAGCAACTCACAATTTGGTAACATCCGATACAGGAGACCCGCATCAGAGGATAGGACGGGCATCTGATCGAGTGCTTCGCATCTATCGCATCCGAGCATTCGAAGAGTGCGCATCCGATCAGGACGCCCATCTCGAGGTTCAAAGCTAGGAGAGGGCTTCAACAAATAAGCCCTAGTATTCAAAGCACCGCATCTATCCGCCGTATGTTTTGGTGAGTCGTGCCTCACTTATTTCTCGCGCTCGCTACCAGCAAGAGAAGCGTTTCCTTTTGGTGAGGGTTTGCAGCTTGAGATCAGCCATTTTCCAGATCTTCAGTTCATTACGCTGTCCTTGTTGCAGCCATTATTCTGATTGAGAGGGTCTCTACTTGCCTAGGGCAAGGATAGGTGCACTACTCTGATTTTCTTGTACTCCTCTCTATGTACTTTCAGATTAATAAAATGGCTCAGTTTTCTGGAATTCTATGTGTCATTATTCAGTGATCTGGTTCAACATTGTACTTTCTATATCTGTCTGGCATATTTCTGTTTATTACTGGTTATTCCCCTTTAGGGATATTACAAGCTGATTGCCATGGGGGCAACTCTTGATGATGGACTCATGGTGAGGACTGCCCTGAATGTAGTCACCAATAAGTGGGAGACCTTTGTCCAAAGTATCTTGTGCAGAGCACAACTCCCAAACTGGGGGGACATGTGGGCAATCCTTTGACAAGAGGAGATCAGGAGGATAACCAAGAGGGAATTCAACAATGGAGGAGTTGAGATTAAGAAAGAGGAGGAGGAAGATGCAGCGTTAGCATCTAAGGGATAGAGGCAGCAAGGCAAGAAGAAGGACCTATCCAAGGTGCTTCAGATGTGGCAAATTGGGGCACTTCGCCAATACTTGTCCTAAGAATAAGGGCAAGGAAGATTCAGATTCCAAGGCAACAACAACGAAATGGGATGACGACAACGATGATGATGTGGCCATGAGTGCTCATGTACCTCGAAAGAAGAGGTGGGGCGACATAGATCTATAAATTGAGCTACAAATGGTGGGACGATAGGATCCTTCAGGTGCCCAAACTCTTGGACCACATATGAGCTACGGGAGTTGTTAAAGACAGTAGTAAGATGATTGAAGTCAGTGGATGCAGAGGATCATGGAAAGGCGCAATGTAGTGCTTGAACGCTGAAGATTGGAGCACCGCAGTGCAGTGGCAGCAACAATGTGGAAGCAACAGTGCAGAGGTTGATGGGACTTCAACAACGCAGAGGGGCAGTGATTACGCAGTGTAGAGCAGCAGCAGTGTAGAGGCTCTAGAGCGACAGTGTAGAGCAACAACAAAGGGTGCTATAGTGATGAGATGCAGCCAGACTGACTTGTCTGTCAGTTGTCGGGTGATTGTCCTTCAGTTGCTTACTTCTCAGCAACTGAGTTGTAGTGTAGCAGTTAGCAGTGGCAATGCTATGGGAAGATGCAACAATTTGAGAGGGAGTTGCAGTACAAATGTGGCAGTGATTGTGGCAGAGTCATAGGCAGTAGTATAGAAAGCAACAACGTAGTGGATGGAGGACAGCAAGCCAAGTATTAGCAGCGAAGGGGATCGATGCCAGAGATCAGAGTAACGCTTTTGGAGTGAAGTGTTGCTAGAGCACATTTGTCCTAAGAGTGAGTGTTGAGATTTTGGGTAGGATCGGATGTGCTCTAGCTCCAAAACTTTGTGGAGGGGCTAGAACACACAAGATCTCCAAGACCTAGAAATTGTTTGGAGAAATTCCACCCTGTGTGAAAGTTATTCAATAAATTAATTATTTTAATGGAGACCCTAAGTCTAACTTAGGGAAATTAAATAATTAATAGGAATTAATTTAAACATGTGGGTGAAAATGTTCTAAGTAACATGGATCAAGCCTTTTCTAATCTTAGCCGTTGATTAGAGATTAGATTACGACTGTTGATTTCTCAACGAGAAAAGTATTAAAAGAAGGCTTGGGGTCAGTTGGAGAACACACACGGAGCAGTAGCTCTTGAGCTAAGTCGAAATTCTGGGGCGCGGTTTGCTAAGAATTTTCGAGTGAGCTTGCAGTGCTGGTGAGGGATAGATTGACGAGGGATTATTCAAATTTGAGGTCTGAGAATACTAAGGTAGAGAGGCAATTCCATACTAGGTAGCGCAGAGACAAGCAGGAGGGATGTAGCCCAGCCAGGCTCATGTAGAGGCAGCGCAGAGGTTGACGCAGGGCCTTCAGGGTGACATAGAGGCAACACTGAGCCTAGAAGGGTGATGCAAGGGCAGCCTGTGCTACGTAGTGGCTACGCTGGGCAGGAGAAGCTGACGCAAAGTCTAGAGGAGCAGCATTGGGGTTCCAGTGATCCACAAAGGGCTCGTATTTAGTATTTAGGAGGAGTGGTTCCTCGGCTGAATCAACCATATTTTTTGTCTCCGAGTGATAGGTACATCTGCTGTGAATTCTCTATTGGGCAAACCATTACTGGTGCCCTTGATTGTATTCAAATATTCTGCTTAATAAGCAAACCCTCTAAGAGCTGCTGCATCAGTTTTCCCGCATTGGGATTTTCCTGGGACATTGTCCAAAAGATTTGTGTCCTTTGTCATATGTGCGTTATGCTTCAGTAAATAATTTGTATGTATGTGTAGGCTGCAATTGTGTTTACTTTGATATTTTACTGAATATTTCAGAAAATAACTTGTTAATTAAATCAAACAAGTAGGAGAAATAAATCAAGATACTGCAGTAGGGTTTCTATATTTAGAAATTTTTACATTTTCCCCCTTGTGGGTTTTTTCCATGGTCTTTGACCTAAATCTCTTTGTATCATTGATATTGGTTGTCTTATATTGTGCATATTGTTTGCTGTTCTATCTACAATTGTTACTATTATTGGGTTATTGAAATAAATTGGAAAAAGTGATTGCTACCGAAAGAAGAATTCGTTAAAGTGATCGTTACAACATAGAACATTGAGAAATTAACAATAAGCCCATCGAAAACATTTATCCATGAAAAATAAATCCAAACCATCTCTAGAACTCAACCCTACTCTATTCAAGTGTCACTACTCCAGGCCATTGAAAATATTTGCCAAGGATGTGTGTATCCTTGTACTTGGAGGGCAAATTGGCCCTTATATTTTTTCCTCTGTTGCGAACATCGCGATAAAATCGCATTTTTTTATTTTTTCGCTGAAAAGATTTAATCGCCGATTTTTTTGGCGATTTTTTTATTTTGAAAAAATCGTGGGCCCGTCAAACAACGACGTAATAACATGCAAATTCAATTTTTTTTTTGTCATTTTTGCAAACAGAGGTTGAGAAATAGAGCAAAGGAGGAGAAGTCATCTTGAGAGGAGACATAGTGGGTGAGACAACTTGAGAGGACACCTGATATGGAGGCCATCTCTTTATATGCGATTGACACCACTGCTGCATGGAGGGTTGAGGCTGAGGGGCCATAATGGAGTGGGTAGCTCCTAGAAATGTAGATGAGGTGAAATCATTCATGGGGTTGACAGGTTATTACAGGATGTTCATAAGGCCTATCATGGAATCAACCCATGATTGGATAGAGCGGGAGGTAGTGGAGGGGGAGGAGGAGCAGCAGCAGTAGCAAGAGGAGGAGGAGGTGACACCACCTACTCCTGCTACCAGTAGAGGACGTGGTCTGCCTCCTTTAGCTTCCGGTGCTTCAGGTTCTAGAGCACAACAAAGTCCATTGCTAGCCCCACCAACTTCTTCATCTAGAGGGAAAGTTGCTACATTTTCTCGCAAGAGGGGTAGAGGAAATCAGTAGTATAGGTTATTTGGTGCATTCCTTTGTATATGACTTGTGATATGAGATACATTATTATATTTTTTGTTGATATTTTGAGGCTGAGTTGAGACTTAGGAGTTAGTATTCAGGACATGATTCACTGTTATGTGTGATGTAGCACTAGACATGATATTACACATCTTATATATTAGTTTTTTTTCATATTTGTGTGTCAATGCATTTATTTTATGTTGTGGATGCTTTAGATATTAAAAAAGTTGAAAAAAATGAATATTTTTTTATGTGCCGATTTTTCCCCGATTTTTACCAATTTTTTCACGATTTTTACAATCTTTTCCGATTTGTTCCCCTCGCCGATTTAATTCCGATCACGATGTTCACAACATTGAATTTTTCTAGCCGAAGATACTTCTAGAGGGGCAAGACAACCTGTTCAAGGAAGGGAGCCATGTAATATTCCTAATTGGAAATTAACATTAAGTAACAAAATAATGAACGAAGAATGACAATGCAAAATTAAAAACCTAAACACATAAATCAGAACTCCAATAAAATAGAGTAGAACAACTGAGCCATTTTATTAATGAAGGAAATATGGGTAGATAAGTGAGCGAGAACAATAGAACTTGTTGACCACTAGAGTGGCACCTAATGATTATGTGAAGACTCCATGCCCAAGGATGAACCAAAGGACACTTGTGCCATCAGAAATCATCAGTTCAACAGGATTTTTAAACTCTACTTCTTCTTCTTATCATTTTCTTCTTCGGTCCCCAGATTCTGCAGCCCTATGGGGATATTGTATAAATGTCACTAACATGATGAATAAATCCATGTAACAGGCCGAGGATCTTGGGACTCGATCAGCGAGTGAATACACCTTGGAGTGTTTTTTTTACTTGGTTAATTATTCCTTCTTTTTAGCGGCGAATAATTTTCTAGGTTTTTTGACTCGTTGCATTACCCCAAAGCCTGGGTAACAGCTTGAAGGTTGAGCCCCTAAAGCATCTTAGTGTCTAGAGTCAATGTATATTACCATGCTATGTCATCTCTGGAATTTCGCAGAATTTGACTAGGTCTAAGTAGGATTTTTTAATAATTAAAATTTTCCGCAAAACGCGATTTTTTAATTAATTTCTATGTAATGATGTAAATAAGTGGCCTTAGGAAATGTCTAGGGTGTGTAACCAGTCGAAATTCATCCTTAGAGACCCAACATTATGCTAGGACCCACTTTGGGGGTTATCACTCAGTAATTTCCCAAGGTTAAAGAAAGAACTCACCGAGGTAACCACAAACCTACTTTTAAGCCTTAGGATCTAGCCTTCCTATTGCTCAAAGAGGGCTCTCTCTATATGATTTAAATTTCTTGTTTATATCTGATTTTAGGCTAGTTATATAGAGAAAATTGGTTTTGGGGTTTTGATTTGGTTTGGTGGGGAAATCACTTAGATAGCTATAGATCTGTATCCCATTGGGAAAATGGAGTCAATGTGTCAAGCAGTAAGATCAGGATCAAGGTCTAAAGGTAAATGTTTACATGGCAAGATAGCAGAGTCACTTCGGATCTTCAAAGGCTGATGGTGAAATGGTTTTTATCGGGATGAAAGAGCAATTAAGGGTTCTTAAATCCAGATTAGGAATGAAAAGGCAGAGGTCAGTCGAAATCAGGGAGAAATTAAGGGTTCCCTGGTCTGGATATCAGTAGAAAACATTTAAATGATAATCAGTCAAAACAGAGTGCTTTTAACAAATTCTGAAATACAATTCCTGATTTATCATTTAGATTAAGAACACATTCATGAATAGATGGAAAACATAAGAAATTTGACAAGATGACAAGTGAAATACTTCACTGTAGTTGCCCAACACATGAATCTTGTAATATGATGCTTTATTTGCTATGATCCAGTCTCCTGACTTGAAATTGATACAAAAACCCTTAGGTTCAGAATAGTGTAGCTACAGAAATGTTAACCAATTAATCCACTCTCAATACTTCAAATGACGAAGTATTTATACAAATTCTAAACTAGAATATCTTTAAAAAATACCAAGACTGGTTTACAAATATCTCAAATTGCATTACATAAATAGAACTTAAATAAAGGACACTCAAAATTAATGAATCTATTTGGCACTATATTTATGGATTGATGGTGACAAAGAAGAGAAATTCGAATTTGATTTCAACTCTTAGTTGATGATGAGGCTTCCAAGTCACTATCTGTCTCCTTCCTCTGTGCATTTTGCTCCAGAAATTTTGCAAAAGAGGGTCCAGAAATCCCTTTGTATCTCTCAATCCGAGATAGATATGTAAAAAGTGCAAGAGGTTATTGTAGATAAATATGTTGTTGAGATAAACCTTTCCTAGTTTTCTAAAATTCCGCTCCAGTTGTTCACAATAGGCTCTGCAAAAATATGTGTAAAACAGAACTTTGCACAGTCCGAAAAATAGGCTGTGAAGATGTGCATGTATCTCTTCTTCTGTAATCCCTGTGTAAAAAGTGAGATAGGTTTTTGTAGATTGGCCTCTTAGAAACACAATTCTCCTCCAGTGTTTCAAAATTCATCTTGGGTTGGCCATAATAGTTTCTACAAAACTATAACTTAAACAGGAAATTTCTGGATAATGTCCCTTTCTACTCTGTTTCATCTTTTAACCTTATTGTTCTTTTAACTGTTTTTACTTTTACTTCGGATAAACTTCATTGTTGCTGGTAAAAGTGTTTTCATCTCTGTTTAACCATTACAGCTTCCGTGTTTACTTTTACTGTCTTACCTAGACTGCTCTGTTTCTGGGTAAATGTTTCCTACTTTGCTATATTTCTGCTCTAACTTGATTTTCTTTCTGTGTATAGAACTTCTGTTGAAGAAGACCATTTGAATTCATTTTCTTGTGAATTCTCGGAGTAAATAGACCTTTAACTAGTATTAAGTTGTTTATCCAAATTCTTCTTTTGCCAATAACCTGCAAAACAAAACAATTGTTAATAAAACTTTGGTCTGAAGGGAAGCCAGTAATGACTTTTAGGGAACAAGGAATACAGTGAAAGGAGTTCTAGCTGTAGCAGGGGTTTTCTCGCAATTTCGCAGAGGTGTGGGCATAAGGGTAGAGATGGGTTCTGAACCTCAAATAGCTTAGCACATTGGTGTGAAGCTATAATAGTTTACCACAGAGCAGAGTGAGTATGTTTTTTGCAAATGGCGCAGATATTACTACAATGGTTCAGGATTTTCATCGCATTACTTTATTGCCTTTAGTGCAGAGTGGAACAGTGGCTTATTGCAATAGAGGAATGATTTAACGCATTTGTGTAGGGGCGAGCAAGTGGTTTTCGCATTGCGGGATCAACAGGTAAGCGGTTTATTGCACGGGTGGAAAACAGTTAATGGTTTCGGGATGGAGGATGCGATGAAGCATGCGAAGGATGCGTGGCAGGGAGGGGCCGGGTGAAACCGCCTATTTCGCAAGCTCTTGGTGTTTTAAATGTCGGATGGTCAGGTGTTGCGAAATGGTACAAGGGCCGTTGGATCTATGGGCGATGATCGGACAACTGACGAGATTGCGAGGTTCAAAAGAGGTGGGACCTTGGGTGATTAATGGGCGGGGAGTTAAATGATAAACCAAAGGCTTTATTAATATAATCTAATATACTATAAACCAAAGGAGTAAGTATAATCTAATATATTATATGTTAAATAATGCAAGGGGATAGGGAAATATACATAGGCAGGGTTAATGGGTAGGGAATTAATATAATATAAAGAGTTAATATGGTATTGGGAATTTAAATAATATATAAACTATGGATAAAATAATATAAGGGGTTAGTATATGTATGCAGGAATGGGTTTTAAGTAATATCGAGGAAGGATTTTGGAAATGGGACCCGATATGGATAAGGGGGATTTTATGAGGGGAGAGGGATATTTACGATAGAAAAATAGTTAAACTAAGGGAAAAAGGAGTATTAGTAAAAGGGAAAGGGTAAAATATGAAGGGGAAGGGATATTTTACAAGGGAAAAGTGTTATTAGGAGGATGTTAGAAATATGAAATGAATCATCAGTGCTTTCCATGATTTTCCAAAGTGCTTCTGCCTACCCTTCTTTATCCTAGCATTTTTATTTCCTTTTCTTGGGTGCATTTATGCTTGCAAACCCTTATTCATTTTTCTTTCAATCAGCAAACTAACTAATTCTATCCTTATTTCTTCCAAGGGCTCAGATTAAACTGTTGAGCTCCTTATTTATTCTCTACCTAACTACTGATCTGCCAAGTTTAAACAGTTTGGATAGATCTTTATCCTTTATCTATTAGCATGAAATTTAAAGCATGAAAAGTCAAGATTGAGCTATTTGACCCTCATGGATTGTGGCATTTAGGACAAGCTGCACACAATCTTATTTGCAAAAGTAAAGTAATCGTAGTGGCATTTAAGCGTGCAACACTTTCATGATTTATTTTTATCTCTTTTTTGTTTGGGGTTCATTTTTATATTCTTTTTGATGTTTTTTCTTTCAAGTCCTTTGATTTTTCTTTTAGGACTTTCACCCTCTTTACATTTTTTTGTTTTTATGATATAGGAAAACAATTTGCAGAAAGCAAAGTATGTACATATTTACAAGAGTAATCAAAGTCAAATCAAAATTATGAATCCTATTATTGTAGGACCCTAACAGTGGCTTCACATGGGGATGGCATCTCATTGTGAGATGTCAAGAACACCTTCGACTAATAGCCTGATCCATTGGGCCAATCCCAAACATGCATACGCTGTGACTGAAAACTCTTGAACTGAATTTACACCTTTTTCTGGAAACTGAAATCTAATCTGAGACTAAAAGTTGCTACAACCTTCAAACCAAACTATTAAATCATCAATATCTTAGGGCCTTTTCCTTGGCTTCAAATCTTAAATGAATTATTTCAAACTAGCTAAAAATTGAAAACTGAAATAAGCTGAAATCCTACCTACTTACTCTAATCAGTTGTCCAACTGCTGGTTAGGTAAACTGAAACAACCAATGCAACCATTCAAGCATTATATACTGTTAAATTGGACAACTAGGTCCAAACTCCATGTTGTGATGCTCAGATGAAGACACCAATATTTTTATTGGGTTCCTCTTTCGGAGAGGTGCAAGATTGATCTAAAGATCATCTTGATCCAATGAGCAGAACATTTATTTTGAATTTATTTTTAATACTTTCAAAATATGTGCAGGTTGGCCCTATGGTTTTACACCCCCAACAAATGTGTTACACACCCTCAGTGATTGATACAAATAGAGTCAACGTTGGAGGACATTTCACTCATTCATCCTCACACATCATCTCTCCTCTTTTGATTTGGTTCGAGCTCCTTGGAGGCAGTTTTTGGTTCACACATGGGAAAGAAGGACGAAGAAAATTCTGCTATAGCTAGAGTTTCCACATAGGTTTGACCAATGTTGACTTTGGTCAATGCATGGTCCAAAGGAGCCGATTTTGGTGTAGACTTCGATTTATGCTGGCCGTACATTTTGGCACAAGAACTGAGGTCAAAGGTTGACCGAAGACTGAGCTGTGTTGACTTTTATTGCTGTTGTTCTGCGTTGACTTTTCTGGGGTTGACTTTGAGTTGGCCGTGTGGTTGTTTTGAGGGTTGTTGTGTCACATACTGGGCTGGCTGACCAAGGAGACTTTGCTGGTTGAAGCATCCTATTGACCGTCGTAACGCACCAACACATTTATTTGTTTCTGGTTTGTCTTCTGTTGATCTACTGGTATGTTCTATCAGCATTTTACTTGATTGTTTATGTGATTGCTGTAGTGGAAGTAAAGTTGCATCAAGCATAGAACATCTACATAAATTCACATGGTATCAGAGCTGAGGTGAAGACAAGCCCTATTTGTGGCAATCACCGAAGAAGAAAATGGGTTCCACAAACTATGGCTTCAAGGAGGATGACAAATTGATTGGGAAGGATGACTTCCATGCTTGGAAGATGATATTGGATCTTAAATTGGAAGACCAAGATGCCATGTACTATGTGCAGGGTAAAATCCAAGAACCTCCATCCATTGCTATTGTTGTTGCCAAAACAAAATAGAAGAAGGGGGAGATCAAGGCAAAGCTAATGATCAGGGAATCCATTCATAAGAGTGTGGTGGCCTACGTCTCTGAGCTAGGCACATCCAAAGAGATGTATGATAAGTTGGTCCTCATGTTCAAGGCCAACAATGCAAATCAAGTACTATTCTTCAAGAATCAATTGAAGAATCTGAAGAAAGGCAGGGATGAGTTCGTTCAATCATACTTTCTGAAGCTGACCGAGATAAGGAACAATCTGCTGGCTATTGGGGAGACAATAGCTGATCGAGAAATGGTACTCACCACACTTGGAGGGCTCCCATCTGAATGGCATATGTTCAACACTACTATTCTAAATAATAATGTGATACCTGACTTTGATGAAATACTATCGAGATGCGTACAAGAAGAGACAAGAATGAAGGAGTATGGAAATGAAGGAAATGCTGCTTACGTTGCTCATTCTAGAAAGAAGAACTTTGGTGGTCCAAAGAACAAAGGAAAAGCAGGGGCCCAAGGAAAGAAGGGCAAGTGTTTCACTTGTCATAGGCCAGGTCACTATGCTAGAGAATGTCCTTTCAAGAAGGGTTCTCCCGATGGTGATGACAACAACATCAACCGGCGGAATGGCAATCAAAGCAACAACATGTTCAAGGGAAAGAGGAAGGCTTCCTCCGACAGAAATGATCAAACCTTTCAAAAGGTCAAGAAACTCCAGGTATGAGGAATCAAATGTTGTTGATAAAAGAAATGAATATATTCTTGTATCTGCCCTCTTTGTTGCATCTCCACCCGACACTATGGATGTATGGTTGATAGACAGTGGTGCCTCAAGCCACATCACTTGTAATATCCCGAGAATGGATTCTTCAGCAGATCATGCCTGAAAAATGCATTCTTCAGTTATGATGGCTTCAGCTATCATAAAATATGTCTGAAAATTCTCAGCAACCAAAAGAAATAACAACAACCTTTACTCAACTTTTAGGGGCAAAAAGGTGGGGAAAAGTGAGGATTTTGGCCCTAAAATGAGTGTATAATCAAATCTGCGTAAAATGACGTCTCAAGGTTCTGGGATATGTTAGAATAGGTCAAGAGGGACTTCCATGTCGAATTTCAGCTCAAACAATGGCGTTTTGCTATATTAAACAGTTCCTCCTTCCCGACTAGTCAAGAAAAACCCTGATTTCCCAAGACTTTGAATATGCAGAAATTTGCTGAAGCAAGGGCAGCATATTTTCTGAAGGAATATGATGTATAACACTATAAATAATCAGAGAATGAGTTTGAGAACAAGGCATAGGCTTTCAGCGAGGTTAAACAACAATTTATATAGAAAAACCCCTCAAAATAGAGGTGCCGCAAGACAAAGATTGATGCAGAAACCCTTTCAGCGTTTTCTCCAGGAGATGTGAGACAAGAAGATGAATATATAGCCAATAATATATGTATCAGCAAGAGAGAATACAAATATTGAGGAAACAACCTCTCAAGAGAAGAAATGCAAGCTTCCACAACACATGTACATAAACATGAAAAGCACTGCTATTTCTGCATAAACCCCAAACTAAGAAAAATGTTGTATATGATATAATGCTGCTCTAAAATAGTGTAAACACATGGGTATGACAATAGATGGCTTAAAGACAATAGGGGAGCAAAGCTCTAACCCTTATAAGCAAAAATATCTCAATCCTCCAAGGGATTGGCTGAACTGCATAATACGACAAAAATGTCGGAGTTGCTGGACAGCTACTGCAACTCCAAACTGAAACCAAACAGAGAAGGCTGAAGATGATGAGCAACTGAAATAGACCTCCTCCAATAGATCTCCAAAGTGGAAGGCTGATCCTTACACTTGAGATCTTCCCCTCAAATCAACCGACAAACCCTCACTGTAGATACACCATGAAAATAACGCAGTAACTGAGAGGGACTGCGCAGTAGGGGCAGAATAACTGTTGGCCTGATGCCAAGATCTGCAAATCAGCTCCAATATCTCCCAATCTGATCCTCCAAAGGAAAGAGAGACTCTCCCTCTGAAAAACAAGAGAAGGAGGTGGTGTCGTAAAGTCACCACGGCAACACCCTACAACACAGTATTACGCTGCTGCAGCAATAACGCTGTCCTGGAGGATGATGCTAAGAAAATAACCTTGCCCGAGTAGGCACTCAAAGTCCCCCGGGGCTAAGGGTGAGATCTCCGCACGGAGACACTCGGTTGCACTAAACAGTGCAGCAGACGGGCTAAACAGCCAGCGTGCCAAAGAAAGACAAATGTCTCACTCAATAATCAATAATCCAAGAATCCAAGCATGCCCCAAATGAGGAGGCTCCTCCATCTTTTATAGTGTTGGTTTCCCTCCAAAAGCCAATGTAGCCTCTCTCTCTCTTCCACATCCTCATCCTTATCCACATTCTCATCCTTGTTTGCGCAGAAGCTTGGAGAAACTTCTAGAGTGTACATAGGCCCCCTCCTCCACGTGGTGTTGGGTCCCCCCTTGACTCCCACTTAAGTCACAACGTTGTGCTACTAGGTGGATGTCTTATTTCATTTAAGTGAGTTTAGACCCTCTTTACTCACTTTTTATTTACTTACAAACTATAGGTGGCAAAATAAACAAAATAGAATATTCCAATCTGCTGTCGCAAATTAGGAATATTATAGTCCCCCCCGGCAAAATGTTGCTTGCCCTCAAGCAACTGCCTGAACAAGTCTCCTCCTACCGGATGCTCTCCATCGATACTGCAAAATATGCCTGGGTCCCAGATGCGCCACTAAATCTCCCCTGTACTCTGCATCATCCTGATATGAAGGGATCTCTCAATGCTAGGATCCCAAACTGATCTCTCATGGTACCAGCCAACCAACAATCCTCCCGGATCCCATCGCCACCATGGCCAATAATAGCCCAAGTCCCATGGCTCGGACTGTGCACTGCCTCTAGCTATTACTGATGAAGACCATGACTCCGGCTGTGCTATATCTATCATGGTGTAAGCTGTCCCATCGCTTGTGTACCAGCTCATCACCTCTCTCCACTCAAGGCATGAAGTGAGGAACATCTCTCTCATGTGGGTCCTCCATCCCCAAGCAATCATCCAAACAAAATGAGCCACCTCCCGACAAGGCAACTCCTGAAAATTTCCTCCCACCTCAAGCTCCGGTAATGAAAGTGGGCTGAAAATCTGATCTTGGCAAGCATCATAGCTTACCCCATGCTGTCCTTCTCTCCACTCGCGACAAGTGTAGAGTGTATGCTGATCTTGGGCTGCAAAATCATTGCCCTCCACAATCCTCCAAAGAAGGTTCCTCCAACAATGAAGAATAGGCTGGCCCAAAACAATTCATCCATGAAGAATAGGACATGTGCATCATGGATCATCCTAATGAGATGTTTGCTGAAGGTGTTACATGAGGATACATAATGCAAACAATCTCTCACAAGGATACAATGTAGTCTCATCCACTGCAACTTCAGAAAATTACATGGCAAGCAATGTACAATATTCATCACATCTACTAATGGATAGTAAATGGCTGAATATGACAACAACATAAGACCAAACACTTGCCCATGGCTGTACAATGGATGAATATCAATCTCATGGCCCACCTCAAAAGAGAACACATATGTAGTAGTGGTGGCCATGCCCCCTCCCATGCTCCCATTATAACATGTAGTGCAGAGAATGTGAGAATTCTTCCCACTCAAAGACACATCCAACTCATGTGTCTCCCTCATAATCAAGCCTCCCATACAAATCTGATCTATATCAGTAAATGGAGACATAATCAGCAGCAAAATGAAGGAAACGCTGAAGGTTACATGTGATGAAAAGAGGTACCAACAGCTTCTCCAACAAGTACAGCGCAGTTTCACAAGTTACTGCTTGATAAGAGTACAAGGAAAAATGTTTATGTTAACCATGCATGTCTTCATATGATACATGATATAGGGCTGCAAATGAACACATACATGAGGTGATAAAACATTTTCCCAAAGCTACAAAAGAGATGGTTGCCTCCATCATGTAGACTGGCCCAATAAAACTCATGGAGCAATATGACAAGCTTGCCCCCTTGTGAAGCAATGCACTGCATAGGAATGGCAAGAGTGTGCAAATCAATGAATGTATAGACAAACTCCTCATCATATGCTGGAAGTGAGATGGTACATGGATCCATAAATGAGTCCTCCATAGTGTTTTGGTATGCTATGAAGAAGAATGAACCATGTGCTACAAGAAGATAATCCTCCTTATGCTTGGAAATCCAAGTTAAGAAGAATATGCCATAGTGATAAATGTCTCTATCATCATTACCTCCTCTAAGTGCAACAAATATGAAGTGATCTTGGGACCTATGGGTTATAGATCCACCATATCTCTGCTGGGCACACTTCATCCATAAATCTCTGCTCCAAGGTGACAATGTTGTGAGCTCATGCAAGTAAGCTCCTGTCAATACAAAGCTCTGTTCTTTGACATGCTTCTTGTCAAAGACTCCTCTAATAATGCTGCAACAAATATGGAATACCTCCCAAGATGGAAGTGCTTCCCAATCATCATCAAAGACCAAGGAGATAGTGCCATCTCCTCCTCCTGCAACACCATACAAAGTGTGAGAGCAAATCTGCCCTTGCTCTCCCAGAAACAAACCAAGCAACAAGACATTGTGTTGCCTCCCCATACCTCCATCATACCAATCATGTGATGAAGACACAATGAATGATATGAGTATCATATCAACACCATGCATGCATACTCTATGCTGCTCAATGATGCAAGTATCCAGCCATCTTTCCTTCATCCTCCGACTCTTAGGAAGAGTGTTTGCCAAGTGATGGCCAAACTCTTTCAAGAGTAACCAGCGCAGCCAAGCCTCCTGCTGCCCGGTATCATAGATCTGCAAGTACAAGTGATGGCCAAACTCCCTCAAGAGTAACCAGCGCAGCCAAGCCTCCTGCTGCTTGGTATCACAGATCTGCAAGTAGCCTCCTAACTCCTTGCTCATCATCCCCATCCACTCAATCACTTGTGGATGCCTCCTTCTTCTCCTCATCCTGGTACTCCTCCCATGAGGGCTACCATCCTCCCAAATCAAATTACTGATTTTGCACTTCATGGGATTTTGAAATATAAACTTCTCAAGGATCATTGAGACCCTATCAAGAATCAAATAGGTGGTAGGCAAAAACCTCCCATCATGATGTGTATGGCTCAAGGGATGTCCAACACAAGCATGAGAGATGTTATCCATCCTAAGATGTCCTCCATCTTCTATTCGCTCTCGTGAGAAGGAAAGAAAATCATTGCATTCCATGGTGTGTCGAAGTGCATCTCCAACGAGATCTCTCCTTGAGACCTCCCTTTCATCCATAGTCTTCCAAAACCAATGAGGTCTTGGATCTGAAAGTAGAAGTTCCTCTTTGAGCTAAGAAGAGCTCATCGAAAAAGTGTCATCTTGAAGGGAGAAAAGGTTTCTTACTCCAAGATGTCTACCATCAACCTTCAAGTCTTCAAACCCCAATCTCCAATGTGATGTACAATCCAACAATGGCTCATGAGAATGAGTGTTTGATTCCTTCTTGAGTGTTTCCATGCTGCACAGCGCAGTGCAACCAAGCTGCTCTATAGTAGCACTGAGATTTGACCCTTGGTCCTGCAAAAGTAGATCTCCACATTGATCAGAAGAATTTGCCGCAACAATGGAATGTGGAAATATTTTCATGCCTTGATGTGCATTTGGAACTTCTTGTAGGGCTACAAGAGTCCCATCCTCAAAAGTGTTGGCTGCCCCAACTGTTGATGCATGTGGTTGCTCCTCCATGAGTGTGACAGCGTTTTCACAAGCCTCCTCAAGAGGTGATGTGATCTCTTCTTCTCGATTAGAATTGGAAGCGCATGGTACTTCCTCTTCTTTTTCTTCAACCTTCTTGACCTCCTCAACAGTGGATGCATCTTTTCTGGATCTGAAAAAGAATAAACTCTCCTTTTTCACCGTTCCGGTCTTCTTGGGCTTAGATTCATAGGGACTAGTGGATCCCTCATGCATGGGAAGAGGTGATCTCCCAGTAGTACGCTGCAAATCTGAACTCTGCATGCTAGAAACTCCTCTGTTACCATAGTACCTTCCTCCTTCATCCAGTCTGAGCTCACAGTAATCTTTGAAGGGCAAAGCTGCTTTGAAGTCTTCCCCCATGGACTTCCATTCTCGTAAATAATCTCCAAAGGGTATATGACCATGCTGCCTCCCTTTCTCACTCGGTACTGGAGGTAAGAATGTAGGCATTGTGATCCTCATATTTGCCATAGCTAGCTCCACAGGCTGAGCCAGAACTATGCTTTGATACCACTATAATATCCCGAGAATGGATTCTTCAGCAGATCATGCTTGAAAAACGCATTCTTCAGTTATGATGGCTTCAGCTATCATAAAATATGTCTGAAAATTCTCAGCAACCAAAAGAAATAACAGCAGCAACCTTTACTCAACTTTTAGGGGCAAAAAGGTGGGGAAAAGTGAGGATTTTGGCCCTAAAATGAGTGTATAATAAAATCTGCGTAAAATGACGTCTCAAGGTTCTGGGATATGTTAGAATAGGTCAAGAGGGACTTCCATGTCGAATTTCAGTCAAACAAAGGCGTTTTGCTATATTAAACAGTTCCTCCTTCCCGACTAGTCAAGAAAAACCCTGATTTCCCAAGACTTTGAATATGCAGAAATTTGCTGAAGCAAGGGCAGCGTATTTTCTGAAGGAATATGATGTATAACACTATAAATAATCAGAGAATGAGTTTGAGAACAAGGCATAGGCTTTCAGCAAGGTTAAACAACAGTGTATATAGAAAAACCACTCAAAATAGAGGTGCCGCAAGACAAAGATTGATGCAGAAACCCTTTCAGCGTTTCTCCAGAAGATGTGAGACAAGAAGATGAATATATAGCCAATAATATATGTAGCAGCAAGAGAGAATACAAATATTGAGGAAACAACCTCTCAAGAGAAGAAATGCAAGCCTCCACAACACATGTACATAAACATGAAAAGCACTGCTATTTCTGCATAAACCCCAGACTAAGAAAAATGTTGTATATGATATAATGTTGCTCTAAAATAGTGTCAACACATGGATATGAAAATAGATGGCTCAAAGACAATAGGGGAGCAAAGCTCTATCCCTTATAAGCAAAAATATCTCAATCCTCCAAGGGATTGGCTGAAATGCACAATACGGCAAAAATGCCGAAGTTGCTGGGCAGCTACTGCAACTCCAAACTGAAATCAAACAGAAAAGGCTGAAGATGATGAGAAACTGAAATAGACCTCCTCCAATAGATCTCCAAAGTGGAAGGTTGATCCTTACACTTGAGATCTTCCCCTCAAATCAACCGGCAAACCCTCACTGTAGATACACCATGAAAATAACGCAGTAACTGAGAGGGACTGCGCAGTAGGGGCAGAATAACTGTTGGCCTGATGCCAAGATCTGCAAATTAGCTCCAATATCTCCCAATCTGATCCTCCAAAGGAAAGAGAGACTCTCCCTCTGAAAAACAAGAGAAGGAGGTGGTGTCGCAAAGTCACCACGGCAACACCCTACAACACAGTATTACGTTGCTGCAGCAATAACGCTGTCCTGGAGGATGATGCTAAGAAAATAACCTTGCCCGAGCAGGCACTCGAAGTCCCCCGAGGCTAAGGGTGAGATCTCTGCACGGAGACACTCGGTGCACTAAACAGTGCAGCAGACGGGCTAAACAGCCAGCGTGCCAAAGAAAGACAAATGTCTCACTCAATAATCAATAATCCCAGAATCCAAGCATGCCTCAAATGAGGAGGCTCCTCCATCTTTTATAGTGTTGGTTTCCCTCCAAAACCAAATGTAGCCTCTCTCTCTCCTCCACATCCTCATCCTTATCTGCGCAGAAGCTTGGAGAAGCTTCTAGAGTGTACATAGGCCCCCTCCTCCACGTGGTGTTGGGTCCCCCCTTGACTCCCACTTAAGTCACAACGTTGTGCTACTAGGTGGATGTCTTATTTCATTTAGGTGAGTTTAGACCCTCTTTACTCACTTTTTATTTATTTACAAACTATGGGTGGCAAAATAAACAAAATAGAATATTCCAATTTGTTGTCGCAAATTAGGAATATTACATCCTTGAGTTCAAGGAAGCACTCTACGATATGGTTGAGAAGGATACTAATCTAGAAATTATCCTTGAAGATAATGCCACATATCCCGTGAAAGGGACAGGGACTGTGACCCTCCACTTGTCTCAAGGTCAAGTCCTCCGCTTGCAGGATGTACTCTATGTACCTAATTTGAAGAAGAACCTTGTGTCTATATCGGCCATGGAAGACAAAGGTTTCAATGTGGCATTCACTGATGGAAAGGTGTGCATGTGGAAGAAGAGCTTCAAGGAAGCTATCACGATTGGGTTTAGAGTTGATACACTCTACCAGGTTGGAGGAAGTCTACTGGGAGATATGACATGTGATACTATCTGACAAACTGAACTTTGGCACCGGAGGTTTGGACACTTTCATTACAAGGCCCTTCTCGAAGCAAGGAAGGTGGTGACAGGGATGCTCGAGTTTTCAAATAATCATGAAGGTGTATGTAAGGGTTGTGCTGAAGGAAAGCATACAAGGGGACCTTTCCCCTCAAGTGTCACAAAGAGATCTGATGTGTTGCAATTGATCCATTCTGATCTATCTGGTATGTTGCCCATGACATCCTTGGGAGGATGTTCTTATTATATGACGTTCATAGATGACTTCTCTCACAAAACCTGGATATACTTCTTAAAGAAGAAGGATGAGGCTTTCATGTTGTTTTTTACCTACAAAGCCTTGGTGGAAAATGTGACAGGGAAGAAGATCAAGATTTTGAGAACCGATAATGGCACTGAATATGAGACAAACGAGTTCAAGGACTTTTGCAGAGAAGCTGACATCAAGAGGGAGACCACAACTGTCTATACTCTTGAGAAAAATGGCATTGCTGAATGAAAGAACAGGACCATTGTGGAAGCTGCCCGTGCTATGCTATGTGACCAAGGTCTACCGAAGTTTCTGTAGGGAGAAGCTGCGAACACTGCTGTGTACATACAAAACCGATGCCCGCATTCCGCACTAGACTCCAAAACTCCCGAAGGGGTTTTCTCTGGTAAGAAACCTGATGTCTCACATTTTAGAGTTTTTGGATGTCCTGTTTATTTTCATGTGCCGAAAGAAAAGAGGAGCATGCTGGATTCTTCTGGGAAGAAAGGAATGTTTGTGGGCTATAACGAAACTTCGAAGGCCTATAGAGTCTATGTGCCTGGTCAAAGGGAAGTGGAGATATGCCACGATGTCACTTTTGACGAAGATGCTTCCCTGAGGAAAGTAGTCAATCTTCCGAGATTTGAGGAAGATCATGAAGCAAGGCCTGGAAATCAAGAGGAACCGAAGGACCCGCCTGATGTTGAAGGACCGATGGACCTGATTGATCTACCTCCTTCACTGGGAAAGAGACCATCATGGCTCAGGGACACTCGAGGATGCTGAGGGACATATGGCCCCAAGGGGAACATTCCATGAAAGCAAGAAGTCGATTAGATACCAAGGGTATCTAGCAGCCATGAGTACTATTGTACAATCTGAGCCTTGATCTTTTGAGGAAGCCATAAAGCGTCAAGCCCGGAAGGATGCTATGTACGAAGAGTATGAGTCCATAATGAAGAATGGTGTCTGGGATATGGTTCCAAGATCGAAGGACAAAGCAGTTGTCACCTCGAAATGGCTCTACAAGATCAAGCATGGATTTGATGGAAGTGCTGAAAAGTTCAAGCCAAGGTTTGTTACTCGTGGCTTCTCTCAAAAGGAAGGCATAGACTATGATGACATATTTGCACCTGTTGCTTGATATACCACCATTTGATCTATTATAGCCCTTGCTGCTACGCAAGGATGGAGTCCCCATCAGATGGGTGTGAAGACCACATTTCTGCATGGTGCGATAAAGGAAGAGGTTATATGTGGAGCAACCTCTAGGGTTCGAAGTCTAGGATCGGGACACCCATGTCTGCAGGTTGAAGAAAGCCCTCTATGGGCTGAAGCAAGCATCTAGAGCTTGGTACGAGAGGATAGATAGCTACCTCATGAAGCTGGGCTTCACTCATAGTAACACTGATCCGAACCTTTACTTCAAGGTTGTCAAGGAGAAGCCTCTCATTCTGGTGTTGTATGTGGATGACCTCTTCCTGACAGGTGCTGACCCTCTCATTCATCAGTGCAAGAGGGAGCTCACTGCTGAGTTCGAGATGATGGACCTAGGACTGATGCACTATTTCCTAGGCCTGGAGGTCTGGTAGAGACTTGGCGAGATTTTATTTTCTCAAGGAAAATACATTGTGAAGCTTCTGGAAAGATTTAGTATGGTGGACTGCAAGTCCGTGTCGACACCAATGGAGCTCAACTTTAAGAAGATGAGCGGCAGCGCTGCTAGGCCCGTATTAGCAAATCCTACGGAGTATCGTCAACTCGTAGGGGTCCTGATGTTCTTAGTGAACACCTGTCTAGATATATGTTTTGCATGAACACTGTGAGTCAACACATGGTTGAGCCTAATCACTTTCACTGGGTTGGTGCTAGATCTTCTGAGATATCTTCGGGGCACAATAAACCATGGGCTATGATACACTGCCAAGAGCGTGACATTCCTTGGATATACTGATGCCAATTGGGCTGGCAGTGTGGTGGATTGTAAGAGCACATCGGGATGCTGCTTCAATCTTGGTTCTGCTTTGATATCGTCGATGAGCAGGAAGCAGAAATCAGTGGCTTTAAGCACCGCAGAGGCCGAATACATTGCAGCGAGTATGGCCTACTGTGAAGCAGTTTGGTTGTGAAAGCTCTTTAGTGAGCTATTCGGACATGTGCTAGATACCATCGTGATACTCTGTGATAACCAGAGTGGGATTTGCTTGTCCGAGAATCCAGTGTTCCACGATCGATCCAAGCATATTGATATCAGGTACCACTTTATCCGGGATATGGTACAGCGACGTGCCGTAAGGCTCGATCATATAGGAACTGATGAGTAGGTCACAGATATTCTCACAAAGCCCCTGGGGAAGGTCAAGTTCTTAACCTTCCGTGAGAGTCTTGGTATCATGGAATGACCCTATGATGTGGGTCCTGTTGGACGTTGAGCTCTGGGAGCTCTGGGGGCCTTTGGGGATAGCTTCTCGGAGCTATAAGCACCTAGGTTGCGGGGAAGCGTCCCCCCCCCCCCCTCGTTCCCGTTTCTGAAACGCGCTCCGTGCGGGAGCGTTTTGGGAGCGCGTTTCCGAACCTGTTAAAACGCTCCCTGCCTTTTCGGGAGCTTTTCTGGAAACGCTCGGGAGCGAATGCTCCCTGAGCGCTTCGGGAATGTTTTTTAAACGCCGGAAGCGCTCAGGGAGCGTTCGCTCCCGAACGCTCCCCGAAACAAAAAAACGCTTCCTGCTAGGCGGAAATTTTTTTCAATGAAAAAACGATTTGTTTAGGGCCAGAAATGGGTTTTAGGGTTGATGTGGAGGTAAGAGAAACATTGACATTTCAGGTAATGTTAAATTCTTAAAGTAAAAGTGACATTTCCTTTATTTTTCATTTTCATCCTTTTACTTAAATTTTCATCCTTTTATTTTTCATTTTCATCCTTTTACTTAAATTTTTAACATTACCATGAAATGACTCTGGATGTTTAAGAGTGGTTTCGACCTCATTGGATTTCATATGGAGAAACTAGAATTTTAGGTTTCACTCAAAATTCAGCAGACTTAATGGTTTTCAGGGTTTCATGGTTTGGGAATTTGCAATGTTTCCATTTGATTCTATCATGTGTAAGGGTATGATATTGGCATTTGATCAAGAGCATGAAGTCCTTTAAGAACCTTGATGTGCCCTTCAATCAAAGGAAAACAACTGGTTAGGCATGCTAATCTTTTTCTACCGCATTTTAAGGTTGAGGAGATGAACCCTTCACTCAAACCAAAATCATTGGTTAAGCATGTTAAACTTTTTCAATTTCTATCATGTTATAAGGTTGAGCAATCCAAGTTTGAAGACTTTGAGCTAGATGATGTTTATGTATCTCTTGTTGATGATCCCATTTCTAGTAGCGATGAATCAATGATGAGTTTCATGAGAGACCATGTTGCTCGGTGATTTGTAGTTTTGATGTCTATTTTTGCTACTACTACTACTACTAAAGTTGTAGAGGAGTTTTAGGAGTCCTCAAACTTTGAGCCATATTATTTATTTAGCTCATGTTGATGATCCCTTGTCTAGTAGTGGTGATGATTTTGATCATGATGAGGAGTGATCATGTTGTTGATCACTAATATGTAGTCTTGTATTAGGCCAATGGCCTCATAGCTTGTAGCATTGTTTTTGGACTTTATGGGCCATTTTGAGCCTCATTGCTTATGTATTTTTCGATGATATGTATTGCACTCGGTGCCATTTTGATATATTCACCTTTGCATGGTATATAAATGAGCAAACTTTGCATATTTTGTCTCTATTAGCTTGGAATCATGGTTGCAAATCTTAAAAATAGTTTTTTTTATTAAAAAATAATTATTTAATGTATTTTTTTTTAAAACCGGTTCATTGAGATCTGACCGCTCCCGGTTAGAAACCCAGTTCATTAGGTCCACCGGTCCGGTCACCGGTTCCGGTTTTAATAACTATGCTCACACAAATCCGGAAGTACAAGAGGGGTACATGAAGGCATTGGACAAGTTGGTACCTGACAGGGAGGAGTGTGCTAGATTGTGCCTTGAATTAGGCAAATACTTCAGTTGCACTGCTAACTTTGGTTCTTTCCATGCAATGGAAGACGGGGACAGATTTGATGCTATCACATGGTGGGAAGCATATGGCGGCATGGGACTTTTGCCAAAGTTGGCTAAAAAAGTTCTGTCACGGGTTGTGAACACTTCTTCTGCAGAGAGGTGTTGGAGCACCTACAGCTTCATACACAATGTGAGAAGAAATAGGCTGAATGAAAACCGAGCTGAAAGCTTGGTTTATGTGCATTACAACTTGAGGTTGTTGAGCCATTACTGTGATCGGGCAAATGAGGATCAATCATACAGAGTCTGGAACAACAACCCAGAGGATGATAATTTGGAGGACGACACGATACATATGGAAGAATTGGAAGCATAACTTTTTAGGGATGATGATGAAGCATCAGCAGCACCGCCACACACAGGGCCAGTCCCACCATCTACTGGTAGCAGTGCGGGTGCCAGTGCCAGCGCTAGTGCCAGTTCTCGATATCACACTATTGTTCCTTTGCAGATCCAGCCTCCACCTTCTAGTCATGGTCGTGGTACTCCTGAGAGTACTAGAAGACCACCATTTCCTCGTGGCTCGCACAAATTAGACATTTCTCGTGGGCGTGGCAAGGGGCCAGCCAGTAGATAAAATAGATTTGTTGTTTACTAGTCTTTTCTAGTTGTTGTTGACAGTTGAACAATGGAAACTTGACTCTTTCATATATTTAATGACAATTTAAGTTTGAAGTTTGAATTTGAAAGGTGAAACTTTGAAGTTGGCATTTATAAGTTTACAAGTCATTATGAATTATGAATATGATGCTTCATGAAAGTTATATGGTGATCAATGAATCAGTGATGATAAATGTTATATATTGAATTTTGAAATCAATGAATCAATGATGATAAATGATATATATCAATGATGATAAATGTTATATATTGAAATTTGAAATCAATGAATCAACGACGATAAATGTTATATATCAATGATGATAAATGTATATTGAATTTTGAAATCAATGAATCAATGATGATAAATGTTAGATATTGAAATTTGAAATCAATGATGATAAATGTTATATATCAATGATGATAAATGTTATATATTGAATTTTGAAAGCTTGAAACCTTCAGATTGATGATTTGCGAGACTCAACAGTCAATGATGTGGTTGATGAAGATTATAACTTCTAGATGATTGATGTTATATGATTCAATCTATGTTTTTATGTTTTTTATGTCTAATTCATCATTCTACATGTTTTTGTTGACATATATGCATCAAAATATAAAAAATATTTAAAAAATATATATATATATATATATATATATATATATATATATATATATATAAACGCTCCCGAAAATGCTCCGGACCGGAAGCTTTTAAAAATGGCGCTCCGCGCTTCGCTCCCGCTTCCGCTTCCAAGTAACCTTGATAAGCACTCATGGGGCTAGGCTTGCCGAACCTTGTGGTGCTTCTGCCCCACCGTTATGATGTTTGAGTTTGTTCACCTCTCATTATCTGTGCCTCGTATGCATCCTACCCATTGAGTTCAGGGCTCATGGGAAGTACCTCTCATTTGGCCAGTGAGGTGGGAAAAGCTAGAGACTAGTAGCAAAGACTGATGGACACATCAGAGATTTCCGTATTCTCTATCTTGGATGGCACGATCCAACCACTTGATCTCGGATCAAGTATAGTGAGGTTTCGGACCTCCAACTGACTTCGGGTCAGGTAAACCAACTTCGAGTTGGTATGAAACTCTTTGTGAGTCCTATAGAGGGGTCGGACCTCTGGGTTGAATCTGTCAGCCGAGAATGATGTCTTTGTGACTGACCCACTTTTGTTCTGAAATAAAGAGGCCAGCAAAGAAAGTTACGGTGGGATGACACATGATGTTTGATTGCACAGGTGGATGGAGTTCTCCCTAGTTGAGAGGGAGTTTTAAATTGGACAACTAGGTCCAAACTCCATGTTGTGATGCTCAGATGAAGACACCAATATTTTTATTGAGTTCCTCTTTCAAAGGGGTGTAAGATTGATTTAAAGATCATCTTGATCCGATGAGCAGAACATTTATTTTGAATTTATTTTTAATACTTTCAAATATGTGCAGGTCGGCCTTAAGGTTTTATACCCCCAGCAAATGTGTCACACACCCTCAGTGATTGATATAAATAGAGTCAACATTGGAGGACATTTCACTCATTCATCCTCACACATCATCTCTCCTCTTCTGATTTGGTTCGAGCTCCTTGGAGGTAGTTTTCGGTTCACATGTGGGAAAGAAGGACGAAGAAAATTCTGCTACAGCTAGGGTTTTCACGCAGGTTTGACCAGCGTTGACTTTGGTCAACGCATGGTCCAAAGTAGCTGATTTTTTATGCAGACTTCGATTTATGCAGGCCATACATTTTGGCACAAGAACCGAGGTCAAAGGCTGACTGAAGACTGAGTTGCATTGACTTTTATTGCTGTTGTTCTGCGTTGATTTTTTCTGGGCGGCGTTGAGTTTTCTGGGGTTGACTTTGAGTTGACCGTGTGGCTGTTTTGAGGGTTGTTGTGACACATACTGGGATGGCTGACCAAGGAGACTTTGCTGGTTGAAGCATCCTGTTGACCGTCGTAACGCATCAACACATTTATCTGTTTCTGGTTTGTCTTCTGTTGATCTATTGGTATGTTCTATCAGCATTTTACTTGATTGTTTGTGATTGCTGTAGTGGAAGTAAAGTTGCATCAAGCATAGAACATCTACATAAATTTACATGTACTTCGATAGATTTTGCTGCATTTGCTTGTTGATTATCAAACTATAATTCTGCAACCTATTAGAAACTTGTCAACAAATGAGAGAATAAGGAAATACTTGATTTACTTTGTTGACTCTAGAAACTTTTTAAAAGGATCTTCCAAGATATATACACTAATGTTTAACTGATCTAAACAACTATACATCTGTTCTGGATGGCCTCCATGCCATGAAACTGAAATGTTATTTTCATCTTTATCTCCCTGCAAACTTTTTGATAAGATTTGTGATGATATTCCTACTGATTGTAATATTTCACTGTTGAAACCTTTATCATCTTGATTCTGAAACTCATAATTTGTTAATGGAGGAAGGCTTTGAATGCATTCAATATCCAGCACAATAGCTATTGGATCATGAAAAACTTGTGAGGCTGGCTACAATCTATTGGATATGGATTTGAATGAGATTTCATAGATTTTTATAGACTGCTCATCTTTTGCTCTAAAGATATTATACCATATTTCCTTTAAAAGCTGAAATGATTCAAAACATAGTGGTATAGAACTCTCATGTGTCATCTGATCAAGTATTTCAATAGAATTTGATAATTGTAATTGTGAAACTGAATAATCCTGATCAAGAAATTCATTGTTTTTTTGTTGTCCATAACAATCTCTAAAGACTGGTGATTTTTTATTGCATTAAAGTTGTCTTTGATGAACTGAAATGAAGTAAAACAAAGAGGTAGAGATCCATGATTTACTTCCCAATTTTCTACACTTTCTTCTTCACTCTCATGGCTGATCTGTATTGGCTGATCATTGTATTCTGGTTGCTGAAACTGAGTTTCCTCATCCCACAAATTAGCTTTTGATTGCTCTGTAAATTTAGTTTGAGTTTGAAGAACATAATTATCATCATATTGATCATAGTCAGGGAAATCATTAAATGAAGGAATGTCATCAAACATACACATTAAATTGGTAGATTCCTCTTCCACATATTGATCTATAAATCCATTTTCTAATCTATGATAATTAGAATTAGCAGGAATTTGCTCATGGCTATTAGGCTCTTCTATTTCTTCATGGTGATTTTGAACAAAAAAATCATCTTTCATAGTGATCTTCTGTATGATTTCATCTAGTTTTCTTACCAAAAGGCTGAGTTTTACCTCTACAATGTTTTTCTTCTCTTCTTTGGCTTTCAACTTTTCTTTTCTGATTTGCAGATTAATTTCTACATCAACTACAATGTTCTACATTTGTACAAGTGTTTCTGAATCTCTTTCTCTTAACTGAAATTCTATTTCTGGATCAAAGGCACTTGGATAATGCAAGAGAGCTGAATTATGAGGAGGTCTAATATTTTATGGTATTGAATAATAAACGTGATTAAATCTGTCAGAAAATTGTTATATTGTTTCATTTGGATGTCTTTTTAATTGATTATATTCTTCTATGATCACAAAAAGACTGACTTTAATTATCCATCTGTCAAGAAATTTTTTGACAAACTACTGGAAATTTGAGATGCTTGCATTAGGCAGATTCTTGAACCAACTCTTTACTCTATTTTGCAAAGAAAGAGCAAAAAGTATGATTCTAACATCATCTTCATCAATCTCAAATAGGTCCAGATAATTCTCAAAACCTTGAATATGTTTTTGGGCAGTGATGTTATTATTTTCTCCATCAAAGCTAGGAAGAAATTTGTAATAGTTATAAGGGAAATCATAGAGTATAGGAGGTAAAATGAGGGGCTTATATCTATCAGGAACTTTACAAGGTAGAGGAATATGCACAGGGATTGTAAGATGACTCTTGATTATTTGAGGCTTCTTAATTGGAAAATGATCATCATAAGATTCAAAAGAAAGCTGCTCGAAGGGATTAGGAGAACCAGTATTTACAATCTTTAAAAGAAAATAATTAAAAACTAATCTAAGATCTTCTCTAAAATACAATATACATTGAAAATATTTCTTAATGAGAAAGAACATGATGTCTTGGATTGTAATCCAAGTTTAAAGCCCGATCTTTCCATATTGTTCTTTCAGGTTCATTCCTTCAGTGGAGTCTTGATTGTGAAATTGATTTGGAGTCGCTAGGTGTATGATTTTAACCTTTGTGTGTCTGATCACTGTCCACCATCATAGATCAGATCTGAACCTATAAAATATTTATGAAGAAAATGTTAGTCTCCCCAATATGGTCGCCAATATGTTATCACTCAGTAATTTCCCAAGGTTAAAGAAAGAACTCACCGACGTAACCACAAACCTACTTTTAAGCCTTAGGATCTAGCCTTCCTATTGCTCAGAGAGGGCTTTATCTATATGATTTAACTTTTTTATTTATATCTGATTTTAGGCTAGTTATATAGAGAAAATTGGTTTTGGGGTTTTGATTTGGTTTGGTGGGGAAATCACTTACTTAGATGGATAGCTATAGATCTGTATTTCATTGGGCAAATGGAGTCAATGTGTCAAGTAGTCAGATCAGGATCAAGGTCTAAAGGTAAATGTTTACAGGGCAAGATAGCAGAGTCACTTCGGATGTTCAAAGGCTGATGGTGAAATGGTTTTTATCGGGATAAAAGAGCAATTAAGGGTTCTTAAATCCGAATTAGGAGTGAAAAGGCAGAGGTCAATCGAAATTAGGGAGCAATTAAGGGTTCCCTGTTCTAAATATCAGTAGAAAACATTTAAATGATAATCAGTGAAAACAAAGTTCTTTTAACAAATTCTAAAACACAATTCTTGATTTATCATTTAGATTAAGAACACATTTATGAGTAGATGGAAAACATAAGAAAATTGACAAGATGACAAGTGAAATACTTCACTGCAGTGGCCCAACACATGAATCCTGTAATATGATGCTTTATTTCCTGTGATCCAGTCTGCTGACTTGAAATTGATACAAAAACCCTTAGGCTCAGAATAATATAACTACAAAAATGTTCAGAAATTAATCCACTCTCAACACTTCAAATCATGAAGTATTTATACAAATTCTAAACTAGAATATCTTGAAAAAATATCAAGATCGGTTTACAAATATCTCAAACTGTATTATGTAAATAGAACTTAAATAAAGGACACTCAAAACTAATGAATCTATTTGGCACTATATTTATGGATTGATGGTGACAAAGAAGAGAAATTCGAATTTGATATCAATGCTTAGTTGATGATGAGGCTTCCAAGTCACTAACTGTCTCATTCCTTTGTGCATTTTGCTCCAGAAATTTTGCAAAATAGGTACCAGAAATCCCTTTGTATTTCTCAATTCGAGATAGATATGTAAAAAGTGAAAGAGGTTATTGTAGATAAATATGTTGTTGAGATAAACCTGTCTCAATTTCCTAAAATTATGCTTCAGTTGTTCACAATAGGCTCTGCAAAAATATGTGTAAAACAGAACTTTGCACAGTCCGAAAAATAGGCTGTGAAGATGTGCATGTATCTCTCCTTCTGTAATACCTGTGTAAAAAGTGAGATAGGTTTTTGTAGATTGACCTCTTAGGAACACAAACCTCCTCCAGTTTTTCAAAATTCATCTTGGGTTGGCCATAATAGTTTCTGCAAAACTATGACTTAAACAGGAAATTTCTAGAAAATGTCCCTTCATGCTCTATTTTCATCTTTTAACCTTATTGTTCTTTTAACTGTTTTTACTTTTACTTCGGATAAACTTCATTGTTGCTGGTAAAAATGTTTTCATCTTTGTTTAACCATTACTGCCTCCGTGTTTAATTTTACTGTTTTACCTTGACTGCTCTGATTCTGGGTAAATGTTTCCTCCTTTTCTGTATTTCTGTTCTAACTTGATTTTCTTTCTGTGTATAGAACTTCTGTTGAAGGAGACCATTTGAATTCATTTTCTTGTGAATTCTCGGAGTAAACAGACCTTTAACTAGTATTAAGATGTTTATCCAAATTCTTCTTTTTCCAATAACCTACAAGACAAAACAATTGTTAATAAAAACTCTGGTCTGAAGGGAAGCCATAATGACTTTTAGGGAACAGGGAATATAGTGAAAGGAGTTCTAGCAATAGAAGGGGTTTTCTCGCAATCAGAGGTGTGGGCATAACGGTAGAGATGGGTTCTGAATCTCAAATAGCTCAACACATTGGTGCGAGGCTATAATAGTTTACCACAGCGCAGAGTGAGTGTTTTTCGTAAATGGCGCAAATATTACCACAATGGTTTGGGATTTTCATTGCATTGCTTTATTGCCTTTAGTGCAGAGTGGAACAATGGCTTATTGCAGTAGAGGAATGATTTAATGCATTTGTGCAGGGGCGAGCAAGTGGATTTCGCATCGCGGGGTCAACAAGTAAGTGGTTTATCGCACGGGTGGAAAACGACTAATGGTTTCGGGATGGAGGATGCAATGAAGCATGGGAAGGACGTGTGGTAGGGAGGGGCTGGGTGAAACTGCCCATTTCGCAAGCTCTTGTTGTGTTAAACGTCGGATGGTCAGGAGTTGCGAAATGGTATAAGGGGCATTGGATCTATGGGTGATGATCGGACGGCTGACGAGATTGCAAGGTTCAAAAGAGGTGGGACCCTGGGTGATTAATGGGTGGGGAGTTAAATGATAAAGCAAAGGCTTTATTAATATATAATGATAGGGATATATAGTATGGAGGAGTAAGTATAATCTAATATATTATATATTAAATAATACAAGGGGATAGGGAAATATACATAGGCAGGGTTAATGGGTAGGGAATTAATATAATATAAAGAGTTAATATGGTAGTGGGAATTTAAATAATATATAAACTATGGATAAAATAATATATGGAGATAGTATATGTATGCGGGAATGGGTTTTAAGTAAGATCGAGGAAGGATTTTGGAAATGGGATGCGATATATTTATTTGACCTTTTGGACTTAGGATAAGGGGCTTTTTATGAGGGGAGAGGGATATTTAGGATAGAAAAATAGTTAAACTAAGGGAAAAGGGAGTATTAGTAAAAGGGAAAGGGTAAAAGATGAAGGGGAAGGGATTTTTTACAAGGGAAAAGTGTTTTTAGGAGGATGTTAGAAATATGAAATGAATCATCAGTGCTTTCCATGATTTTCCAAAGTGCTTCTACCTACCTTTCTTTATCCTAGCATTTTTATTTCCTTTTTTTTGGTGCATTTAAGCTTACAAACCCTTATTCATTTTTCTTTCAATCAACAAACTAACTAATTCTATCCTTATTTCTTCCAAGGGCTCAGATTAAACTGTTGAGCTCCTTATTTATTCTCTACCTAACTACTGATCTGCCAAGTTTAAACAGTTTGGCTAGATCTTTATTCTCTATCTATCAGCATGAAATTTAAAGCATGAAAAGTCAAGATTGAGCTATTTGACCCTCATGGATTGTGGCATTTAGGACAAGCTGCACACAATCTTATTTGCAAAAGTAAACTAATAGTAGTGGCATTTAAACGTGCAACACTTTCATGATTTATTTTTATCTGTTTTTTGTTTGGGGTTCATTTTTATATTCTTTTTGATGTTTTTTTCTTTCAAGTCCTTTGATTTTTCTTTTAGGACTTTTACCCTCTTTACATTTTTTTGTTTTTATGATATGGGAAAACAATTTGCAGAAAGTAAAGTATTTACATATTTACAAGAGTAATCAAAGTCAAATCAAAATTATGAATCCTATTATTATAGGACCCTAACAGGGGTCAAAAAACGACTTGTACTCCCTCAAATCCAATTTTTCTAACGTCAGTTGTAAAAATGAGGAAAACTTCAAAAAATTTGAATAATTGGAAAAATTTAAAAAGAAAATTCAAAGTCAAAATAAATCAAATTTTGACATGGAAATTATGTGGTGATGTGGCAAGCATATGGGGACCACCACATAAGGTACCACAAGCTCAAGTCAGCATTTCAAAAGCAAGTCAAGAGTATCATGTTGGTTGAATGAAATGCTACGTATGGCTAAAAGTTCACTTTGAATTTATTTTAAGCATGTTGAAAATAAAGGGAAGGCACATTAAAAGTTAATGGGGGACAAAAGTTGTGACATGGAAGCCACCTTGGAGGTCAACTTATCCAAGTCAACAATCAAGTGAAAAAGAATCCCGTGGAAATTTTGAAGGCCCACGAATTTCTGAAGTAAAAGAAAACTATTAATGTGATTGGAATATTGTCCAAAGTGAATTATAATGTTAAAGAAAGATAATTAGAGGACCCCACCTTCATACTCCACGTATAGGCAGCTGAGGAATATTTCACTTGAAGGATGATACGCACATGTTGAAACAAGAATCCACGTTACAGCAAAGGAAGGACAGAGATATCTCCGCGTAGATTGAAAGGGTAATTCAGCTACAGGTAGCTTCAGTTGAGTATGTATCCAGCAATCTACGCTTAACCATCCACTTGTACGCTGTTATCACCTTCAACCAGTACGCAGCAGTCTACTCCAGCATGTATGTAGCAATTAGAGGAAGGAAATCAACATATGTCCATAACAGCTACATGCTGCCAGCAAGCACGCAGAGCATATTTTTGGTGGCTGTTATGTTAAGGATATTTCCAGATTTGATGGGGATTTGTCCCATACCTTCTCCACTTTATCTCACACTTGTCCACAACAGAGAATACACACAGGAAGACAAAAATCAACGCTGGCTAGGGAAGGAGCAGTTTGCAACCAATACGCAGATTTGAGATTAGTCAAACTCATAGCAGTCTACACAAACTACAGCAAAGAGATATTTCCACGCAGATTTTTAACAACAGTTAGATCAGCCTATGCACAATCAACTCCAACACTTGGATGGAGTTTGATTTTCTTTGATGCCATCTACAACAGTTATCTCTCCACATGTAGATTGACTTAACACTATGACTAAAAATTATGTGTCACTTATGTGATAGATTGATCATTGGGATTGGTTTTCATTTGCCTATTTAAATGAACCTTGGGCTCTCATTGTAATCATGATTTTACTAGCTATTGTGTTTGTGGAAGCGTTATTGTCTTGCACACTTTCAGAAATATCAATAAAGACTTTGGGGTTTCATTCATGAGGTGTTCCTCCTTTTGGAGTGTGATGAATTGTTGATCATTGGTATAATTCCTTTTACTCATGCTTTGATCTAATTTGTTTCCAAAGCTCTTGTAGATTTGTTAATGTAGAGCTACCTTACATTGACATTTGATTTAGGAGTATGCTCTAGGTATAGAATGCTCTAGTTGGTTTCAAATAAATCTCTAGAGTTTTTTATCATTGTTTATTGCTAGATCTATATGGAACTAATTCTTGATTGAGGTTTTGTAGAGGGAACATCTTGTTGGAATCTGTTGTAACTGCTAGAGACAGCCCTGAGTTGTTAAAGACCAGTGCCATGGACATCTTAAGAGAAGAGGCTTTAAAGGTATTTTGCATATTGGTAAGAAGGAACCTCCTGTTATGAAAAAGGTAATCAAAGTTTTGAATATTGGTCCAAGATATCAAAGATAGAACATTAATAGGGATAAGCTCTAGCTGTATAGAGAAAAGGTTTCTCAGAGTGGGCCCGAAGCAGTCATAAGAAAACTCTGTCGTTAGCAGGGCCGAATGTGGAACAGGTGAACAGTTATAAAGGTAAATGGAGATGAGATACAATGTAAGAAATTCAGGAATAATGTCAAAGCAAGGTAGGCTTATATCAACACAAGAATCTACCCTTTAAATGACATAAGAAGAACAACGATCTATAAGAAGAACTTTGAAATGGGAATCGAGCCTCGAGCCATATTTAAAATGTTACAGGAAGATAAGATATGAGTACCATTTAAGATAAATTCACATCTAACTTACAGAACATTCGCATTCTGAAAGCAATGATAACAGAGTGATGATGCAAACACGATGAACAATAAATTGAGTCACTGCCAAAAGAAATACATATTGTTCAAATATCTCAGTAAGGATCGAAACAACAGACTACTTTGTATTACTTCTCCCAAAAGACTCTTCAGATATGCACTTTGAGAGAACCTCAAAATTTACAAAAAGGAGACAATTCACAAACTAACACTTCTTCTCTAGAAAATCCGGAACCTGTTCTCGGTCTCTGATTCCATCTTTTATAGCTTTTCTCATGAACTTTCGGAGAATATATTTTCCGAAACAAAATATTCTCTGGAGATATATTATGTTGCTAGTCTTAATCAAAAAACCAAAAACGATGATGAGGCAAAATGACCTCTCATCTCATACAATATGGCCTGACACAGGCGCTAACTAAAACATAACTGAAATAAAAGAGTGTAGAGGGTGAAATCAAGATTTCACCCATTTTTACAATAAAACATAAAAGTAAAACGGGTCACGTTGGCCAAGTCATGAGTTTCATCTGTTAGTGTTTCGGCGAGGGGTCCCAGAAGAGGACGACTTTGACCGAGCTGAAGATGAAGAGGACACTAGCGGGCGAGTCAAAGGAGGTGGCAACTGATGAGAGGACGAAGAGACCGGAATATTAGCATACTCAATGCACTTTTTCCACGCACTGCCTTTTGGAGATGGTGTTGTAATGAAGGTTACGAGAAGGGGCTGCATGGTGGTCAGCGCAGAGTAATCAACTCGGACGTGAAGGAATTGCTTGACCTGGAAAAGTAGGAAGAGCTGTTTGCGTAGCGCGGCTAATATTGTGTCGACCTTCAGCTTGTTGGCTTTTTCCAATGCCACGTCTGCGTTGTTCATAACTTTTGTCATTTTCTGCTCATAAGTGGTTAGTTCAGAGAATGAGGCCGTTTGTGGATCCCAACATGATGGGAGACTTTCCTCCACCAGTTTGTTCCATCCCTGGTCGAACATCTCCACTCCTTTCGAGGCTAATGTTAAACAACCTAGTGCATTTGCTCGCACTATCTCCTTCTCCACTACTCTTCCGACATCCATGGCCATTTTATAACGAATGGAGATTCCCTGTGCGCGCAATTCCTTCGGAGAGAGCTCATTCAGGGACAAAATATACTTCTTGGCCATTGAGACCTATGCTTCTGCTTCTGGGCGTCCCTCCTGCAGCTTAGTTCTAAACAAGCGAATTGTGATCTTCTTGTCATCCATCAGTGTGAGGAAGTTCCATCGTCGCCTAATCTCGGCTATTATTTCTCTCCAGACCAATCTCCTCACTTCCACAAGTGCCATGCGACCTTTGATTTGCCTCTTCAAATCCCTGATGGATTTGTCTTTTGTCCGAGTCTCCCCTTGCAATTTTTCAACTTCCTTTTGTGAGGACGCCAACGCCTTCTGATTTGCGGCCAATGTCGCTTCCATCTATTTTAGTTGCTGACGGACCGAGCGAGTCTCACTCTCTGATACCTTCAAGTTTGACAGGGCCTTAGAAAGTTGCTCTGGGGTTGTTTCGGGCTCGCCAGACGCCAAGGCCACACATATGTGTTGATTCCATTTTGCCTGCAACTCTGACAATCTCTGTTTCAAACGCGCAATTTCCATGGTCTTTTGAGCATTTTCTTCCGGCTCTTTTGCAAGCGAATCGGCGAGAGTCGACTTTTCCCTCTCCACTTGAACTAATTCATCTGTATGCACATGCTCCCCGCAGGGCATGTTTAGCTTCTCTTCAACTCTGAGTTCTCTGCTTCTAAATGAATGATGAGTTTTTGCCGAATTTTGTCTTTATCAACTCCCTTATCTTTTATTGCTTTCTTGAGGGTTTCTAGCCTGTTATTGTTTGCTCTAGCGCTAGCCCTCTCCCCCGTTTGGTTCTCCAATACCGAGCTATGCTTCTCTTCAAGTTTCCTCAAAGCAAGTGCAAGTTTCATGACCTCCTCTTGTAACATATCTCCCACGCACTTGTGTAGGCCGAGCTTATCCAACAGGGGGATGTTGGCAAGGTTTAGGGTGATTTCTAAAGCTTAGTAGTGACCTCCCTCAGCTGAACGCTGTAACACTGCTTATTGAATAGCCAATATGAGCTGCTCCTTATCCATGTCCAGCACAGATGTGAGCTGAGTATGGTACTTGTCTACAAACCCCGCTAGTTCAGCCATTAATTTTCCTCCGAAGGACTTGTTTCTGTCGTTTATCTCCTCCCTTACTTCTGCTCTGTCCACCATAAGTGCTTGTGAATGTCTGGATGGGCTCGACGAGGAGGCATCATCGAAAGCAATCAGAAAACCTGCCTTGTTCCTGTCAGGGGCCCCAAATCGGGGAACATCTTCCAAAGATGCTCCCTCTCCTATATCATCCGGCCCTTCAGTTCTCTGCTTCTTATGAGGGTGTGCTCCCTCATCAGTGTCCATCCCCTCTTGACTTCCTGAAAGGCCCGAGACGTCTGCCTGCCCTTTTTCCTCTATTCCAACGGACGCATTGTCGCCCTTCCCTTCTGCGGCTGAAGACTCGGCCTCCATTTGTGCATCTAAAGGCCATGTCTCAAGGTTAGCTCTCCATTCAATGAAGGGCCTAGTCTCATGAATATAAGCAGTTGACTTTATTTTCCTCTTCTTATTGGAAAGGACTCCTTTCAAGTCATAAGGCCAAACTTTTCCCTATAGAAGGTCCATCTCTTGCTGCAATTTTTCCACGGTGGGGACGGCATGCCTCGAATTTATGGTGAAGGGGCCAACTGAAGTCGGGAGTTTGAGAATGTATCCTTTCTTCACAGGCACGAAGTGGATCTGGTTGGCCTTCAAGGTTTGTCGAATGAATTCGAGGGCAAAGACTCACATGGCTGGAAACATCGACAAGTGTTAGGGAGGTACTTTTGCACCGTAGACTCTGATCTCAGTATAATCGTCATATAGGTACTAGTCCCCTGTGCAATCTTCCTCGTCGAACTGTAGCCAGTCCTTCTGCTCAAGGAATATTCTAGGCGGAGGGTTGTCATGTATTATGGCATAGGCTATAGACATGAACTCATTAAGAAACCTTGTATACCCCTTCCCTCCTGGCTGCTGGCGAACTGAAATATTCCACTAAAAAACGGTTCTTGGCTGGGCATTTGTCCTCGAAAGACTTTTTAGGTCTAGACTCTCAAACTTATCAGCATGTTCGAATAGGAACAGGTAAAACACTAAGGAACAAAACTTGAAAGAACCGGTGGAGGGTAACTCTTGAAACTGGGTTTGGATAGCCAAAGCTAGGAAAGCAGGAATATTTAAGTGTACCCTTCTGCATCATGATCCATAGAAGGGCTATACCTTCATTAGTCAACTGTTCGACCTCCCGGAGCCCTAACAACCTTGAAATGAGTGCTAGGACTAGCTGCACATTGTTGCAGAAAGTGGACAAGGGAACAACGTTTGTGGGTGGGAGCGCTGTTAGGCGGGAATCAGAGAGGTGGCTGAAGAAGCTGCTTTGTTGTTCCCAGGGTAATTTTGAGAATTGATAGGATAGAGAAAGTTCAGGAAACTCAACATAATTTTGATTGGGAGGGAAACAAATAGCTTTCTTTATGAGTTTGGGTGATATGTGGAAAATCTTGTTACCTTGAGAGGAGAGGAACATGTCTCTGCGCTCGTCATAGGCTTTCCCGAGCCAACTAATGAACTCGGGAACAGGGTATGTGGTAGGGGCGACTTGGTAATACAGACCCGACTCGACGAATTTGAACCTATCGTGACCTTTTAGATGACTTTCGAGCAACTCAGGTCTAATGCTGGCTACACTGAAAGAGTAAACTGGGTCATGAATTCATGTATGGGCGTCGATGAGGGGTTCGGGTCCAGGAACAGCTCTGACCTCGCGAGCTTGTGGGGTTTCAGGCTTAGACGTCTTGGTTTTCACTTTCCCCATGACCATTGAAAAAGCCAAAAGAACAGAAGGAAAATGGTGAGGCAAAGAAACGACAAAATACCCGAGAATAGTGAGGAAGCCCAGGGGAAAGCGACGCGGGGGTTGAAAACGACCTTGCACTGGAGTTTTAACCTTCTCTGCATGACAATTCTGTAAAAACTAGTATTTTACATGGTCTGGGGGTAAAACTAGATTATATTAGACCGAGTTTTGTAGAATCCGAGATGGGGGTGACAGCTGTAGGGTTGGCGTCATAAGGACGCCGACAGCGGGACACGTGGCGATGGGTTATTGGCTGACAGTAGTCGGGTAGGTAAAAGCCACGTGTCGAGTTAAGGCCTGTACTGGTCTTTGTACCGCCTCCCTAGACTTACCTTACCTTTTCTTACCAGTGACAGTTGTCCTGCTTGATGGGTCGACTTAGAATTCCAACGGGTTTCGTAAAGGCGCTTCGAGCTATTCTACCACCCCACGGAAAGCTTGTGATTGGTCCGCCACATGGTGACGTCACCTCTTTCGGGGACTTGCCTTTCTACCTTGCCGCTCTCCTTTTGACCTGACGCTATCTTCCATTATGTTGCAGTCTTGAACAGAGCCTAGCCACTGCACCTATCCTTTAGGGAATTTCTTTTTCAGGCCCTGCTCGATTTACGAAGTTTTCCACCTTTATGAACTTTTCTATTTCTCTGATTTAACTGCTCTTCTTGCTTAATAAACGAGGCGACTGAACAACATTGGCTCCACCTGGGGACGACACAGTCGCTCCTTGAGGGTGCCGAGAACTTCGCAGACCCTTCGCCTGTACCCTCATCAAAATCCGGGGCTCCTTCAAAATGTTCGAGCATTCCTACGATGAATTGAACAAAACATCAACATAAACATAAAAATTGAAAGTATATACAATATGAGGTATATGTACAATAGGTCGTTAAGGCCTTTGTTAGTATTGGAAATAAGGTTTCAAAAATTGCCTGTTCACGGACGCTTCGATCAAATCACATTCCAAATTTTCCAATATAAAGGTATTGTTTCCCTTCACCTCAGCAATTTTGAATGGTCCGAACCACAAAGGGTCGAACTTTCCATGTTTACCCTTATCTGCTCTCCTGACATCCCACCTCAGTACCAGGTCCCCTGCTTGCATTTCTTTATCTTTCGCTCGCTGATCGAACAAACTCTTCATCTTCTCTTGATAATCTGACAACCTGTTATTTACTTGGTTTCAAGTTTCTTCCAGCTCGACCAGCTGGTTCATTCTCTGGATGAGGTCATTCGACTCTTCTTGGTTGTCTTGGAGAAACTTGGCAACAGGTAAGGCAAGTTGAATTAGAAACACTATTGCACAGCCATATACTAGCTCATAGGGAGACTTACCTATGGACCTCTTACTAGTAATGTGATTCGCCCAGAGTGTGAATTTTAGGTGGGAGTCCCAGTTCCTCTGGTTTTCGCTTATTTTTTTCTTCAGCGCCCTTACCAAGGTTTTGTTTGAAGACTCTGCTAATCCGTCTCCTTGAGGGTAATAGGCTATAGAGTTCCCCAAAGTAATATTATACTGCTGACAGAAGCTGCTGAACTTGGTGGACTTGAAAACTTGAGCGTTGTCTGTGACAATCTTAGCCGGACATCCAAATCTTGATATTATATTCTCCTCCATGAACTTGATTACAACTGCATCAGTAGCATTTCTGGTGGGTATAGCCTCCACCCATTTAGTAAAGTAGTCTGTGGCAGTGAGGATCCACTTATGTTGACTACTTGATGCGGGATGAATTTCCCCGATAAAATCAATGCCCCACTGCTGAAATGGTTCTTCGATATGTACCGGTATCATGGGCAGGGGAGCGAAATTTTGCTTCTCTGCAAACATTTGACATTTTTCGCATGCCTGAACTCGAGCATGCACATCTCCGAATAGCCGAGGCCAGAAGAAACCAGCTTTCAATATCTTATGAGCAATGGACCGCCAGCTGTAATGTCCCTCACAAATGCCTTCGTGAAACTCAGCCATGACTTCCTTTACCTCCAACTCTGTAAGACACAGGAGTAGAATTCCCGAAGGGTCCTTCCAATATAGTCGATCGCTTGCTACAATGTACTTCTGAGATTTCAACCTCAGAGTACGGTACTTTGCCTTATCAATGTTTAAGGGATACCTTAGAGTTAGGAGATATTCTACAATATCTTTGTACCACGTGCTGAGAAGGTACTTCATATGCATTTTTTGTACCGTGGTTTCTATTCCAGGTTGTGCTTCTACACCCTCGAGTATCTCTCCTCCTTCCATGGTCAGATTTATGCCCAATGCTTGAAAATTTGATTCAGACAAGATTTTTGCTAGCCCTTGTCCTTTAATGACCTTCATGGGGCGGATGTCCAGTTTGTATTCTTGAATCTTGGCAATCCATTTGCCTCTCTTGCCTTCACTATCTCCCTGGATCAAAATGTCTTTCACCGCGACTGTGGGAACAAAATCCTTTATGGTAGACTATAGCACATACATTCGAAAAGCTTTCAGGGACTTAACCAGGGCGTACGCTTGCTTCTTCGGAATATTATATTTCAACTTTGCGTCTCGCAGTACCTGGCTAAAGAAGGCAATGGGCTGCTCATACCCATCTTCATTCTTTTGCAGTAACACTGTAGCTATTGTGTGTGGAGACGCGAAGGAGAATATCATAAATGGCTGATTGTAATCAGGACCCGCTAATACCGACACTTTTGCAAAAGCATGCTTGATCCTATTGAATGCCTCTCGCAATTCTGAGGTCCACTTCACTTCATTGTTTTTTCTGAGCATCCCCGTGATATGCCGAACTATCTCAACATAGTTCTGGATAAACCTCCTTAGGAAGTTTATGCGTCCCAGGAACACCTGGATTTCCTTTTTGTTTTGGGGTAGTGATATGCCGTTGATTACCTCTGCCCTTTTGGGGTCAATTTTCACCCCTTCTTTTGTTACAATGTGTCCCAGTAATTTTCCTTCCTCTAGAGCAAACATGGATTTTTTTGGATTAAGTGATAGACCATACCTGCGACACTTCTTGAAGGTCCGACGCAAATGCTCGATGTGCTCGGCATCGTTCTTTGAAAACACGGTGATATCGTCCAGATATATCACTATGAATTTGTCCTGTTTTCCAACAAAAGCGATATCCATCGCTCACTGGAAAGTGGCTCCTGCATTTATAAGGCCAAATGGCATGCTGGCATACATGAACGTCCCCCATGGTGTAGTGAATGCAGTTTTCTTTTGATCCACAGGGAGAACCACCACCTGATTATAACCAGAGAAGCCATCCATCATAGACATTCGGGAAGATCCCACCACTTTCTGCAATATGTGGTCCATCTTGGGGAGAGGATAGTTATCTTTGAGAGACACCCTGTTCAAATTCCGGAAATCTACACACAACCTTATTTCCCCATTCTTCTTTCTGACCGGGACCAGATTGGCCACCCACTCCGAGTATCTCAAGGGGACTATAATTTTGGCCTTCAACAACTTCTTGATTTCTTTTTCAATAGATGGAAGCAACAATGGATTAATTTGCCTTAGCTTCTGCTTATGGGGCTTGGCATCTCCTTTGAGCGGGATCTTGTGTTGAATGATTTCCACATCAAACGTTTTCAGGTCCTGATATGACCATGCGAACACATCTCTGTAAGCTTGGAATAAATGAAAGTATTGATCTCAGTACTCCTCTGGGACTCCTTTAGACAGCTTTACTATTTTCGGATCTCCCTCCGTCCCAATATTTATATCATCCACTTGATCTTCTTGTGTCAACTTGCTGGGGTTAATCGGGATGTCGTTCTTGTCAAACAATCTCTCCAAGGGCACAAGGCCCTTGGGGATGACGTTCCCTTTTAATTGCAATACCCGATGGCCTGCCACTGTCTCTTCCCACTTGTTCTAAGGTTGCTCTTTAGGCTCCTCTTCCATAGCATCAATGACTAGGTTAGAGAATTATCCAACAGTCTCTATGAAGCGTTTCACTTGCTCCTCGTCCTCAAACACCTGCCAGTGTTTGACGTTATCTGGGATAGAGGGACGATGACGTATTTCAACCTCATATCTGAGGAGCGGGTTCTGTGGTGGACGAAAATTGCTAACTACAACAGCAAGCGAATCAGCCATCCTATTCTGATCTCTCGGCATGAATTGTATGTTAAAATCTAGGAAGAAATTCTCCACTAGATCCCATAATTCGTTCCTGTAAGCTCTTAGCCGAGGGTGCGTAGCCTGGCATTGATTCTTGATTTGCCTCACCATCAGCTCCGAATCTCCGAAGACTTTGAGGCTCTGAATATTAATGTTCTTAGCTGTCTGCAGCCCCAGGAGTAGTGCTTCATACTCTGCCACATTGTTTGTAGCTTCATACGCCAACTTGAAAGAAAAGGGGACCAATTGTTTTGTAGGTGAGATTAGAAGGACCTCAGCTCCATTTCCTTCCCTGGAATTTGCCCCATCAAAATGTAAAGTCCATATGCCCCTATCTTCATTACTTGCGGACTATTCCGGCCTCAAAGGATGGAACGTTGTTTCTTGTAAGAAAATTTCATCCTTCTCAAGCATCAGACAGGAAAACTCTCCCTCCTTGCTATACACAGGAGAATTGACTGAGTCATCGGCTCTCGTCACCATCTTCACGAATTTGGATTCTCGATATAACCTCCTTTCTTGTCCGCTGAATACCGGGATGGTAGCATAAGTGAGGTCAAGTTTAATCGACCCACCTATCTTAGGCCCCCATGACCTGGACAACAACATCCCAAATCGGGCTGGGATATCAGCAACCACGATGTCCATGACGACACTTTTGGCTGGGATTTGAGCCAAGTTCACCACCAGATCTTTAATCATTCCCAAACATTTAAACCTTTTGGATTCGAAAGAATATAGATCTTTGTATGGGTGCGTAATCTCCAACCCTAGTTGCTCCATGACTAACAAAGGCAACAGGTTGTGTGAAGCCCCTGAGTCCAACATGCAATTGTGCAGCAGTAGATCATGAATGACCAAGGATACATAAAACGAGGGGATTGCTGAGTCTAACTCTTCCACATGTGGGCCAAAGACTACCATAGGTCTCTCTTCTTGGAGGTTAAGACTATCCAGGGGAGGAGCTACTCCATGAGGGAGCATAAATTGAGATACCTAAGCTTTGTAAGAAGGCTGCTTCAAAAGCTCGACTAAGGGGACAAGGATTTTCACTTTCTCTAATTCTTTTTGGACGTTAAAGGCAGTAGGATTCTTCTCTGGGGTGACTTCTTTAGGTAGGACCGGTGGCTTCATGACGACTGAGGTATCTTTAGGACTTGCAAGGGTTTCAGGAACTGACTTGGATGAAGAAGGAATGGTAGCTTTCTGATGCAAAGGCTCTTCTACAGGCTTTTTACCGTTGTTGTCAACTTTTTGGGGAACCGGCTCTTTTGAAGCTGACTCTTCATCTTGATCCTGCGTTCGGGTCCTCTTTCTAGAAGATCAGAGATCGTACTTCTTGTGGAACTGAGCTTGCATGAAGTCCACAAATTGCCTGTAATAGTCATCGATGTCTAGATCTTCAGGGGAGTTTACTTTCTCTTCTTCATCTTCCCGTAGACTAAGCTCTACCTCTTCACCTTCTGAATAAGCAAGATACTGATCATCTTGCTCGTCAGGAACATCTTCAGTTGGGCCTTCAATTTGTCCTTCCAAATATAGAGGAGGCTGGATATGGTCTTGATGTTCTTTCCTGTCTCTTTGTAGTATTTGTAGGGGTGGTTTTCGATACTGTGGGTTGTATCCCCTGTTAGGAGCGGCCTGAGTCGGCCAAGAAGGGGCATTCTTAGCTTCCAACTCTAGTTTCAATAACTTATTTGAGAGGTTCTATATCATCTTGCTCATTTCTTCGATCTTATAATCTGCTGCTTCCCTTTCTTGATTTGAAGAAGAAGCGTCTTCTTTACCTTTCCTTTTGAAATCATGGTCTATTCTTCCTTTAGATTTCCCCGTAGAAGCAAAGTTGGCTTCTACTTCCAACGCATCAGTCTGGGCTTGGTCCAGTGATGCAGATATTCTTTCTCTTAAGGTGAAACCAAATTCTGATTCAAAAGCTCCGACAAAAACTACCTTGGCCGCTGTCTGAGGAGGTTTCATTTCAACAGGTAGGTTATTATATAACTTGTTGAATCTCTTGATAAATTCAGTTACGTCCTCGTTGTGTCTCTTCTTCAAGGCATTGAATTTTGTAAGAATGTAGCCGTGATCTCTCTTCTCCCCCCACTTTCATGTGAAAAAATTCTCCATCTCCTCCCAGGCAGTGATGGTGTGGTCATCTAGAGTTTTCAACCATTTTCGAGCCTCTCCATCCAAAGATTGGACGAAGAGCCTCAAAACTACATCCAAGTGTTCCACGTTGAAATTCTCAGCAAAAGCACAAAAATCTTCGATATGCTTTTGGGCAGCACTATTGTCTTCCCCGGTGAACCGAGGCAAGAGCTTCATATAATCTTGAGGCATATCATTTAGAACTTGGGGTAGCGCCAGAGGAGCATATTTGTTCAGTAGAAATCCGGGAACAGCCATGGGAGGTGGTGGATTCTGTGGAGGGTTTTGATGAATGATGATAGGTATGTGCTGGGTGGTGGCTTGCAAATTTCTCTGAGGCGAGGTCTGGAGGATGGTAACTTGTTTGATCTCTTCAGCTTCGGGGGTAGGATGCAAGGGGACCACAGATGTATTTGCTGACTCTGCTTCGTACTTTATCTCGGAATGATTGAGAACAAGGTTATCTGGGGGGTATTCAAGTACTTGGGCGGTGGAACCAGGGCCTTGGACTTGAGCTTGCTGAGAAGAGGACGGGGGAGTCTTCTAGCGAGAATTTGGGTATATCAGTCTGAGCTGGCTGTTTCTTTTTCCAAATTCTCTTGAATATGATTTTTTCAGGACCAGAAACTGAGGGTGTTCTCAACTGGGAGGTGTCCGACCTTAGATGTGGCTTGTGATAAGCCAGGATTGCAAATGACTTTTACTTTAAAGAACAGTGGAGTCGCCAAGGTGAGGGATATACAACTCTCAACCCTTCGTGCTCATCTGATTTGAAGGGTGAATTTAATTGTCGTATTCCAGGGAAAAGGCTTTCAACTTTGTTCCCCGACAACAGCGCCAAAAAGATGTTGTAACTCCTAGAGCCAACCCTGAGTTGTTAAAGGCTAGTGCCTAGGACATCTTAAGACAAGAGGCTTTAAAGATATTTTGCATATTGGTAAGAAGGAACCTCTTGTTATGAGAAAGGTAATCAAAGTTTTGAATATTGGTCCAAGATATCAGAGATAGAACATTAATAGGGATAAGCTCTAGCTGTATAGAGAAAAGGTTTCTCAGAGTGGGTCCGAAGCAGTCATAAGAAAACTCTGTCGTTAGTAGGGCCGAATGTGGCACAGGTGAACAGTTATAAAGGTAAATGGAGATGAGATACAATGTAAGAAATTCAGGAATAATGTCAAAGCAAGGTAGGCTTATATCAACACAAGAATCTACCCTTTAAATGACATAAGAAGAATAACGATCTGTAAGAAGAACTTTGAAACGGGAATTGACCCTCGAGCCGTATTTAAAATGTTACAGGAAGATAAGATATGAGTACCATTTAAGATAAATTCACATCTAACTTATAGAACATTCGCATTCTGAAAGCAACGATAACATAGAGATGATGCAAACACGATGAACAATAAATTGAGTCACTGCTAAAAGAAATACATACTATTCAAATATCTCAATAGGAATCCATCGAAACAACAGACTGCTTTGTATTACTTCTCCCAAAAGACTCTTCAGATATGCACTTTGTGAGAACCTCAAAATTTACAAAAAGGAGACAGTTCACAAACTAACACTTCTTCTCTAGAAAATCTGGGACCTGTTCTCGGTTTCTGTTTCCATCTTTTATAGCTTTTCTCATGAAATTTCGAGAAGATATTTTCCAAAACAAAATATTCTCTGGATATATTTTTTGTTGCTAGTATTAATAAAAAAACCAAAAATGATGATGACGCAAAACGACCGCTCATCTCATATAATATGGCCTGACACAGGCGCTAACTAAAACATAATTGAAATAAAAGAGTGTAGAGGGTGAAATCAAGATTTCACCCATTTTACAATAAAACATAAAATTAAAATGGGCTGCGTGGGCCAAGTCTGAGTTTCATCTGTTAGTGTTTCGGCGAGGGGTCCCAGAAGAGTTCGACTTTGATCGAGATGAAGCTGAAGAGGACACCAGCGGGCGAGTCGAAGGAGGTGGCAACTAATGAGAGGACGAAGAGACTAGAGTATTAGCATACTCAATGCACTTTTGCCACACACTACTTCTTGGAGATGGTGCTGTAATGAAGGTTTCGAGAAGGGTTTGCATGGTGGTCAGTTCAGAGTAATCGACTCGGACATCAAGGAATTGCTTGACCTGGAAAAGTAGGAAGAGCTCTTTGCGCAGCACGGCTAATATTGTATCGGCCTTCAGCTTGTTGGCTCTTTCCAACACCACGTCCGCGTTGTTCATAACTTTTGTCATTTTCTAGCAGTTAGTTCAGAGAATGAGCTCGTTTGTGGATCCCAACATGATGGGAGACTGCCTCCACCAATTTGTTCCATCCCCGGTCGAACATCTCCACTCCTTTCGAGGCTAATGTTAAACAACCTAGTGCATTTGCTTGCGTTGTCTCCTTCTCCACTACTCTTACGACATCCATGACCATTTTATAATGGTCAGGGATTCCCTGTGTGTGCAATTCCTTTGGAGAGAGCTCGTTCAGGTACCGAATATACTTCTTGGCCATTGAGACCTGTGCTTCTGCTTCTGGGCGTCCCTCCTGCAGCTTAGTTCTGAAAAAGCGAATTGCGATCTTCTTGTCGTCCATCAGTGTGAGGAAGTTCTAGCATTGCCTAATCTCGGCTATTATTTCTGTCCAGACCAATCTCTCCTATATCATCTGGCCATTCAGTTCTTTGCTTCTTATGAGGGTGTGCTCCCTCATCAGTGTCCATTCCCTCTTGAATTCCTAAAAGGCTCGAGACATCTGCCTGCCCTTTTTCCAATATTCCACCGGACGCATTATCGCCCTTCCCTACTGCGGCTGAAGACTCGGCCTCCATCTGTGCATATAAAGGCCATGTATCAAGGTTAGCTCTCTATTCAATGAAGGGCCTAGTCTCATGAATATAAGCAGTCAACTTTATTTTCCTCTTCCTATTGGAAAGGACTCCTTTCGGGTCATAGGGCTAGAATTTTCCCTGTAGAAGGTCCATCTCTTGCAGCAATTTTTCCATGGTGGGGAGGGCGTGCCTCGAATTTATGGTGAAGGGGTCAACTGAAGTCGAGAGTTTGAGAATGTATCCTTTCTTCGCAGGCAAAAAGTGGATCTGGTTGGCCTTCAAGGTTTGTCGAATGAATTCGAGGGCAAAGACTCACATGGCTGGAAACACCGGCAGGCGGTAGGGAGGTACTTCTGTACCGTAGACTCTGATCTCAGTATAATCATCATACAGGTACCAGTCCCCTGTGCAATCTTCCTTGTCGAATTGTAGCCAGTCCTTCTGCTCATGAAATATTCTGGGCAGAGGGTTGTCATGTATTATGGCATAGGCTATAGACATGAACTCATTAAGAAACCTTGTATACCCCTTCTCCCTGGCTGCTAGTGAACTGAAATATTCCACTCAAAAATGGTTCTTCGCTGGGCATTTGTCCTCGAAAGTCTTTCTAGGCCTAGACTCTCAAGCTTATCAACATGTTCGAATAGGAATAGGTAAAACACTAAGGAACAAAACTTGAAAGAACCGGTGGAGGGAAACTCTTGAAATTATGTTTGGATAGCCGAAGCTAGGAAAGCAGGAATATTTAAGAGTGTACCCTTCTGCATCATGAGCCATAGAAGGGCTATACCTTCTTTAGTCACCCGTTTGGCTTCTCGGAGCCCTAACAACCCTGAAATGAGTGCTAGGACCGGTTGCACATTGTCACGGAAAGTGGACAAGGGAACAACGTCCGTGGGAGGGAGCGCTGTCAGGCGGGAATCAGAGAGGTGGCTGAGGAAGTCGCTTTGTTGTTCCCAGGGTAATTTTGAGAATTGACAGGATAGAGAAACTTCAGAGAACTCAACATAATTTTGACTGGGAGGGAAACAAATAACTTTCTTTATGAGTTCGGGCGATATGCAGAAAATCTTGTTACCTTGAAAGGAGAGGAACATGTCTCTGCGTTCGTCATAGGCTTCCCCGAGCCAACTAATGAACTCGAGAACAGGGTATGTGGTAGGGGCGACTTGGTAATACAAACCCGACTCGACGACTCTGATAGTGGGACACGTGACGATGGGTTATTTGCTGACAACAACTGGGTAGGTGAAAACCACGTGTCGAGTTAAGGCCTGTACCGGTCTTTGTACCGCCTCCCTAGACTTACCTTACCTTTTCTTACCGATGACAGTTGTCCTGCTTGATGGGTCCTGTTGACCACACGTTGTCAACGACCCCATAGCAGTACACTCCATTTTTTCAAATGGGATTCATCATGTTCGAGGTGTTCACGCTCTTCAAATTTCATCGTCAGACGACAATTTTGTAAACGATGTAAACCCATTCTGCATGTTTATAATGTAAATGATCTAAGTATGACCATCATGTATGTAACAACCTAAGTAAGCCTAGTATTTTGGTGATGATTTGTATCCTAGGAGGTTTTTTGTCTCACTGATTCATTTGTGTTTCTCGACACATGTGATCGGCAGAGTTTTCCCCTCCAGTCTCACCCCAAAGCTAGGGTGGATTTTGTCATCAAGATGCTAAGTGAGTCCTAGTGTTTTCTATCGAGTCTTTGTAAAAGTAGTTTGGGAATGATCCTAGCTAATTGGCTAGATTATTTTATTACAAGCTGCTTGGTCTACTAGATCATGTTTTGAGTCGCAGAATTGGGTAGCTATTTGAGGGTCTATACGAATGGGTATCCCTTCTTTGTGTCTAAATGTATTTATCTTATGTAAAGAGGGTTGGAAAAATAATTAAATTCCCTCTCAGTCAATTAATTAAATTTTCTGGCCAAATTAATTAAAAATCCTAAGCCATAAATTTAATTAATTTTAAGTTAAAATTCTTCAAAGGCAAAATTTGTGGGTCCTTAAAAAATAAATTTTTAAAGGTCTCAGGCCAAGGGAATATTGAGAATCTCAAGAAATTTTGGACCCTTGCGCCTTGGTGGTTAAGTCAAAGTCAAAATAAAATAAATTAAATGATAAATCCGAATTTCATCAAAATTATAATTTCGATGGTCCAGATTAAAAGATGATTAAATCTTTTTCGACGGTCGAGATTACTTTGACATGGATCAACTTAATTAGCCGTTGGAGATTTTATCTTATAAATTAGACGTCTTTGTCAGTCTTTCAGTCATCTGATCTCTGGATCGTGCACTCGCTCTTGAAGCTCTCCTATAATATTTTCTGGAATAATATAAACGAAGACTTTGAGGTTTTATTTTGATGGTGGTGTTCCTCTTCAACATTTTATGGTAAACTTGTTCTTAATATTCTCATGGTGATCATTTTAATGGACTGTTTATTAATGGACAGGGATCTTGCTTAGGTTACCGGATCTAGGGTAAGAATATTAATTGGATAGAGTTAACAGTTATCTCTAGCTCTTGAAAATTTTATGTTTTATCACTATTTCTCTGTTTAACTCTAAGTTTGCAGAAATCTTCCAGATTTAAAATTGGGCATTTGGGGAAGTCCTAATTTGGACCAGCTGACTCCTAAGGAAATAAGATCTGAAGAGCCCTCCGGATCTAATTCCCCAGGCTTATCTTAAATTCCAGTTTTTTTGCAGGGTTCTTTACTAGACTTGTGCCTCTCTCTTAAATTTTTGTTTCTAAATTGTGCTGAACGGTTTTAAATCTGACCATGACGGTTTCTAATATGTAAAATAGCACTATAAATTTTGCAAATTTTCGCTAGGGTGTAAGAGTTTATTTTCTGTGCATAGTTTTGTTTTTGGATTCCTCGTTTTTCTGGTTTTGTGCAGGTTTTGCAGGGAGATTCTCAGGATTTTTTTTTTAGATTTGAGCTAGATTTAGGCGTTGGAGGGTAAGATCTGGCCTCAGGATCAATTCGGTTGCAGATCTAGGCAGCGTTGTGCTCCAAAATCAGTATCTTTCAGAAATATTCAACTCAAATTTTAAAGCTGAGTTTTTGTGTAAGTTTTACTACTGGATAGAAGGAGAAATTTGAAAAATCTTCGCTGTTGTCTTCACATTGTCTCAACTCTCATTCTTTCTTTGCGTCCTCTTTCCCTCCATCCTCATTTCCATTAGTCTACACTCCTCTCGCTGTTCGCAGCTTCCCTTCAGTCTTCACGCTAGCTTTTCCAACGTTTTCCCTCTGCTTGCATACCCTTACCTACAACTGGCTTCACTTTTTCATTTTTATTCATTACGTTGTCCCATTCCCTGTATGTTGCATTTACGCTGCCGCTGCCCATCTTCTCGCTGCTCCTCGCATCCTCATTCCATCCCTTGCTCTGCATCATTCTTGCCATTCCTCATGCCTATCGTCCGTATGATCCGTATGGCTTCTCTTCACCTGCATAAGCAAACAAACAAAAGTAATCAACGCAAATCACATTTTTTTTTAGTTTCAGATTTTCGTTTCTTTTTAGGGACTTAGCTTAAGTTTTAAATTTAGATTTAACATTAGCTTTAGCTTTAACTCTAGATTTTAATTTTTGATTTTATTTAATTTTGCTGAAGTCTTAGTTTTAGATTTTAACTTTCCGATTTCGTTGAGTTAGTTTAGTTTGGTTTTAAATTTTAAATTTAGATTTTAGATTTTTTTAAGCTTTACGTTAGTTTTAGATTTTTTTTAGTTTTAGTTTTAATTAAATTTTAGATTTTTCATTTAAAACTTTTATTCTTAGTTTTAATTTCTAATCGATATTTTCTTAAGTAGTTTAGTTAGCGTTAGATTTTTTTATTTATATTTGCTTTTGGGATTTCATTTTATTTAGACTTTAGAAACTTTAAAATCAAAACGAATAAAACCTCTAACTTTAAATTTTTTGATTTTTGATTAGTTAGTTTAGATTTTAATTTTTTTAGTTTGACTTTCTTTTTTTGGTTTTATTTTTAGAGATTTAAAAATAAAAATATAAAATATAAAAAAATACAAAATCTAAAAATACAATTCTTTCATTTCTTACAAGAATTCCTGCTAAGAAGCTCGCTTCTTGTGGATCTCGACTTTTCTTGAATAAGGATCTCTTTTTCTAACATCCATTTGGTTTTTCTTCATTTAAGTAAGTCATGATGGGTGATCCTTTTCATGACATGCCAAAAGAGGCCATTTGAAATATGCCTGTGTTCTCGGGTGGTGATTCAATCACTGCTCGAAATCATCTCATAACAGTTACTTATATAACAAACAGATATTGTCTTCCTTCACAATATAATCATGAAGATGTCAAGATACGTCTCTTTGGCTATTCCTTAAAGGGTGATGCTATCGATTGTTTTCGAAATTGTCCTAAGGAGTATTTTTATTGTTTACAACACATCATCAATGTTTTTAAAGATAAATATATAAAACAAGGTGGCTCGCCTTGTGCTCCCAGTATTGTGCAAAATAATGAAATTGATCTTGTAGAGAACTCAACTATCAATAGGAGATTTCAAGGCAGTTCTCAGGATGAATCCACTTGTACCACGACAGCACAAATCCATGATAGTGGTGAAGCAGAAACAAGTTGTCAAATCAATGTTGACAACGATAAGCATCTTGTTAACGAATTGATTCAAATGGTTAAGGATATACAACTAAATCAAGCTCAGGTAATTAAGCATATGAAACTTAATCAAGAAAGAATAATAGCAGTTCACGCCAGAGAAATTGGTTCTATGCAAAGCAGGTTATTGGCCTTAGAAGAAAAACGTGTCAAGGAAATGATGATCGTGGAAGCAAATCATGAGAAGGAGATGAACTATATGCAAAATTTCTTCATGGCCATGAAAGCAGATAATGAAAAAATGATTCAAAACATGGAAGCTAACTAGATCAATCTTCAAAATAGGATAAATGCCATTGAAACAAGTCATGCACAGGAAATAAATGTCATGGAAAACAGGTTAAAGATGATGGAAGTTAATCATTCTAATCAGATGTCTCTTCAACACAAATTGTTGACTATTGAAGAGAGTCATGCGAAGGAAATTAGTGTTGTAAATGTTAAGCATTCTAATCAAATGACTGTTATTGAGAATAAGTTGGAAAAAATGGAAAGATCACACATGCAGAATTTCCAACCCAAGTCAAATTTGTCAATAGATCATAGGCCTCCTAGTTTGCTGAAGCAATTTCCATTTCATCACACGGAGGTCACTTTTCTCATTAAGGAAAAATTATCTATGGTTACAAAGGACGACCAAGCTTATGTGTCATTATTGACAGAGTATATTCAGAATAATATTGGTTACACTCCAGGTTCATTAGATGTTTTGTACAAGCATCTTCAAGATAAGGACAAGAAATCTACTGTGGTCTCGTTGCTGACATAACAACCCACTAAGAAGAATTAAGCAGTTTGATTCGTCTGATGGTCAAGAGCAACTTGACATTCGGATAAGACAATCCTACAATATGCAAGATCGGCCATGGCACATCTGAAAAGCAGCCTACAGACTTGCCTGAAAGAAGGCAAATGCTCAGTATGCACTATATTGAACACATCTGATGCCACAGGGCATTCTTTGTATTGTATCTCTAACCCTACACCTTGTGATTTCAGCATTTCATTTTGTAGTTAGAGTAGATTTACTTTTTATGTTAAGTAGAATAATAAATGAAAGAAGAGTTTCTATTTCTCATGTGCTTAATGTTATATGATGATATTTGGACGGACGCTACTTATGTAATTTTGTGTGTTGCTTGGATACAGATTCTGGATTCTCACATTCCTCCAATGAAGCAACGTGTCCCCAAGTAGAGCCAGATGTTGACCACACGTCAACGACCCCATAGCAGTACACCCCATTTTTTCAAATGAGATTAATCATGTTCGAGGTGTTCACGCTCTTCAGATTTCATCGTCAGACGACAATTTTGTAAACGATGTAAACCCATTCTGCATGTTTATGATGTAAATGATCCAAGTATGACCATCATGTATGTAACAACCTAGATAAGCCTAGTATTTTGGTGATGATTTCTATCCTAGGAGATTTTTTGTCTCACTGGTTCATTTGTGTTTCTCGACACAAGTGATCAGAAAAGTTTTCCCTTCCAACTTCACCCCAAAGCTAGGGTGGATTTTGTCATCAATATGCTAAGTGGATCCTATTGTTTTCTATCGAGTCTTTGTAAAAGTAGTTTGGGAATAATCCTAGCTAATTGGCTAGATTATTTTATTACAAGCTGCTTGGTCTACTAGATCATGTTTTGAGTCGCAAAATTGGGTAGCTATTTCAGGGTCTATACGAATGGGTATTCCCCCTTTATGTGTCTAAATGCATTTATCTTATGTAAAGAGGGTTGGAAAAATAATTAAATCCCCTCTCAGTCAATTAATTAAATTTTCTGGCCAAATTAATTAAAAATCCTAAGCCATAAATTTAATTAATTTTAAGTCCTAAGTGAGTTAAAATTCTTCAAAAACAAAATTTGTGGGTCCTTAAAAAATAAATTTTTAAAGGTCTCAAGCCAAGGGAATATTGAGAATTTCAAGAAATTTTGGACTCTTGGGCCTTGGTGGTTAAGTCAAAGTCAAAATTTTGAGGTAATTAACTCAAAAATATTATTTTTGAGTTAATTAAAAATAAATTAAATGATAAATTCAAATTTCTTCAAAATTATAATTTCGACGGTCTAGATTAAAAGATGATTAAATCTTTTTCGATGGTCGAGATTACTTTGAAATGGATCAACCTAACTAGCCGTTGGAGATTTTATCTTATAAATTAGAGGTCTTTGTCAGTCTTTCAGTCATCCGATCTTTGGATCGTGCACTCGCTCTTGAAGCTCTCCTGTAATATTTTCTGGAATAATATAAACGAAGACTTTGAGGTTTTATTTTGATGGTGGTGTTCCTCTTCAGCATTTTATGGTAAACTTGTTCTTAATATTCTGCTAGTGATCATTTTAATGGATTGTTGATTAATGGCTGTTGTAGAGTAATCTATTGCACAGGTATCTTGCTTAGGTTACTGGATTTAGGGTAAGAATATTAATTGGATAGAGTTAACAGTTATCTCTAGCTCCTGAAAATTTTATGTTTTATCACTATTTCTCTGTTAATGTGACAATTTAACTCTAAGTTTGCAGAAATCTTTCAGATTTAGAATTGGGCGTTTTGGGAAGTCCTAGTTTGGACTAGTTGACTCTCAAGGAAATAAGATCTAAAGAGTCTTCCAGATCTAATTCCCTGGGCTTATCTTAAATTCCATTTTTTTTGCAGGGTTCTTTACTAGGCTTGTGCCTCTCTCTTAATTTTTTATTTTCTGAATTGTGCTGAACAGTTTTAAATTTGGCCATGAGGGTTTCTAATCTGTAAAATAGCACTGTAAATTCTGCAAATTTTCACTAGGGTGTAAGGGTTTATTTTCTGTGCATAGTTTTGTTTTTGGATTCCTCGTTTTTCTGGTTTTGTGCAGGTTTTGTAGGGAGATTCTTAGGAATTTTTTTTAGATCTAAGCCAAATCTAGGCCCTGGAGGGTAAGATCTGGCCTCAAGATCAATTCGGTTGCAGATCTAGGCAGTATTGTGCCCCAAAATCAGGATTTTTCAGAAATATTCAAGCCAAATTTTAAAGCTGAGTTTTTGTGTAAGTTTTACTACTGGATAGAAGGAGAAATTTGAAAAATCTTCGCTGTTGTCTTCACACTGTCTCAGCTCTCATTCTTTCTCTGCGTCCTCTTTCCCTCCATCCTCATTTCCATTGATCTACGCTCCTCTCGCTGTCCGCAGCTTCCCTTCAGTCTTGACGCTAGCTTTTCCAACGCTTTCCCTCTGCTCGCATACACTTACCTACAACCGGCTTCACTTTTTCATTTTTATTCATTACATTGTCCCATTCCCTGTACGTTGCATTTACGCCCTCAATGCCCATCTTCTCGCTGCTCCTCACATCCTCATTCCATCCCTTGCTCTACGTCATTCTTGCCATTCCTCATCCCTGCCGTCCGTACGATCCGTACGGCTTCTCTTCACCTGCATAAGCAAACAAAAAAAAAATCAACACAAATCAATTTTTTTTTTAGTTTCAAATTTTCGTTTCTTTTTAGGGACTTAGCTTAAGTTTTAAATTTAGATTTAACATTAGCTTTAGCTTTAACTTTAGATTTTAATTTTTTATTTTATTTAATTTTGTTGTAGTCTTAGTTTTAGATTTTAACTTTCCGATTTTGTTGAGTTAGTTTAGTTTGGCTTTAAATTTTAGATTTAGATTTTAGATTATTTAAGCTTTACGTTAGTTTTAGATTTTTTTTAGTTTTAGTTTTCATTAAATTTTAGATTTTCATTTAAAACTTTTATTCTTAGTTTTAATTTCTAATCGAAATTTTTTTAAGTAGTTTAGTTAGCATTAGATTTTATTTTTATTTTTAATTTTTTTTGGGATTTCATTTTATTTAGACTTTAGAAACTTTAAAATCAAAACAAATAAAACCTCCAACTTTAAATTTTTCGATTTTTGATTAGTTAGTTTAGATTTTAATTTTTTTAGTTTGACTTTCTTTTTTTGTTTTATTTTTAGAGATTTAATATATATATATATATATATATATATATATATATATATATAAACTTTAACTTTTTAAGTTTTGCATAGTTTTAGATTTTATTTTTTTCATAGCTTTAAATTTTAGTCTTTGAGATTTTCATATTTAGATTTTTTAAACATTAAAAAATTAGAAAACGGTCAAATTTTTTTTAATAGAGTGGTTTTTGGATCTAAAATTTTGCATAGTCAAAGGTGAGCATTAAATTTCTTTCTATCTAAAGTTTGACTATAGATTTGTGAATTGGAATTATTTGGAATATTATAAATTCGGAAATATTGGAAATATCTGGCATTTAAATTTGATGGTACCCTCATGATAATATTTTTGTTTCGAATTTAAATCATTGGTTCAAAATATTTTTAAGTGGTTTTAAATTACTTGAAATCGGTAATTAATTGTTTAAGTCAACTTTGGGAATATTTCAAGTGATGATGAATTGAGGGTGTTTTATTGAATATCATTGTGGTGGATTGATTTTTCATATCAACAATTACATATCAATTACTTGACTTTAATTTCATAATGGGATATTTTGACTCCACAAGGCACTGGTTTTAATGTTTCAAATATAATTGAATCTGTAAAATCTCGTTAATCTTAACAATTACTTGGTCATTTAACTGTGTCTCCTGAATTGGTTGGTTTTCAACCAGTTCTCCTTCATTTTCATTAGGGTCTACCTCCCTTAGTCTGCAAGGAGACAGCTTAGATAGAGAGATTTGGGATCAGGGTGACAACCCCCGATTTGAGTCGTTGTCGCGGTGCCTAGACATTCTGTGCAACAACAGCTCCGCTTAGAATTCTGGCGGGTTTCGTAAAGGCGCTCCGAGCTATTCTACCACCTCACGGAAAGCTTGTGATTAGTTCGCCACATGGTGACATCACCTCTTCTGGGGGCTTGCCTTTCTACCTTGCCGCTCTCCTTTTGACCCGATGAAAAGGTCCTCCGCCGCTGCTTTTATGATTCATGGTTTCAGCGCTAAGTCCCAAATGCTGTCTTCCGTTATGTTACGGTCTTGAACAGAGCCTAGCCACTGCGCCTATCCTTTAGGGAATTTCTTTTCAGGGCTTGCTTGATTTACGAAGTTTGCCACCTTTATGAACCTTTATGTTTCTCTGATTTAACCCCTCTTCTTGCTTAATAAACGAGACTACTGAACAACAGAATCAAAGAATCAAGTGTTGGGGGAAGTCTTTGGAGAGACCAACCCACTCTTGATACATTCTCAAAGGAGCTCTCATTTGTTCTTTGAGCCTTCATAGTCTTATCTTACAGAGTGGTTTTGCAGGGGTTTTGGACATAGCTTGTATACAAGCCGAATACTTTTAAATTTGAATATCTTTTAAAATATTATACTTCATTGCTTTTATTTGCTATCTAAGAGTTTGAAGATGACTAAGCGAAGAGGAGAGTTTATTCAAACTCTTTGGCTTAGCCATTTGTAAATTGTTGTGCAATATTTTTTAATTTTATTTGTCTAATATTTGATTGGTTTTGTAGCTCTCTTTCCGAACTTTTTCTTGTGACAGCTTGAGTGGACAACTACAAGAAATTACTAACAAGTTGTTGCAGGACCTTTGGGCTCTGAATTTCAAATGAGGAAGATAACTCTCTCTTCTTTGGTTGTGGGCATAGAAGAGGCTTAGCTTCTCTTCTCCTATTGTAAAGTCTGAATTCTTTTGAGTTTTTTTTTTTTAGAAATTCTCATCGAGGAAAAGTCTATGGTCTCAATTTTTATTTGTAAAGACTTTCCTTGGTTTAGAAAAGGCCTCATGGTCATTTCCTTCTTGTAAAATTAATAAAAATTTCTGTTTTTGTTGTGGGAGCGTGGGTTTTACCCATTGGCATCCCTATCTCTCCATTTCAAAGGAGAGAATTTGTAGATGGATTGACTTAGTGGGTTTGACATTTCCATTTCCTTTCACATCAGATATGCATGCTCTAATTGGGAAGTAACACAAATCGCATTTCTTTTTCCTAAAGTTTGCTTCACAAATCTCAAGCCACATTTCCATTTTAAGAGTATTGAAGCATTGTGTATTTGACAAAATTTTTCTTTCAAAGCAGTTACTTATTTTCATGTCAAGCTAATTTCCTCAAGTTTAAAGTTCCTTCTGCAAAGTTATTGTGAGCACAAATCTCAATTTCATTTTTAAAGCATTACAATTTACTTAACATGCAAATTAATTGCTCATAAGCATCAAGCTTTTAATTGATTCATCGCAATTTTAAATGTTCTTGAACCTTATGCATCTTATGTTTACTTGAGGAAATATATAAACTGATCTTGTGGAACAATCCTACTAAGAGCATTTCCATTTTTTACATAGCACTTGCAAACTTACTTGCATATCATAGTAGGCATTTTGACTTAGTTGCATATTTAAAATTTACCTCCAAGCATAAGCTTGGTTGATAGAAATCATAGGAAAAAGGCTTTTTTGGAAAGTTCTTCCATTTGGTACAAAGTAAGGTAAAGGTGTGTGACCCTGTAGTTATGAAGGTGGCTTGTCCCCTTGTAGGAACGAAGGCACACACTGGCTCGTAAGACTCAGGGGACGAGTATCGTTAATGACACCCTCGTGCCTTCGCCCCCTCTTTCTTACAGTCACCCCAATTTTTACCCCTTGGTAAGAGTAGAAGAGGAGGACTTCTCACCTAGATTAGACATTTTGGATTAAAAGTAACCAAGATTAATTGCATCCAAATCTAGTTTAATTGCATCTCATGCTTTCATTCAGAAATCTATTTATCTTGAAAGAATTTTACTTCATTTAAGCAAATACATTTTCATTTCAAAGAGCAATACTCTGGAGGCACTAGTTTCTCATATGTATTGATGGTTATTGCTCATATCACGTTTTTGCTTATAAATTTGAAGAAGTAATCTATTTAACTCTAACAATTCTCCTAGAAAACTCACATATTTAACATAGGTTTTCTTTAGGGACCACCCCCCATAGCTAACCTAGGAGATAGCTTAAACGAAGAGAGTCGAGATTAGTGTGACATCCCCTTCTCTGAGTTCCGTTCCACAAACCACACCTTGTGGGGTTAAAGGCTTTTCTCACTAACTTGTAGGTAGGTGTAGGCGGCAAGCGATAACAGAACCTAGGCTTGCTATGTAAGCTATGCAAAACCCAGGTGAAATCTCGTTGACCCAGATGAGGAAATGACTCCAAAATAGTAATGTGCACTATCCAGAAATTCTGCTACTGACTGTCAACTGGAAATGGAGTTTTTGCCCTATATATTGCTCAAAAAATTCTGAAACTTCAACTATGGCCTCTCCCCTAAATACCCAAAAAACCCAGAAAGGGTTTGGGTTGATTTCAGGTGATGGAAAAGCCCTTCAAGAGGTGCGAGTGGCTCTCTGGCTGGCTACATGCATTGTTGGGAAATGCTGCTACGAAAATACCTCCAAATTCCCCACTACAGAAGCCTCCACACCATGCTAAGGAATTGACTCCAGAAATCCCAAATTCTCTCAGTGCTTGGCCCTCCAAATCTCGCATTCTACTACACTTGCGTAGACTTTTCCCAGAAACCTCTGTGCCTGCCAAAAGAAGATAAATTCGGCCCACAAAATTTCTTCACTCTAGCCTTGCAAAATCAACACCAAAACTCCGACACCAAATAGGAAAATTCTCCTGCAAATAATCGAATCCTCCAACCTGTTACTTTGACAGCTCAGGGACAGATTCCCTCCATTGGACTAGATTCCTCTTTCAGAGAGGACCAAAATTGACCTTTGAAGCATTAAATTTGGATAAGGAAAAAGAGTATTTTTGAAGTCAAGCCCACTGGTACACAAATTGTCAAGGTCGACCTAAGAGGCTAAATACCCCTCCTTCAATGCCTATAAATATATGTCACATCAACCTCATTTGGACACACTCATCATCACACATCTCTCTTCTCTTCTTGAGTTCGATACATCTGAAATTGCAGAAGTTTCTTGACACGTGCTAGGAGGAAGGAAGGCAAATTACAAGTGGCCGAAAATATGAACTGTTCTGCTCTTTGACCAATGTTGACCAAGGGTCATTAGGCATCTTTTTGGTTCGATTTTCTAGAATATCTCTGTCCCTCAAGCCGCATTATTTGGCATAGAAATCGAGATGATTGGAGTTGTTTGACCTGCATTGATCGCAGGATGTGTTAAAATTGGACAACTAGGTCCAAACTCCATGTTGTGATGCTCAGATGAAGATACCAATATTTTTATTGGGTTCCTCTTTTGGAGAGGTGCAAGATCAATCTAAAGATCATCTTGATCTAATGAGCAAAACAATTATTTTGAATTTATTTTTAATAAGTTCAAATATGTGCAGGTCAACCTTAAGGTTTTACACCCCTAGCAGATGTGTCATACACCCATAGTATTAAAAATCGGCCGGTCAGAAGCCTAGCCGGTCAGAACCGATCAAAAAACTCGGTCAAGCACCCCATTTCGCTTTTTTTCCCCGTCAAACTGGTCAAACCAGTCGGTTTATCAATAGACCGGTCGGTTAGACCGGTTTGACCGGAAAAAAAGTGAAATGGGGTAAGGGACCCACAGAAGTTGATTTGATTTGGCCAAGTATAGGAATTTTCTCCTAGCAAAATAAAGGCCAACAATTCTCAACTTCACCCTACCTTTAAATTATGTAAGAAACCATCCCATCCTTCTGAGCGAATTGTGTAGAAAATTGTGTTATTGGGCAATGTCTTGTGGCATGGCATCCAGTTAAATGATGCTCTCCAAACAAACCATCATGTGGGATCATTCTTCCAAATGCTTCAAACATGATATAGTGGGCCATTATTTAAGCCTATTGTTGTATCTTGTAAGCATTCTCTTGCCTGCAATGTGTTGGGATATAGTCATAATGATACCTTTGTTGTGAATACTACACGCTTCACTCTTTCTTGCTTCCCTAAGAAACCCTTCAAAGAGTTCAAACAGCGTCTAACGAGCGCTGTAGATTCTAAAAACATGGATTTTTTCAACAGATATGCTCTAATCACTGGAACTTTTGGACAGAGTACACTTCAGTTTCTGAAGATATCTCAACAGAAGGAAGCCCTACAAAATATCACTAACAAATTCAATATCATAGAAGATAGCAGTCTTAAGTGCATGATAATGCTATAGAGGATGCAAGACATAACCATTCTTGCCTAAGTACCTAAGGAATTTCACCTATTTGATGACTGGAAGCCAAAGAAAAACATTCACAACTTTTGATCTGGAAAATGTGCAATACAAAGTTCTCATCGGTTTTAGGAAAATTTTGGTGAACATAAATTTGAGTGCATCTATGATTTTTAAGTCCAACTACAAAGAGGCCTCGGATGACAACCAATGGACGACACTATTCATGCACCTCGAGTAACTCGTGCTTCCATTAGGTCCACTTCTATTGTTATTGGTGGCAGGGGTACTGAGGTTGCAGATGAGCCTAAGGCTGAGACATCCTCAGACTCTGATCCAGATGATGTCTATGTAGCAGCCGATGTTGATCCTGTGTCTAGTAGCGGTGATGAATTTGGTGATTGATCATCATTCATGTGTAGTCTTGTATTAGGCCAATGGCCTCATAGCTTGTAGCATTGTTTTTGGACTTTATGGGCCATTTGGAGCCTCATTGCTTATGTGTTTTTCGATGATATGTATTGCACTCGGTGCCATTTTGATATATTCACCTTTGCATGGTATATAAATGAGCAAACTTTGCATATTTTGTCTCTATTGCCTTCGAATCATGGTTGCAAATCTTCAAAATAGTTTTTTTATTAAAAAATCATTATTTAATGTATTTTTTTTTAAACCGGTTCATTGAGATCTGACCGCTATCGGTTAGACCGGTTCCGATTCGAAACCCGGTTCATTAGGTCCACCAGTCCGGTCACCGGTTCCGGTTTTAATAACTATGCACACACCTCAGTGATTGATATAAATAGAGTCAACGTTGGAGGACTTTTTCACTCATCTCATCCTCACACTTCATCTTCTCTTCTGATTCAATACCAGCTCCTTGGAAGCAGTTTCAGTTCACATGTGGGAAAGAAGGACGAATTTACTGCAGCTAGGGTTTGGACGAATTTACTGCAACTAGGGTTTTCACGCAAGTTTGACCAGTGTTGACTTTGGTCAACGCATGGTCCAAAGAGACTAAATTTTGGTGGAGACTTTGATTTTGGAAGGCCGTACATATTGGCACAAGAACCGAGGTCAAAAGGTTGACCGAAGACGGAGCTACGTTGACTTTCTTGCTGCTGTCTTGTGTTGACTTTTTTGGACAGCATTGACTTTTCTGGGGTTGACTTTGGGTTGACCGTGCCGTTGTTTTGAGGACTGTTGTGACACATCCTGGGTTGGCTGACCAAGGAGACTTTGCTGGTTGAAGCATCCTATTGACGGCCGTAATGCACCACCACATTTTTTTGTTTCTGGTTTGTCTTCTGTAGATCCACTGGTATGTTTTATCAGCATTTTACTTGATTGTTTATGTGATTGTTGTAGTAAAAAGTAAAGTTGCATCAAGCATATAACATCTACAAAAACTTACATGGTATCAGAGCTGAGGTGAAGACAAGCCCTAATTTGTAGCAATCACCGAAGAAGAAAATGGGTTCCACAAACTATGGCTTCAAGGAGGATGATAAATTGACTATGAAAGATGACTTCCATGCTTGGAAGATGACATTGGATCTTATGTTGGAAGACCAAGATGTCATGGACTATGTGCAGGGTTAAATCCAAGAGCCTCCATCCACTGCAACTGTTGTCGCCAAGACAAAGTACAAGAAGGGGGAGATCAAAGCAAAGCTTATGATCAGGGAATCCATTCATAAGAGTCTGGTGGCCTAGCTAGGCACATCCAAAGAGATGTATGATAAATTGATCCTCATGTTCAAGGCCATCAATGCGAATCAAGTACTATTATTCAAAAATCAATTGAAGAATCTGAAGAAAGGCAAGGACGAGTCTGTTCAATCATACTTTCTGAAGCTAACCGAAATCAGGAACAATCTGCTAGCCATTGGGGAGACACTAGCTGATCAAGAGATGGTAATCACCACACTTGGAGGGCTCCCATCCGAATGGCATGTGTTCAACACTACCATTCTCAATAATAATGTGATACCTGACTTTGACAAGGTACTGTCGAGATGCGTTCAAGAAGAGACAAGAATGAAGGAGTATGAAAATGAAGGGAATGTTGCCTATGCTGCTCATTCTAGAAAGAAGAACTTTGGTGGTCCAAAGAACAAAGGAAGAGTAGGGGCACAAGGAAAGAAGGGCAAGTGTTACACTTGTCAAAGGCCAGGTCACTATGCTAGATAATACCCTTTCAAGAAGGATTCTCCTGATGATGATGACAACAACAACAACTGGAGGGATGGCAATCAAAGGAACAACAGGTTCCAGGGAAAGAGGAAGGCTCCCTCCGGCGGAAATGATCAACATTTCAAATATGAGGAATCAAATGTTGTTGATAAAAGAAATGAATTCATTCTTGTATCTGCCCTCTCTATTGATGGATAGTGGTGCCTCAAGGCACATCACTGGGTTCAAGGAAGCACTCTTTGATATAGTTGAGAAGGATACTAATCTGGAAATTATCCTTGGAGATAATGTCACATATCTCGTGAAAGGGACAAGGACTGTGACCCTCCACTTGTGTCAAGGTCAAGTCCTCTGCTTGCAGGATGTACTCTATGTACCTAATTTGAAGAAGAACCTTGTGTCTATATCGGCCATGGAAGACAAAGGTTTCAATGTGGCATTCACTGATGGAAAGGTGTGCATGTGGAAGAAGAGCTTGAAGGAAGCTATCACGTTTGGGTCTAGAATTGATACACTCTACCAGGTTGGAGGAAGTCCACTGGGAGCAATGACATGAGATGCTATCCGATAGACCAATAATGGCACTGAATATGAGTTGAACGAGTTCAAAAACTTTTGCAGAGGAGTTAGCATCAAGAGGGAGACCAAAATTTTTGTGGGCTACAACGAAACTTCGAAGGCCTATAGATTCTATGTGCCTGGTCAAAGGGAAGTGGAGATATGCCATGATGTCACCTTTGATGAAGATGCTTCCCTGAGGAAAGTAGTCAATCTTCTGAGATCTAAGGAAGATCATGAAGCAAGGCCTGGAAATCAAGAAGGACCGAAGGATGAGACAATGCTTGATGTTGAAGGATCGATGGACCCAATTGATCCACCTCCTTCACTGGGAAAGAGACCATCATGGCTCAGGCACACTCTCGAGGATGTTGAGGGACATATGGCCCCAAGAGGGACATTCCATGAAAGCAAGAAGCCAAGTAGATACCAAGGGTATCTAGCAGCCATGAGTACTATTGAACAATCCGAGCCTGGATCTTTTGAGGAAGCTGTAAAGCATCAAGTCTAGAAGGATGCTATGCATGAAGAGTATGAATCCATAATGAAGAATGATGTCTGGGATGTGGTTCCAAGACCGGAGGAGAAAGTAGTTGTCACCTCAAAATGGTTCTACAAGATCAAGCATGGATCTGACGAAAGTGCTGAAAAGTTCTAGGCAAGATTCCTTGCCCGTGGCTTCTCTTAAAAAGAAGGCATAGACTATGATGACATATTTGCACCTGTGGCACGATATAACACCATTCGATCTATCATAGCCCTTGTTGCTACGCAAGGATGGAGTCTTCATCAGATGGATGTGAAGACCACATTTTTGCATGGTGCGATAAAGGAAGAGGTGTATGTAGAGCAACTTGTGGGGTTCGTAGTCCAGGATCGGGACACCCATGTCTGCGGTTGAAGAAAACCCTCTATGGGCTGAAGCAAGCACCCAGAGCTTGGTACGAGAGGATAGATAGCTACCTGATGAAGTTGGGCTTCACTCATAGTAATGTTGATCCGAACCTTTACTTCAAGGTTGATAGAGAGAAGCCTCTCATTTTGGTGCTGTATGTGGATGACCTCTTCCTGACAAGTGTTGACCCTCTCAATCATCAGTGCAAGAGGGAGCTCGCTGCTGAGTTCGAAATGAAGGATCTAGGACTGATGCACTACTTCTTAGGCTTGGAGGTCTGGCAGAGACCTGGTGAGATTTTCCTTTCTCAAGGAAAATGCATTGTGAAGCTTCTGGAAAGATTTAGTATGGTGGACTGTAAGTCCGTGTCAACACTGATGGAGCTCAACATTAAGAAGTTGAGTGGCAGCGCTCCTAGGCCCATGTTAGCAAATCCTACTGAGTATCGTCAACTCGTAGGGGCCTAATGTTCTTAGTGAACACCTGTCCAGACGTATGTTGTGCAATGAACACTTTGAGTCAACACATGGTTGATCATAACATTCACTGGGTTGGTGCCAAGGAACTTTTGAGATATCTCTGTGGCACCATAGACCATGGGCTGAGACACACTGCCAGGAGCATGACACTCCTTGAATATACTGATGTCGATTGGGCTGGCAGTGTGGTGGATCGCAAGAGCACATCTGGATGCTGCTTCACATGTAGATCTGCTTCGGGCAGGAAACGGAAGTTGGTAGCCTTGAGCACCGTTGAGGCCGAATACATTTCACCATGTATGGCCTGTTGTGAAGTCACTTGGTTGTGAAAGCTCTTCAGTGAGTTGTTCGAGCATGTGCTAGATGCCATCGTTATCCTTTGTGATAACTAGAGGGGGATTTGTTTGTCATAGAATCCTGTGTTCCACGAATGATCCAAGCATGTTGATGGCTGATACTACTTTATCTGGGATATGGTATAGCAAGGCATCGTAAGGCTCGATCATATAGGAACTGATGAGCAGGTCGCAGATATTCTCACAATGCCCTTGGGGAAGGTCATGTTCCTAACCTTCCGTGAGAATCTTGGAATCGTGGAACAACTGTGTTCTGAGGGTCCTGTTAGACGATGAGCTCGTGGAGCTCTGAGGGGCTTTAGGGATAGCTTCTCGGAGCTATAAGCAACCACAGGGCTAGGCTTGCCAAACCTTGTTGGTGTGCTTCTGCCCCACCGTTGTGATGATTGAGTTGGTTTACCTCTCATTATCTGTGCCCTGTATGCATCCTACCCATTTGAGTTTCGGACTCATGGGAAGTACCTCTCATTTGGCCAATGAGGTGGGAAAAGCTAGAGACTAGTAGCAAAGACTGATGGACGCATTAGAGATTGACGTACTCTCTATCTAAGATGACACGTGTCCAACCACTTGATCTGGGATCAAGTCTAGTGAGGTTTCGGACCTCCTACTGACTTCGGATCAGATAAACCAACTTCGGGTTGGTATGTGACTCTTTGAGTCCATGTGAGGTTTCGGACCTCCAACTGACTGCGGGTCAGTGAGACTAACTTTGGGTTAGTATATATGACTCTCTTGGGTCCATGTGAGGTTTCGGACCTCCAACTGACTTCGGGTCAGTGAGACTAACTTCGGGTTAGTATATATGACTCTCTTGAGTCCAAGTGAAGTTTCGGATCTCCTACTGACTTCGGGTCAGATAAACCAACTTCGGGTTGGTATGAGACTCTTTGTGAGTCCTATAGAGGTTTCGGACCTCTGGGCTGAATCTATCAGCCGGGAATGATGTCTTTGTGACTGACCCACTTCTGTTCTGAAATAAACAGGCCAGCAAAGCAAGTTACGACGAGATGACGCACGATGTTTGATTGCACTAGTGGATGGAGTTCTCCCTAGTTGAGAGGGAGTGTTAAAATTGGACAACTAGGTCCAAACTCCATGTTGTGATGCTCAGATGAAGATACCAATATTTTTATTGGGTTCCTCTTTCAGAGAGGTGCAAGATTGATCTAAAGATCATCTTGATCTGATGAGCAGAACATTTATTTTGAATTTATTTTTAATAATTTCAAATATGTGCAATTCGGCCTTAAGGTTTTACACCCCCAGCAGATGTGTCACACACCTCAGTGATTGATATAAATAGAGTTAATGTTGGAGGACATTTTCACTCATCTCATCCTCACACTTCATCTCCTCTTCTGATTCAGTACGAGCTGCTTGGAAGCAGTTTCGGTTCACACGTGGGCAAGAAGGGCGAATTTACTACAGCTAGGGTTTGGACGAATTCACTGCAACTAGGGTTTCCACGCAAGTTTGACCAGCGTTGACTTTGGTCAATGCATGGTCCAAAGAGGCTGAATTTTGGTGGAGACTTCGATTTTGGAAGGCCGTACATATTGGCACAAGAACCAAGGTCAAAAGGTTAACCGAAGACCGAGATGTGTTGACTTTCTTGGATGCTGTCCTGCCCTATAGGAGCCTATTGGGTGCAGCGGCAAAATTGAATATCTTGCTGCAATGTAGCCCTATAGGAGCACTAAAGTGGACTCCCCTCTGTCCCAACTAGGGAGGCAAACAAAGTTCTCTGAAGGATGGGTGGAATTTTGCCTGAAATCCCTGTGCTGAACAACACTCCGACTCCTTCGCTAAATAGCTCGAAGAGAGGTCGAATTGTGTAAGTGAGATAGTCAAAGATGCTCCAAATGCCTCCCTTTTTGCCTCATATACTCTCAGCCCATGTATGCCCCCTTGGTGGCCCCCACAATCCACTAACTCGCCTCCTTTTCCCTTGAGGATTGAATTGCCTCCTTTGGTGGCCCCTACATTCCACTAAGGATGCGATTTAGCCTTTTTCTCCTAAATCCAAATGCCAAAAATGGTCTCCAACACCCAAACTGTCAAAATTGTGCTACACATGCAATTTAGTAAATTGGGGATATCACAAGCTGACCCACCAAAATTCAAATTTGAAAATCAATTTTTCCCTAAGCGAATTTGACTAGGATAGACTCATCGTAATTTAATTTAGTTTTCTTGACATATAATGTCAGAATAAACCAATCAATAGGCTGCATGTAATATCTCCTTTGGGGCTTCTTGACCACAAAATCAGGCTCCAATCTTTAAAGAGGCATATCTCCTCAACTGTGAGGAGTTATGAGGCGTGCTACCTGTCGTTGAAATCAGTATGAGTAGGAGAATCAAATGAATATGGTCTTGATCCCAAACATATTGATCTTCCTTGTGATTTTTTTCATTGAAGACAAGGCTTCTTCTAGTTGTTGCTTAGGTTGACATCAATGACAACCAAATTCCAACATAGGCAAGAAAGAGGTTCATCATAACATACAATGAGGCAATTGATCAAAGCTAGACTTCAATATAGCATATTGAAATCTCAATAGAGATTGTATAGAGTTTTGGTTGTAAAAAGACCAAAAAAAAAAAAAAAAAACCGCATGTTAACCAAGTTGCTACAGTTAGTTCAAATGAACAAGTACAAGGAATGATTATAAAAATATGTGATACTAATGTGAGGATGTATAGATGAGAGGGCACATCTCATGACATTTTTGAAAGAAAGAAAGTAAATATTATACCATGTATTTCAGCGATGAGAGTTGAGCTGAAAATAGTACCAAAATGGCTGTTAAGATGATTCTATGGTATTCTTATTGTTTAATCAATGAGGATGATCATTTGTTATACCATTCATGTCCCATTTCATGTATGATACTATTTAAAGATCTATGAATTACATGTGGATGGAAATGGACATTTTCAGGGAATAATCTATGTGGATATGTGTGTAACCAATTCAGTAAATATGGATGTATACTTGTTAACCTAACCATTTTCTATCTCATCTCTGCCAACTTTCATCCATTGAGAATGCTATTTTCTGGACTCTTGTAGATTGTAAGGTTAAGGATTCTTTCAAATCATGTAACTTGTTTTTCTACATTGGACCTGACATATTTTAACAATAGTATTTTATGATTTTGTTTGCTAATAGTTTTTGTCCAATCTAATATTTGTGGCAATAGTTTATAGATGTGTCTTTTCATTGCTGCTACATTATGTTTGTTAATCTGATATTTTCTAATGTCAAGATATTTCTATGTGTAGGTCAAGCTGAGGGGAAGGTCTTTAAAATGCCCCACATGTGGGGATATCCCAGAGATATCTTATGAAAGTTTCCAAAACTTTGATTATGAAAAATTTACTCAATCTCCAATGTCTGACAAGGTATTTCTCTATATTTTTTCACGTAATTTTTTCTCTCATTTTGAGTTTGGATTTCAATATTGGTATTTTCTTTGTAGTCTCAAATTGCATGCATGGTTGCAACTCAATGATTCATCATGTGATGCAATTTCTTAAAATACAACTTGAAGTATTGTTAACCTCCAATAGTACTTGTGCAATTGGAGGGTTAAGATCCAATGGGATTTCATCACGCTGGTCTCATTTCAGATGCATCTAGCCATTGGCATTGATTAGGGCTCCTTTTAGAGTCAATTTCATCAGATTCTAGAAAAATGTGATTTTTAGCAGTTTGCTTTTTTCCAGTGTCTAAAGATCCCTGGCCCCCATGCCACTGATGATTGCATATTCGTGATTCTTGTTAAAAAGTGAGTCTAGTGAGACTGCTTTCCCTTGCATCCGAGAGGATAATTTTTACACTCCTTTTAACTTTTAGCTTTTGGTTTTTTTTTGCCCTTTTTTGGAGATTTTTGGACATGTTTGTAATTAGCAGTTTTTGTGAATGGTAGGCATGTTAAATTTCTAATACCAGCTAGATTGGTTTTTTCACAACAATTTAGTTTATCTGCAATTTATTATTTGTTTACCCAAATAATAAATGGATCACTAAAAAATAAAATCATTGGTATATTTAATTTCTACAATTAAAAATTTGCAGCAGAAATAAAACATAGAGGTCAATCACATCGCAAAATTAATTAGCCCACAAACAATTCTCCATCATTTCAATATCTAGAAAATATGGGTTTTTCGACCCACTGAGATTGAAGGAAAAATACAATCTGGAACCTGCAACTTGACTCCCTCAGAATGAATTCGGCCCAAGTAAATCGACCTCAAGGAAATTTGCCTCCAGATGAAATTGCTCTGAAGAAATCAGCTCCCAGCAATAAGATTTACGCCCTCTAGGAACTCGATTTTCACCTTGCCACTAATGTGCACTAGAAAAACCCCAACACTCCAACAACAAGACCTCCTCTAGACAAACTTGTTCCCCTTCCGGCGACTCAACCCTGCAATCTCCTACAATTCGGTCTTCCTGGATTCGATCAAACCCACTCACACTTCTTCCTTCTTTGCATATTGGTCATTGAGCCACTTACATTGCAAAGAAAAGAACTCTCTGGTTATGACTCATTCACACACTTGTGCTCTTTGTTGTATCTTCACCTCCATCGCTAGCCTCCATTTATAATCTTCATTGAGTGCCAATCTCTGTTCAAGAAACATCTTGAATCTCCCTTTTAAAAACCTCTTGAAGATCAAGGATGGAGATTATTTGTAAGTCACTTAAATAATTAAATTATCTATCCTTAGAAAATAACCCAATAGTCCATAATAATTAATTGACTTTAATTATTGTGTTTTTCCTAAGTTAAACATAGAAAAGAAGACATAAATCACTAGAAGAGGCAAATAATGTCTTCCACATGCTAAGACACCAAGCAATTGTAGAATACCTTTTGATTCTACTCACATCAACACTCCCTCTTAGCAAGGAAGGGATTCTCCACCACCCCCAGCTTATCTCGATACTTCACAAACTTCTCCTTCACTAGAGGCTTTGTGAGAACATTTGCCACCTGCTCCTTTGTAGAAATGCACTGCAATCTTACAACACCCCTCTAGACCCTGTCTCTAATGAAGTGATATTTGATCTTGATATGCTTGGAACGATTATGAAACACATGATTCTCAGAGAGCTTAATCTAACTCTGATTATCATAGTGTATCACTGTTGGCCCCATCTGCAGATCAAATAATCTTGCAAGCATCTTACGAAGCCACACTGTCTCGCAACTTGCCATACTAGTCGTGATGTACTCTGCCTCTACTGAACTGAGTGCCGCTAACTATTGCTTTGTTTACGGTGCTAAAAATCTGCTAACGCAAGGGAGTCTCCCCAATTTGAAGTCCCAATCAAACCTCACACCGTTTGAGATGGGAGCCCCATCTGAGAAATCAACCCAACTGCCATTATGATGAACTTAAAGATTTATCTTGGCTAAGAATAGAAACATAAGATGGAATCGCATTACTTTTGAGCTAGGCAAGAAATGTTAGCTTTGTGAGATACAATTATAATGAATGTAAGGCGCTTCTGCGAACAGAGTAAAGAAAAGTGAGCCTTTAGATGAAAAATGATAGAATTAATCTAATAAAGACACATACATATAAATAATCATTGATACATTTCAAAAGTAATTTTCAAATGAACAAGATCATGAAAAGCAATGGGACAAGCAATTTCAATAAAGATATGTACTAAAGACAATAAATTAGTTCATTGTCCTTAATACATGTAAACATAAACATATACTGCAAACATTAAAAGAAATGTCTTACAATGCTCCTAATACATGCATGAAAAGGCTGTCCGACTCTAAAGAGCTTTGAATGATTAAGTGGACATGCCAGAATACACAATTACAATGTCATCTCACTTGCTCCAATAGTGGAGTATCAAGCTACAACTTGCTTCTCAAAAGAATGATCTCTCTCCTATGCTAGCAAGAGAAGCCAACGCTAAAAGTCCTTTGCTTGCGGCATGATGGTCTATTTATAACAAATGATGTGACCTTTCACCTTCCATGTGACTCTTAAGCTCCCTAATGACTCAGCTTCCCTATAACCTATGGACTTCCTAGTGACTTTTCACATTCCACATGTGACTTTTGGACTTCCACACACATTTTTTACATTTTTGATTAATTTTTTTTTTAAATACAAAAATTACATTTCACAAAATTGTGGCAAAATCCATAAAACAAAATTAGATATATTTGCATTCATATTTTGGGAAACTGTAATTCGGCGACTATGAGATGAAGCTCCGTTGTTATATATTGATACCAAGCTCTATACTCTGTTGCTATGCCTTTGACTCTTTGTGGTAGATCTGGGTTGTATCTAATCTTTCCCTCGAAAGTGTCTGGATATATGGTTTTGGAGCCTGATTGTACATTGTTCCACAACATGTCTAGCTTCATGTCTAGGCATGTTAAATTTCTAATACCAGCTAGATTGGTTTTAGAGTCAGAGGTAGCATTGATGACTGACTCTGCATCTCCCTCTAGTCATTCATGGTCAGCTGTTGATGGCAGCCAGATAGAAACTTCTACTAGTTTTCCTCCTTTCAAAGGCATTGTCCTAGGAGAAGGACAAACTTCTGCAAAAGCCCAGCCTTTAGTTTTGAAAGATGAAACTGCAGTAGGAGTTGAGAAAAGAATTCAGCAAACCAGTGATCAAGTAAATTGGACTAATACTGCAATAACTGGTTTGGAAAAGAATGTTGCAAAAGCTGCTGTTGTAAAGGAACAGATTGACAAAATTCAGGTGTCAATCAATGATGTAAATAATGCTCTAAATTTTGTACAGTATAATTCCAGTATGTCTAAAGATTATTCCTTGCAATCTTTGAAAAATATTGATGAAGTAGAGACCTGTATTATAGAAAATTCTGTCTCTACATGGCAATTGATTTCTAACTTGTCTGAGAAATTAGAAAAAGCGGATAAGAAGAAAACAGACAAGTCTGTCCCATCCTCTTTCCTCCACAAAGGAAAAGCTGTGCCTGTCCAAAGAACTGTTGAAAAATTCTCCAGTCTTTTCCCTAAAGAGTCTGCTCCAGAATCTCCTAAATATAAAGTCACTATTGCCTCTCTGTATGAAGAACCTGAGTCTGATAGCCATGTCCTTCCAGTGTACGAACCCTTGGAAGCTCAGTATACCAGGTATTCCCCTCCAGATCTTAATGGCCTTGGGAAGATTACCCCAAGAGAGACATTCCTTGGGAAGATTACCCCAAGAGAGACATTCTTTGACCAAAGCCAAAAAGATTGGAATATAGACAACTTGACATCAGCCCAAATAAGACAAACTTTGGATCGCATGATCACTGAATACAAGCTGATGTGTATTGAGGGTAAGACAGAGGTTGAGGCTTGTAAAACACTGATTCCATGCTTCACTGGAACTCTAGCCAGATGGTGGGAACTAGAGTCTTCTCCAGCCTTAATAAAGAAGATGGAAGAAGAATTACTTAAAGATGAAAATGGAGATATTGAATTTCATCCAGATGGCAGACCCATCAATAATATGATTGGTGCTCTTACAGCATTAATCCAACAAAATTTCTGTGGAGATGAGCCAACCATTTCAGATCAAAATGAGTTGATATTAATGAATCTGAAATGCAGAAATATAAACCAGTATGAAGATTTCCATCGAGACTGGATACAAAGAATCTTCCTGGTTAAGGACCCTAAAAATCTGCTATGGAAGCAGGTTTATCTTGCAGCTCTGCCTTCAAAGCTTGTTGATATTTTAAAGTTGCAGGAAGCTTTCCAGTTGCCTCTGGAAACATATTTATGGGGTCAAATGTACAGTATTATTACTAGAGTTTTGATTACTCTCTGTACCAGTTCGAAGATAAATAAGTCAATTGATAAGTTAAATAAATATTTCTGCAATAAGTATGGCATCACTATAGATGATCCTTTGGTGAAGAAAAGAAAATCTAAAAAGAAGGACAAGAAGACTTACAAAAGAAGTCAGCCTTACACTTATCATATGAGCACCAAAAAGATCTCTGAGCTTAAATCTTCCAAGCCAAATAAGAAGCCATACAAAAGAAATTCAAGGAAGGGATATTACAAATATATCCCAAAGACACATTGTTATGAGCCACATGATATTCATCCTAAAGAGCGCAAGCTAGAAAGGATGAAAGGAGTAACTTGTTGGCTATGTGGAAAAGCAGGACATACTTCTAATCTTTGTCCCGAGGCCAAAGAATCTAGGAAAAATTTGGGCCGAAAAACACAGCAAAAATATAAAGGCCAGACCTCCACAAAATCAGAACCCCTATGTGACAAATGTGGTTCTGTCTTTCATAAAACAGAAGACTGTAAGAAATTGTACATCCAGCAGGCTCAAGAGCAGTGCTCTTCTGTTTCTGATTTTGACTATTCTTCTTCTGAGTCTGATATTGAAGAAGTTAATGCATATTATCAATGTAGTGATTCTGAAAGTTGTAAATGTGATTGTTCCTCTTCAGAATCAGGGTATTCTTCTGACAATAATCTTGACGAAGAATTTTCAGGAAAATTGAAAGTTCTCATGGCTCAAACAGACGAAGATGAACTGAAAGTGTTTTCTCAAATTCGAGCCATGGAAGATGGTGATTTAAAGACCAGACTGCTCGATGCTTTTATGCAGTCTAGTTCTTCCTCCAGCACTCGTCCAGGTAAGAAGTTGTTGTTTGTTGACGCTTCATACGAAAAGAATACCTGCAGTTATCTCCGTCAACAACAGGATAGCAAAGTTCGAGCACTCACTTTGGGGGAGGTGAGTAAGGAGATACACTGCATGAAATCTGAAATTTCTGCCTTAAAGCTAAAAGTTTTAGAACTTGAAAAGAATAAACAAGTTACAGCCTCTCCTGTTCTCTCAGGCAGAAAGGTAAATTGTACTCTGCATTCTGCTCCTAAATATGCTGATGAAGAAGTTGAAATAGTAGAAGGAGTTCCTGATCCTCATATTGGATTCAGAGAAATGCAGCTCCTTGCCATACAATATCAGCAGCATCACATTAAAATCAAAGTTTGTGTTAATGGAAAGATGTTTAATTTAGTTGCCTTAATTGATTCAGGGTCAGATGTAAATATGTTTTCTAAAAAGGCTGTACCATCTCAGTATTGGGTTACTGCTACCCGCAAGCTTACAGGGTTAGGAAAAATAACCCTTGAATATGAAGTGCCTAAGGCTGCAGTTTGTTTTGATTCACATTGCATAAAGCTGAAATTTGCAGTAGGTGATATCCCAGTTGATTGTATTCTTGGCAATGTGTTTTTAGCTGCAGTTGAGCCTCATGGTTCATTGAGATTCCCAAACAAAAAGGCAGGATACTTCATCACAATGCCTACATCATAAAAAAAGGGTAAGAGGATAAATTTGCCATATATCTCTAATCCTCGTATTTCTACAATGGTGCAGGCCATGCAAGAAGAGTTGCAAAAAGCAGAAAATAGTTTGTCAGAACTCAAGGAGCATAAAAATATTCTCAGTATTGAACAACAGTTGAGTTCTCCAGCAGTTCAGAAACAAATTTCTGAACTACAAAAACAGTTTGAAGATCAGTGTTGTTCAGAAGAACCAAACGCATTTTGGCACAAAAAGCAGCACTACGTAGAGCTACCCTATAAAGAAGGATATCAGGGTAAGCCATGCAAATCCAGAGCCATACCCATGAACAAGGAATATAGAAGGCTCTGTGAAAAGGAGATAAACCAGCTTTTGGAGAGAAAGTTGATACGGGAGTCTAGTAGCCCTTGGAACTGCTATGGCTTCTATGTAAACAAAAGAAGTGAGCAGATAAGAGGGATACCAAGATTGGTAATAAATTATAAACCTCTTAATTCTGTACTGGTTGATGATACCTACCCCATTCCTCATAAAGGAGATTTGCTGAGTAGGATCGCTGGAGCCAAAGTTTTTTCCAAGTTTGATCTCAAATCAGGATTCTGGCAGGTAGCCATTGCAGAAGGAGATAAATTCAAAATAGCTTTCAGTGTCCCGCAAGGCCATTACGAATGGAACGTAATGCCTTTCGGCCTCAAGCATGCGCCTTCGAAGTTTCAGAAGGTAATGGACTCTGTCTTTAAGCCGTACGCCGAATGGTTATTAGCATATATAGATGATATCCTGATTTTCTCTAAGAATTTGCAAGACCACTTCAGGCATTTGAAAATATTCATGAAGTTGGTCAAGAAGAATGGTTTGGTCTTGAGTAGAAAGAAAATGGAGTTATGCAAGACCAAGATTAAGTTTTTAGGGCACACCATTGAAAATGGCCAAATTGCTCTTCAATCTCATGCTTTAGAATTTGCAGACAAATTCCCAGATGAAATTATAGATAAAACACAGCTGCAAATATTCTTAGGCTACCTTAACTATGTGAGCAATTTTTATCCAGCATGTGCCATAGACAGATCTCTGCTCAATCAGAGATTAAGAAAAAATCCTAAGCCTTGGACAGAAGAACATTCTGAAGCAGTCAGACAAATCAAGGCAAAGGTCAGAGAACTCCCTATTCTGTATGTTGCAGATCATGAGTATTTTAAGATTGTAGAATCTGATGCAAGCAACATTGGTTGGGGAGGTGTCCTGAAACAACGTCCAAATGAAAAGAGTTTGAAGGAAGAAGAAAAAGTTGTGCAATATGCCTCAGGAGTTTGGAGCAAATCAGAAAGGAATTACTCCACAATTGAGCAAGAGGTAAAGGCTGCATGGCTTTGCATCAGTGAGTTCTCTATTCATTTGGTTAATAAGTTCTTTCTGCTAAGAACTGATGCATAAGCTTTGGCAAAGGTAATTAGTAAAACAATCAAAAACCCAGAAGACACCAAATTTGCGAGATGGCAGGCTTTATTCGCTAACTTTGATTTCAAAGTTGAGCATATTAAAGGCATTGATAATGCTCTGCCAGACTTCCTTAGCAGGGGACATCTCCAGCATCAAGAACATGAAGAAGAAGAAGATGACCATGTAATGGTTATCATTACAGAATGGGATCAAGCCCATCAGAGAGAAACTCTAAGAAGTATACCAGATGATAAACCTTGGGCTGATTTTCGGGATGAATGGAGCCCGACTTGGCAACTCCGTAATACTAAGGTGCTTGATGCAAACCTTCAAAGTCATTCAGATCTTTTACATCTAGTTCCAGAAAGAAGAATACACCCACGGGGATCCAGATTGTAACGACCCATTCCCAAGTTATACACAAAATGATATTAGCATGTGAACGATATAGGCATTTGATAGCTACGCTTGCCTATACCGCACACATCGCACTAGTACACCTACCTACTAATATCAAGATTACATAAATTGGGAACTTAATATTAAGATTTAAGATTTATATTAAGTTCAACTAAGTATAATTTTTATGAAAAGGGCTAATAAAAGAAAATGATATAATAAAGTTAACTCCTTAAGTTAAAATGAGTATGCAATATTAAAGATTAATATTAAAAGTACTTAAATATAAAGTCCCATGCTCTATAAATAAAATAACTATATAATCCCACCTTCATAAATATATATTCGTACCCACATTAATGTGGATCACCTCACCATAAAAACATTTAATATCAACATAAGGATGGATAAGGCCTCGGGAGGTTAGAGGCAGTGGAGGAAGGTTGTTTAAAATATATTCCTATCCAAATATAATGAAAAGTATACCACCATAAATACATATAATATCACCATTAATAATGATAGGACCTCGGGAAGTAAGAGGCGGTGGAAGGAGATTATTTAAGGGAGGTGATATGGAGGAGAAGGGGGAGGTTTTTTGGAGGAAAAAGAAACGAATTCTACTGAAGTAAGATGGAATTGTGAGATTGAATTGTCTGGGAAGGAGTCTCTGGGTTCTTGGAAATCTGGTCACGAGGGCAGAGGAGACATCCTCTGGGTCTGGGAGTGTTCCCAGATTGGTTGGGAGGATTTGATTGTCCCAGTAATCTGTTTATGACATCACCAGGTGCTCAACTAATCTTCAGCCCGCTTCAGGATTTGTATATTGGTGTTGATTTTCAGGTATTCCTCTACGTATAGATTAATCATGCAAGCTGAAATTTCAATTTTAACTGTTACAATCTTTCATTGGATCTATTTCTACTTAAAGTTAAGTTCAGATAGGTGAAATTTAGAAATCAGGGAACTGAGTCATTACACAGATGGATACATGATATGGTGTATTCCAGCAGTATGATTGCATCGCAAGAAGCCGAAAGATCCCTATCTGAAGAATTTTGTGACATCTCTGTCATATGTACTGGTGGTGGTGATAGAACAAGAGTCTATTATTCATCCTATGCCATAAATAGAACCAGAAGTCTTGGATGGAATTGGTCTGAAAGATTCAGGATGTGGCCTGGCGACAATCCTGACTTTGTTTTTCCAGACACTATTTATGACTTTAAAGGATATAAAAAACTATGGTGGGATCTGATGAACAAAGATGGTAGAGGGGAAACTCACTATGCTAGGGTAAAATTTGGGAACACTTGGATCTGCCAAGTTAACCAACAACCCCCATGGTTAAGAGAATGGTGGAAGGATTATGGGCTAAGTGCATATAGTATGGATCCACGTTATTATGAGTCATACATACAGAGTCAATGTGATGAATGTATAGACGAAGGAAGAGGTGAATGCTTTCATACTCCCTACAGGTTTGTCAGAGAACTAAATCCAATAGGAGAAATATATATGAGAGATAATCCTATCCTAGCGGCATATATGAGAGCACATCACCAGTGGCTCGTAATGACAAAGATCAAACATCAAGTTGTTTTAAATTCACCCATGATTGTACGTCGCATCTACACCAAAGCATGGGATTTTTATCTATACCCAAGGAGATTTCCTGGCATTAAAATCATTGAAGACCCCGCATCTTCCAGTACAAGTGGTTCTAGTGGGCTCCACGAATAAAAGCCTCCACGATGTAATGTCACCCAGTCACGGGTTTACAGTGACAGGTCTTTTCCCGAGGGCTTTTTACCTGTTCATAAAAGCATCCTCTGTGTACATAAAGATGTTTGTTTCCTCGTGGGCCTTGTACATAAAAGGCATCCACAGTGTAAAGCACCCACAGTCACATGAGTCTGTCGGAAGATCGGAGTCTTTGCGCGGATGTCACTTCGGTGTTACCTGAAAGCAATGATTCCCCTTCTACGTGTCAATAATCCGACGAACCGATTGAAATGTTTGTCCCCCCTCATTTCCTATAAAAGGAGGGTAAGGTTCATTTCTCGGGCATTCGCATTCGGATTTGGAGTGAGTTTGAGTCATTTGTGTGTTTTTGAGTCAAGAGTTTGAGCTCCCTGCTCTGAATCTGCGAGAATTCTCTCGATTTGCTTGCATCACGGAGATTGGTCTCAAGTCCTTAGGTGATCTGAGAAGCCTGCGTGTCTATGTGGTCGGCATAGGCAAGAACCTAAACTGGCCAGATCAATAGATCGAGTCTTTTCCTTTTGTGTTGTGTTTTAAAGAACTCTGAGACAGAGTCTGCAACTGGCCAGGTAGCTTCCAGTAAAGCTCGCTCATTCATTGGGTAGCTAAATTCTAGTAAATGCCACTGCAGTCTATCTCTGGAAAGAGATCCATTTGAGTCCTGTAATCTGAAATTCTCTGTAATATCATTCTAAAAATATCAATAAAGAGAGAAAGTTTTATTCCGCATTCTTAAGAACTGTTACTCTGAGCATTATTATTGTCCACTGAGGTAGTATTGTCTTCTTAAAAGTTCGCCAGAGGTTCGCCAAATCTCGAAGGGACGTGGAGTAGGCCGTTAAAAGGCAAGGGAAAGCCGCAGAGAAGGCCGAAAGAGGCGTGAAAGAGAAAGTAGGTTCATGTATGGGTTCACATAGGGAACTCTAAGAAACAAGAAGATACTCAGTGAGCCAGCCAGCCTGTTGAGCTGTTTGCAGTGCAAGCCTGTGGCAGAGGCCCCTGCAGTAAAATTGGTAAGGCCTGCATCTCATACCCAAGTGGATCGCTTTCCACTTGAGAATCTTCCTCCTTACACTGATGTGGCTTTTCTCTCATAGCTAGACCCTATTTAATTTAAACACCAAATTGGATTCCGATGCATCTATTATTTCTCTCTTCTTATGCTTGATACTGGGCTGTAATAGCATGACAACTCCATCTTGATATATTCACCTTTGCATGGTATATAAATGAGCAAACTTTGCATATTTTGTCTCTATTGGCTTGGAATCATGGTTGCAAATCTTAAAAATAGGTTTTTTTATTAAAAAATAATTATTTAATGTATTTTTTTTAAAACCGGTTCATTGAGATCTGACCGCTACCGGTTAGACCAGTTTCGGTTCGAAACCCGGTTCATTAGGTCCACCGGTCCGGTCACCGGTTCCGGTTTTAATCACTATGTTCTCTGCAGGAACTGTGTCACCCCTGCCAGAAACTGCGCTGTCTCTCTCCTGTGTAGATGTTGCCTCTCTCTGAAATGTATTCTTGGTCCTCCTAACCAATCTCTGCTTCTGCCCCTCTCTGGATCTTATCACTGAATCAAATCACTTAACAAACCCCAGCCCTAGTGATTTTTTCTTGATCAAAAGTTGTGTCTCCTCACACAAATTCGAAAATGCTAAATGGCTCAAGTGTTAAGTGTGTTTTCCATAGGCCCCTCACCCTCCTTATAATCTTTCATTGACCCTTCAACGACCAAGATTAAAACATAATCAAGGGCTAAGATTAACTTGGAGGTGATCCATGACTTTATATAGAAAATTCACACTTGATTTAACTAATATACTTTAATTAATCAAATTTCCTAAGTTTAGACTTAGGAAAACTTTAAAAAATGATTAATTAATTTAATTAAATCATCTCTAAGTGGAATTTTCCAAAACCATTTCTGGGTTTTATGGAATACATGTGTCTTAGCCTATATGCAAAATTACAAGGCTAGAGCACATCCGATGCTACCATAAATTAACACTCCCTCTTAGCGAGGAAAGTGCTCTAGCGAAACAACTCAATGTGCTGCTGATCTGACTTCTGGAACATCTACTGCTATGCTGTGGATGTTGCTCACCAACACTGCACAAAAATGTTGCAATTGTATTGTTGCCAACTGCCACTGCACTACAACTCCCTCTAAGTTCTGCAAACATGATGCTGCACTGGGTGAGCACTGCTCTGCACTACGTGAGCATTACTTTGCTCTGCGCTGCACCACGTATGCACTGTGCTGCTGCTGCTAATTGCAACAGAAAAACATCCAAAATTGGACAAGTAAATCTACAATTGAAAAATAAGACTGACTGCTGCTAGTCTCTGCACTAGCTCTCTAAAAATACTGCGTTGTTGCTGCTTTTGCACTGCGTGAGCACTGCTCTGCACTGCATTGCTGTTGCTGCTGCTGCTGATGCTGTTGCTTCCTCTCTGCACTGATCAGGCTTCTAGTACTGCTAGCCACTACACTATCTTCTCATCTTCTTCTGCAACTGTCCATCCTGCTACTGTCTTTAGGCTGTCGTAGCTCACATGTGATCCAGGAGTTCCGAAATACTCAAGGATCCCGCCTCCTTGTAGATTCTGGATCTACAAATCCAAGTCAACCCATTTTTCTCCTCTTGGAATATGAGCTAACATAGCACAATCTTTCTTTGCCTCAATCTTGGCAGCTCCTGCATGTGGATCTTCCTTCTCCTCTTTATCCTTTTTCTTAAGAGGACATTGTGTGGCATAATGCCCCATTTCCCCACATTGGAAGCACTTGATCTTGGATAGATCTTTCTTCTTCTGCTTCTGTTATCCTTTTGATGCAAGGGCAGTGTTATCTTCTTCCTCCTTCTTGACCTTTGAACTGCTACTGCCATCCTCCAAGTGGATTTTTAGGAGATCTCTCCTCAACTCCTCTTGCTGTAATGCTGCCCACATTGCTTCCCATCCCGGAAGCCTTTCTCTGCCCAATATACTTTGGACAAAGACTTGATAATCCTCTGAAACAAAGTTCAGTGTGAGCCTTACTAGCTCTGAGTCTCTAGGAGCAAATCCTACTGCAGACAGTTGATCTCGGTTTTCCTGAATCTGAGACAAGAAGGAGTCAAAACGTTCTCCCTTCTTCATCCTGATATTCCGCATCTTCTCTTCAAGGTACATCTTCCCTGCTCGGAAGATCCTTGATACAGCTTTTCTAGCCCTACCCACATTTCTCTAGCAGTGGTTTTGGCTGCTATATGAGGTATGATGTGATCCTTCATTCCATCTAGAATCAATCGCTTGGCTCTAGCCATATTCTTCTTGAACTGCCTCAGGTTTGTTGCATCAAGAGGTTCTGCAACCGCGTTGTCTATGAGGGCTTTCAGATTGTGTTCATCAAGGAGAAATTCTATCCTTGGTTTCCAAATAACATAGTTGGAGGCACCCTCCAATCTATCTTGGTCACGCAGTCCGCTGCTGGCCATTTCCTCAACTGTCGATATATCTTGCTCTAACCCTCTGCTCAGCTTGACATACGCACTCCTTGTGGATTAAGTCACTTCTTATGCTGCTGCACGGGAAAAAAACTGAGTTTCTTTGAGTAAGAAACTCTCTGAGATCAAGAAATCCCCAACTGTGTTTTTCAAAAAATTTCTGATGCTTATGCACCAGCTCTTACTGCTGTGTAGTAACTGTGTCCTTCAGCTACACTGCCTCTTCTGCAACTGAAAAAACTTACCCCTCTGTCAACTCTCTCAGAGGGAGCCTTTTCTGCACTGAAATGCCCTCCTGGCCTGGACAGCGTAATTTTCTGGGAGGATCTTCTGCAGATTACGCAGATCCCAGACTCTTCAGCACTGATTCTGTGCTTCCAAATCTTCCTCTTAAAACTTTGCATATGCTTGTTCCTGTTTCTTCCCATTTTCTTCTTCGACCTATAGCCTTTGTTGCTCTTCTTCTTCCCTTTGTTTCCTAAGAGCTTCATCTTGTTGCCTCTTCAGGGCTTCCTCCGCTTTCCTTTTCTTATGTTCTTCTTTTCTCTTCTGCATGTCCTCTCGTTTCTTGTTTTCTTGCTCTTCTTTCTACTTGAGCTCTTCCTCTTGTTTCCTTTTCCTAACCTCTTCCAATTCTTTCCTTCTCCTTTCTGCCTCAATTGCCCCTTTAGTGCGTGGATCAACTTTGAAATGCTTACTCCTCTCCTCCTCAACATCTTGTTCTTGCTTCCTCTTCAACTCCATCTTATCTTGTCCTTCCCTCTTGGGTCCCTTCTTGATATGTATCTGGCACATGTACTATGTGAACACTAAAAAGAGCCCGCTTTTTCACCTGGTACAATTGCTCTAGAAGCATTATAATAGTTTTTGATCTTCTCTTTGTCCTCTTGGAGACAAAATCATATGGCTAGGCATACTTCAACTTTGCAAAGTGTTGCTTGCATACACTTCCAGGGTCGTATCGATGAAAACCCATCTCACCGAATCTGAGGCAATTGATTTATTTAATTTTTGTCACTAGCTCTGTGCTACTGCTGTGGCTCTCTCTGTCTTTGCTACTATGCATTTTCTAGCTCAAGAATCCTTCCAACCAGAATTATTGCCCCTCTCTGCAAAAGATCTCACGATCAATTTTTCTTCCTGAGCACTACTCACTGAAGAAATCAATCTTTGATCTCTGCCAAATGTATTATCCAAATGACCCTTCAAGCCATTCTTATAGTCTTCTTGTTGAGACTTCAACGACCCAGATTAGATCTCTAATCAATGACTAAGATTAACTTTTGACTTGATTCCCTTGTTCTAGATCATTCACACCCATATTTTATTAATTCACTTTAATTGTTTTATTTTCCTAAGTTTAGACTTACGGTCCCTTGAGAAATAATTAATTATTTTAATAGAATACAATCCGGGTGGAATTTCGCCAAATGATTTCTAGGCTATCTTTAATATCTGTGTCTAAGCCTCTCCACAAAATTTGAGACTTAAAGCACATCCAATGCTACCCCAAATCAACATCACTGAGCTTAGCCGAAGCAGAATATATGGCAGCCAACACAACAGTGTGCGAAGCCATATGGCTTAGGAAGCTTCTTGTGAGCTTGTTCAAGAAGAGGATGGAGCTAACTAGTGTTTACTGTGACAATCAGATTTGTATCAAACTCTTTGAGAATCTAGTATTTCATGATCAGTGCAAACACATAGATATCAGATGTCATTTTATCAAATATTGTGTTCAGCGTGGAGCAGTACAATTGCAGTATGTCCCCACAGGAGATCAGGTAGTAGACATACTCACAAAGGCTCTAAGAAGAGCGGAGTTCATTCAGTTCATGGAGCAGATGGGTATGGTTGAGAACCCGTTTCAGTAGTAGATGGGTCCTCAGTGACATCGACAGCAGATAAAAGAGAGTTGCAGTTTAGTGGCAGTTGGCAGCAACATGCAGGGTCAACAGTAGCACAGATGCAACAACACAGCGGTTGTGGGCAACAATGTCAAACATCAGCAGCGCAGAGGGAGATGTTGCAGAATCAAAGCAGTACTCAACAAGATGTATTGTTAGAGTCTAGAGCACATTCCTCGCTAAGAGGGAGTGTTGATTTGGGTAGCATCGATTGTGCTCTAAGTCTCAAGTTTGGCAGGAAGACTTAGACACATGTATTCCAGAGAACCAAGAAACCGTTTGTGAAAATTCCACTTGGAATGAGTTTTATTAAAGTAATTAATTATTGTTAAAGGGACCCTAAGTCTAAACTTAGGAAAATAAAATAATTAATGGGTATTAATAAAACAATGTGAATATTCTAGAAAAAGTGGAGATCAAGTCAAAAGTTAATATTAGCAGTTTATTAGAGATTTAATCTCATCTGTTGAAGATTCAACGAGAAGATTATAAGAAGGACTTGAAGGGTCGTTTGGAAAACACATCGAGACAGAGAAAGAATCTAGAGATCGAAATTTTTTAGTGAGCAATGCTTAGTGAAAAGATTGATCGAGAGGATTCTCACAAAGTGGCAGGGATAATTTCCAGAAGGAAGAATTATGGATCTAGAGAGTGCATAGAGAGGAGGCAACAAAAGCCATAGACAGTTGCGCAGAGCTAGTGACATAGAGGATACGCTGGGACTGCGCAGAGCTGGAGAGGGAGTTCCATTTTCTGTTGAGGAGATAGTAAAGGGTCAGTGCCAGTTCCCGTAGAGTGTTTTCGGAGGGCAGAAGATTCCAGTTTCCAGCCAGCAGATAAATCCAGCATAGTGACAGAGAGCAACTTCAGTTGTGATGCAACCACTGCGTAGAGGCAGTGCAGAGAAATTTGTTTCAGGTGCAAGTCTGTGCCGGACTCCCGTGGCAGAGTGAGATTTGTCTCATGAGACTTTGTTTGTCTGATTTCTCTATATGATTTTTCAGATTTGACAATCATAGATTTGTATCCAGAAAATTACTGCATAATATACAAATCCTCAACTGCTGCACCGATTTTCCCACATTGGGTTTTTCCGGGGACAATTGTCCAAAAATAACGGTGTTAATGTGTGTATACTTGTGCTAGTATTTTTCCTTTCATTTGTTTTTTTGTGAATACTGCAGTGTATTTTATTTCGATATTTACCATAGCATATGTTAAATAATTTGTCCCGTTAGAAAAATAGAAGAAATTTAATCAACAGCTGCAGTAGGATTCCCGCCAGCGGAATTTTCACATGCAATACCCACTCGATTAGTTCTGCGAAAGGTAAAACTAGATATCAACTATAAATCCTGTAGAATCTAGACCTTTTAACATTAATGTAGACTTCCCTATCGTCTAGGCCTTGTGGGAACTCATCCTTGATGAAATCTCTGAATATCATTTGCCATGTCAAGGTGGTGGACTTTTCTATGAAACATCTTATGTCTGATAGAATTTGTACTTTGGCTTTCGGGATGTCCACAACACCTTCAACATTGCTTTCAGGGGCCTCTCTCATTGGTCCTTTGCATGTAACTAGAGGCATAGTGTCTCTAGAAGATGTCAAACTGATAGGCTCCCGATTTGCAATACCCGGAAACTGAAATTCACTCATGGTAAAGCACACAATTAGTCGATCTTGTTTACTTATGCAAAATATTCACTATGAGGGGAAAACACGCTAGATTTGGGTGCAATTGCACATGCTTGAGGCAAGGGTAATCACATTGGTCACTGGAAGTGTGCTATGCCCTAGTGTTGGGAGAGAGACTAGCTTGGGTACAGGGCACAAGACTTGGAGACAGAGGCTAGAAGCTTAAGCACTGGGAAAGCGCAGTCCATCATCACTAAGAGAGGGTCTCTCGCTTGGGCGCAAGGCGCATCTGCAAGGGATAGAGGATGGCATGCTTTCCATCTGGTAGTGCGCTATGCACTAGTCAAGGCCACGTTGCTAGTAGTGGACGCAGGTCCAAGGAGCAAGGAGGGTCAAGACTGCTCTCTAGAAGTGTGCTAAGAGCTCTTAAGGAGGGACACACCTTGTGATGGGTGCATGTCGCAAGTTCAAAGAATAAGGGTTTGATGGCTTACTAGCTAGGAGAGCGTAATGTGCTAATGCTTAGATTGAAGGGTTTGGAGTTGGCGCAAGTCATGATGACAAGGGTTTTACTCAAAATCAACTAAATGTTGGATGAAAGCAAGCAAGAGGAAACATAGAAATGGAAGAGACTTAGTATGCATACACATATATACAACTAGCATGTGAGGAATACCAACATACTTGGAATGCAAAGAGACACTAAAAACCATCATGCTAATAATGAAGGAGGAACTTACTCGGAAGATAGTGCACTTGCGAACAAGAGTGAGAGACAAGCCTTGTGCTCCAAAAGCGCGCAAAGCTCTAATGGATAAAATAAGTGTGTAACAACACACTCCTATGGGAAGTGATTCATGAGCGATGGAACAACACACTCCATCGTCCCATTCATGCTGCAGGGATCTATATGAACCTCGCATTTTCTTACTCCTGTTTTCTCTTATTAGATGTTGAGGTTATGGATGGATTCTTCACTTGTGTTCAGAAGATGGTGCCATCTCCAGCAGAACGTGCAAAAATCTCCAAAGAAATGGAGATATACAGGATGACAGGTGGCACATTTAGGTTTGACATGGCTATCCATGATAGGAAGAATAAAATGACAGGTAAGATTTAGTTTGTTTCAAAATTCATTGTCTCTTCAAGTTCATACTTTTCTTCAACTTTCAACTTTCATTATTTTTCTTATGTTTATAACTTTATCTTATTTGTTGTAGATGGATGGTGGAGAAACTACGGTGGCAGAGTACTCAATCTCCAAAGGCTTTCCATTCGTGTGCTCAGCCAAACATGTAGTTCCTCAGGATGTGAGCGCAATTGAAGTGTATCTAAAAAAAGACACACCAAGAAGCGCAACAGGCTAAAATATTCCAATTAATTTTTTGAATTCCTTAAATAATAATATTTTATAATTATTAATTTATTATTATAATTTATTAATTTATGACCCTTGTACAGATTGGAGTCCCAACGATTTAATGACATGGTCTACGTCTACTACAATCTTTGATTATGGGTGAGGCAACTTGAGAGGACACCTGATGTGGAGGCCATCTCATTGGATGGGATTAACATTACTGCTGCATAGGGCGTTGAGGCCGAGAGGCCTATCATGGAGTCGACCCCTGATTGGTTAGAGCAGGAAGTAGTGGAGGGGGAGGAGGAGGAGGAGATGACACCACCTACTGTTGATTTCTATAGCATTGGGAAGTGTTCTAAGTCTCATTTTTTGTAGAGAGGCTTGGACAACAGTTATCCAGAGAACCTAGAAATTGTTTGTGGAAATTCCACTCAGATATGACTTTATTAAAATAATTAATTATTTTAATGCAGACCCTAAGTTTAAACTTCGGGAAATTAAATAATTAAAGAGTATTAATAGAGCAAAGTGTGAATCTTCTAGAAAACAAAGATTAAGTCATCTTTTAATCTGAGCCATTGATTAACGATATAATCTTGGTCGTTGATTTTATTAGTGAGAAGACTATAAGAAGAGACTTGAGGGCCATTTGGAAATCAAGTTGGGGACACTCTCAGTACCTGAAGGAAATCGATTCTGAAGCAAGAGAATTTGATTTCAGTGGGTGAGATTGTAGAGGCAAGGTTGCAGAAGCAGAAGGAGGAGGTAGGAGTCAGTTATAGGGAAGTAGAAGTCAGGAGGATGAAGGGAAGGGTGAGTTGATCAGCAGTGTTGACCACACTTTGTCAACGACCCCATAGCAGTACACCCCCATTTTTTCAAATGGTATTCATCATGTTCGACGTGGTCCCACCATTCAGATTCCATCGTCAGTCGACTGTTTTATGAATAATTTAAACCCATTCTGCATGTTATGATGTAAATGATCTAAGTAAGATCGTCAATGTATGTAACAACCTAGGTAAGCCTAGTATGTTGTTGATGATTTCTATCCTAGGAGCTTTTTTGTCTCACTGATTTACTTGTGTTTTTTGACACAAGTTATCGACAGAGTTTTTCCCTCCAGCCTCACTCCAAAGCTAGGGTGGATTTTTTCATCAGCATGCTAAGTAAGTCCTAGTGTTTTCTATTGAGTCCTTGTAAAAGTAGTTTGAGCTACTTGGTCTACTAGATCATGTTGTGAGTCACAGAATTGGGTATTTATTTGAGGGTCTATACGAATGGGTATTCCCCCTTCATGTGTCTAAATGTATTATCTTATGTAAAGAAGGTTGGAAAAAATAATTAAAATCCCCTCTCAATCAATTAATTAAAATTTCTGGTCAAATTAATTAAAAAATTTAAGCCAGAAATTTAATTAATTTTAGGTCATAGGTGAAGATAAAATTCTTCAAAGGCAAAATTCGTTGGTCCTTAAAAAATAAATTTTTAAAAGCCCCAGGCCAAGGGAAAATTGAGAATTTTAAGAAATTTTGGACCCTTGGGCCTAGGTGGTTAAGTCAAAGTCAAAATTTTGGGGTAATTAACTCAAAAATAGTATTTTTGAGTTAATCAAAATGGATTTAAATCATAAATTCGTTTTTTCCTCAAAATTATAATTTCGATGGTCCAGATTAAAAGATGATCAAATCTTATCGACGGTCGAGATTATTTTGACGTGGATCAACCGAACTAACCGTTGGAGATTTTGTCCTATAAATTAAGAGGTCTTTGTTAGTCTTGAATGATATGATCTTAGGGTCGTGCACTTGTCTTGGAAGCTCTTGTAATTTTTTTTGAGGAATAAAGCATAAAGACTTTGGGGTTACAAATTTTGGTGTTCCTTTTCCAGATTTATGTGGTGATTCATTTCTAAACTCTGCTACTTTGTTTTTTTTTGCATTTTATGGTTGATGGCCTTCATGGATTAATCTGCATACAAGTATCTTGTGCAGTTTTCTGGGCTCATAAAATGACATTTTGATTTTTTCTGAAGAATCTCATGTTATTTTCTTAAATCTCTACTGATCTAAAGTTCAGATCTAAGTGTGCAGGGAATTTTTTTTTAAGATTTGAGCGTTTGTGGAAGTCTTCAGTTGGACTAGCCGACTCACAGATTCATAAATCTGAAATAGCCCGTTGTTTCTAATTTCCTGAATCTATCTTACGAATTTGTGTTTTTATACAGGGTTTTTAAGGCTTGTACCTCTCTTTAAAATTTCAAATTTCTAAAAATTGTGCTGAAAAGGGTTCAAATTTTGCCGTGAGGGCCTTAGATCTGTAAATTAGCTCGTAAATTTGTATTTTTATTAGGGCTGTAAGGATTTAATAAATTTTTAGGTGTATATATTTTCAGATCTGATTGGTTTTGCAGGTTACAGGGTTTCCTCAGAATTTTTTTAGATCTAAGCCAGATCTAACCCCCAAGGGCCAGATCTGGCCTCAAATCGCCTCTGTGGGCAAATCTGAATATCATATGATTAGAGGAGCATTGAAAATCAGATTTTGACGGAAGAAATTTTAAGATCTGAGGTTAACGTTTTAGCGTGTACTGGGTTTTCTTATCGTTTTCCTCCATAGCCAGCATCCTGCAGACATTTTTGATTTGCATTGAGCTCCATACTGCTTCAGCTCCTACGCTGCTCCCATTTCTCTGCACTGCATTAAGCACTGCCATTGATCTTTTGCCTGTCCGAGCCTTCTAAACCGATCCATCTTCTACGCTCTCCATCGACCCTCATCTTCGTTGACAAATCCATTTCGCCCTTGTCTTCTTCCATATCCTTCAGTTTCCTCTGCTATCCATCTATTTCCCTTCACATCCGTCGTCCTCTTATGCGTTTCCTCACTTGTCCTTCTGTCTGCCGTCCAACCAGCTCTCCGAGCCATCATCCCTCTTCCGCAACCGCCTTCTCTACCTTTTTTTTTCCCACGTCCAAGTTGCTCTGCCCTCTGCAAAGCTGTCTCATCGAACCCTCGCCTTCCTTCTGCATCCGCTATTGAAGCCATTCGCCGTCCCTTTCTCGTCCTCCCTTGTGCCCCTTCACGTCGTCCAATCGACCTGCACAAGCAAGCATAAGCACAAAATACAAATGCATACATTAAAAATTCAACTGTACATATGCGTTAATCTTTCTTAGTGCAGATTCGATTTGGTTTTGGATTCGTGTTAGCTAGGGTTAAATTTTTATTTTTTTAGTCGGATTCTTTATGATAGCGTTTTTTTTTTTTAGTCTATAGTTTGAGTTAGATAGCGTAAGGTTTTAGATTAATATTTTTAGAATTTAGTTTGGTTAACATTAAGATTAGATTTTTTTAGTTTTAAATTATTTAGTGTTAGATTGTAATTTTATAATGTTAGTTTAGGTTAGCATTTAGTTTAGAAATTTCGATTTTTAACTTTAGGTTTTAATGTTTCATTTTTGTAGATTTTAGTTTAGTGTTTAAGTTTTAGTTTTAAATTAATTGTAAATTTTAGATTTCATTTTTTTAGTAAACTCGATTTTGTTTTTAGCTTTAAATTTTATTTTTTAATGTTTACTTGAGTTTAGAGTTAGTTTTGTTTAGATTTTAATTCATAGTGTTAAATTTTACTTTTTTAGGATTTAAAAAATACTAAAAAATAATAAAAAATATAAATTCCCAAAAAATATAAAAATTTCAAAAAAAAAATAAAAATTTGAGTCCTAATAGTCAAATGATCCTAAAATTTTCTATCTGAAGTTTGACTGTTGAGTATTTTAATTTTCGAACTGGATTATTTGAAACATCATAATTTCGGAAATATTTCAAGTATCTGGCATTTATCTTAATGATCGTTTCACGATAAGCTTTGATGTTGGCTTCAGTATCTTGATGAATGGTTGTGGTGCTTTTTACTGAATATCATCGAATATCATTTGTATTTTCATAGCAGTAGTTACACATCCAATACTTAACTTTAATTGCATAACGGGATCTTCATTAACTCCATAAGGCACTGGTTTTAATGTAATTGATCTTTAAGAATCTCGTTAAATCTTATCAAGTACTTGGCCTGTAACTGTGTCTCTTGAATTATTCTTCTTTATTTCTAATAGGGTCTACCTCCCTTAGCTTGCAAGGAGACAACTTAGATAGAGAGATTGGGGATCAGGGTGACAACCCCCGATCTGAGCCGTTGTCGCGGTGCCTAGACAATCTGTGCGACAACAAGCAGCAAGACCTCCTCCAAGCAGAATCACGCAGTCCAGGAAGACACTGCATAGAGCTCTCACATTGGATGACGCAGAGGGTGAAGGAGGTCACCCCGAGTGTTTGAACTTTTTCTGGATGTTCCAGAAAAATCAGCTAGGTGTTTGCTAATTTTCTCTGCTCATCAGACACTTGTAAATGTACTTTCCATTTCTGAAGATAAATACGAAACCCTCATCTGCTGCACCGGTTTTCCCACATTGGGTTTTTCCAAGGACTATTGTCCAAAAATAACCGTGTTCATATGGTTGTTTCTATTGTGCAATTTATCTTTCTATTCTTATGTTCTTGATGATAGTGAAGATATGCAAATGTGTTTATTTCAGAATTTACTGAAGCATCTGTAAATAACTTATATCATAAGTAGGAGAAATAAACCAAGTATTGCAGAAATATTTTCCTTCTTGAAAATTTCACATGGTATCAGAGCTAAGGGCTAAAGACAGAAAGGGAGGATCTTCCATGGACCAAAGATCCATCATTCAGAAGGGTTCATGCAGTCAAATGGACTCACACAGTCCTCTAGAGCACGCAAAAATGCAGAGAGAACATGACATGAAAGTGTTGGCATCCAGACTAGAGGAGGATCTTGCTTGTGTGTCGAGCACAACTCCTCCAGGTGTTTGGTATATTAACAGTGGAGCATCTACTTATATGATGGGGGTTCAAGAATGTTTTTCGAGTTACCAAGAAGAACAGATGAATTTCTAGATAACTATGGGAAACAAGGCAAAATGTACCCCCGTTGGGAGAGGTACCATATCATTTCAGACCAAAGATGGCAACAAGATTTGAGCCACGAATGTTCTGCATGTACTAGGGTGGGGGATGAATTTACTCTTAGTGTCTCAACTTTAGAACAAGGGCTATGATGTATACTTTATTAGAGATAAGGTGTATGTCAAACACCCTAGTTGGAGAAAAAACACACAAATCGAAGTAAGGAGTCACAAGCTATATAAGCTTCAACTTGAATCTCTGGTGGCCCTGATTGGCAGTACAGACGATAGAGATCTGAATGAATTATGGCACAGAAGGATGGGGCATCTACATCACGGAGCCTTGGGGATTCTCAAAAACACTGTCATAGGGGCTCCTGAACTTAGCACGAAGAAAGACGAAGTTTGCAGGGGATGCATACTAGGGAAGTACGCTAAAGCAATATTTCCAAGAAGCAGCAATAGAACCAAAGGTGTATTAGAGTTAATACACTCTGACATTTGCGGCCCAGTGTCCACAACTGCTCTCAGTGGTGCAAAGTATTTTCCCACCTTCATTGATGATCATTCCAGAAAAACTTGGATCTATTTTTTGAAAACCAAAGATGAAGTCTTTGATCGATTCAAAGATTTCAAAGCATCATCGGAGAACTCTACAAGAAAGAAGATCAAGAAGTTGCGGTCAAATAACGATGGAGAATATATCGATAAAGACTTCACAAATTTCTATGCAAGGGAAGGCGTCAAGAGAGAATGGACAACTCTATACAATCCAAAGTAAAATGGAGTTGCAGAACGGAAGAATTGGACCATAATAGAAGCTGCAAGGGCAATGTTGTACGACCAAGATATGCCCAAATTCTTATGGGTAGAGGCCTGCAATACAACAATATATATTCAGAACAGAGTTCCTCATAGAGCCTTGGGGAAGATAACTCCCGAGAGTGTGTTCACAGGCAGCAAGCCAGAAGTGAGCCACATCAGGATATTCGGCAGCATGGTGTGCTGCCACGTTCCAGATGAAAAGAGAAAGAAGTTGGATCAAACTGCAGAAAAGGGTTTCCTGATGGGTTATAGCGAGAATCCGAAGGCATGTTACATCTATATTCCAGAGAGCAGGAAAATTGTGGTAAGAAGGGATGTAAAATTCCTAGAGGAGAGAGCCTTTAGGAAATCTCGAGAAATGGCCACAAATACGCAGATTGAGGAGGATCCACTAGTACAGCCTCAACGGCCTACAAAGAATAGGTCAAGTGCCTCTCCAAGGCATAATGATTCTGAGGAGAGCTCCTCCGAAGAAGAACAGGAAAGAGAGCAGGTAAGACCACCCACCACTGATGGGACACCAAGCAGAGAACTTCAACAAATTGTTAAGGATGCAGAAGAATATGTTGGAGCCCCTAGAGAAGGAAAGAGGATAAGGAAGCAACCAGACAGATATCAGGCACTGGTGGCTTAGGTTGGTGAACCGTCCACCTTTCGGGAAGCAACTTAGCATCAAGTATGAGTGGATGCCATGGTGGAGTATAGCTCCATCATGGCAAATGATGTCTGGGAAGTAGTCCCTAGACCACAGGACAGATCAGTTGTAGGATCCAGGTGGATCTACAAGATCAAATATGCTGCAGATGGCAGCATAGAGAAGTTCAAGGCAAGATTTGTAGCTAAGGGATACGCACAGAAGGAAGGCATTGATTATGAAGAAACCTTCGCACCAGTAGCTCACCACACTTCTATCAGATCCATCATCTCTCTGGTTGTGCAGATGGGATGGGAGATTCACCAGATGGATGTCAAGATAGTGTTTTTGAACGGGGTGATAGAGGAAGAAGTGTACATAGAACAACCAAAGGGCTTTAAGACACATGAGCAGAAGACTCATGTTTGTAGTGTTAAGAGAGCCTTGTATGGTTTAAAACAAGCCCCCAGAGCATGGTATGGACGGATTGATAGCTACTTGCAGAAGATGGGGTTCGTCAAGAGTGATGCAAACCCCAACCTCTACTACTTGAGAGTAGGAGATGAGTTGCTTCTTCTTGTACTTTATGTGGATGATCTGTTTCTGGCCGGATCATCCAAGCTCATCAAAGACTGCAAGGAGAACCTGGCGATAGAATTCGACATGAAGGACCTGGGGCAGATGCAGTATTTTCTTGGATTAGAAGTCTGGCAGCAGAAAGGGGAAATCTTCCTAGGGCAAGGAAGATACACAACAGAAATCATGAAGAGATTTCAGTGGAAGATTGTAGACCGATGGCCATGCCAATGATTAATAACTGGAAGAAGATAGACACATCGGAGGATGATGAGGTTGATCCCACCTTGTACAGACAACTCATCGGATCATTGATGTATCTGGTCAATACTAGTCCAGACATCTATTATGCAGTGAATACCCTTAGTCAGTTCATGGTGGAACCAAGGAGGGCTCACTGGGCAGCAACCAAACATGTTCTCAGATACCTGAGAGGGACAGTCGAGTATGGGTTGAAGTGCACCAAGGGCAATGATGTCCAGTTGAGTGGGTTCACAGATGTAGATTAGGTTGGAAGCACAGTGGATCGGAAGAGTACCAGTGGGTACTGTTTTAGTCTCGGATCAGGAATGACCTCCTGGTGCAGCAGGAAACAGAAGTCCGTAGCACTGAGCTCAGCCGAGGCAGAATACATGGTAGCGAGCACAACTTCGTGCGAGGCCATATGGCTCTGCAAGTTACTCTTGAACCAGCTCAAGAAGTGTATGGAACTGACCGGGATTATGTGTGGCAAACAGAGTTGCATTAAGCTCTGAAAATCTTGTGGCAAACACATTGACGTTCGGTGCCACTTCATCAGGGACTATGTTCAGAGGGGAGCAATACAGTTGAGATACACTCCTATAGGTGAACAGGTGGCAGATATCCTTACAATGGCTCTAAGTGAGATCAAATTCACTTACTTCAGAGAGAAGATGGGGATGGTCAAGAACCCTTTCCATTAGAGGAAAGGCTGGTCTTCAGAAGAAGAGGGAGCTGCAGTATGGATGCTGCAGTGGCAGAGGCAGTGTAACAAGGTAGTAGTACAGGAAGCATCAGTGCAGAGATGAGGGGCAGTAGCTAGGACAACATCAACACAACAGATATTATAGAGTCAAAGCAGTGCAGCAGTATCTTGCTCAAACACTTTCTTCGCTAAGAGGGAGTGTTGATTTCTATGGCATTAGGAAGTGTTCTAGGTCTCATTTTTTGTAGAGAGGCTTGGACAATAGTTATCCAGAGAACCCAAAAATCGTTTGTGAAAATTCTACACAGATATGACTTTATTACAATAATTAATTATTTTAATGCAGACCCTAAGTTTAAACTTAGGGAAATTAAATAATTAAAGGGTATTAATAGAGCAGAGTGCGAATCTTCTAGAAAACAAAGATCAAGTCATCTTTTAATCTAAGCCATTGATTAACGATATAATCTTGGTCATTGATTCATCAACGAGAAGACTATAAGAAGTGACTCGAGGGCCATTTGGAAATCAAGCCGGGGACACTCTCAGTACTCGAAGGAAATCGATTATGAAGTAAGAGAATTCGATTTCAGTGGGTGAGATTGTAGAGGCAGGGTTGTAGAAGTAGAAGGAGGAGGGAGGAGTCAGTTATCGGGAAGCAGCAGTTAGGGGGATGAAGGGAAGGTTGAGTTGATCAGCAGCAAGACCCCCTCCATGCAGAATCACGCAGTCCAGGAAGAGATAGTGCAAAGCTCTCATGTTGGATGACGCAGAGGGTGAAGGAGGTCACCTCGAGGGTCTGAAATTTGTCTAGATGTTCCAGAAAATTCAGTCAGGTTTTTGCTAATTTTCTCTGCTCATCAGACTCTTGTAAATGTACTTTCCGTTTCTGAAGATAAAACAAAACCTTCATTTGCTGCATCGGTTTTCCCACATTGCGTTTTTCTGGGGACAATTGTCCAAAAATAACTGTGTTCATATGGTTGTTTCTATTGTGCTACTTGTGTAATTTATCTTTCTGTTCTTATGCTCTTGATGATAGTGAATATCTGCAAATGTGTTTATTTCAGAATTTACTGAAGCATCTATAAATAACTTATCTCATAAGTAGGAGAAATAAACCAAGTATTGCAGAAATATTTTCCTTTTTGAAAATTTCACACCTATCCCTGTCACCGGTAGAGGACATGGTCTACCTCCTATGGCTCCTACTTCTTCAGCATCTAGAGCACAACAGAGTCCACTACCAGCCCCACCAACTTCTTCATTTAGAGGGAAAGTTGTTACATTTTCTCGCAAGAGGGGCAGAGGAAATTAGCGGTATTAGTTATTTGGTTCTTTCCATTTTATATGACATTATGACTCATGATATGAGATACATTATTATATTTTTTGTTGATATTTTGAGGTTGAGTTGGGACTCGGGACTTAGTATTCAGGACATGATTCATTGTTATGTGTGATGTAGCACTAGACATGATATTACACAGCTTATATATTAGTTATTTTTTCATATTTTTGTGTCAATGCATTTATTTTATGTTGTGGATGCTTTAGATATTAAAAAATTTGAAAAATTGAATATTTTTGTATTTGTTGATTTTTACGATTTTTCTGATTTCAGACCCTTGCCGATTTAATCCTGATCACGATGTTCACAACACTGGTCTAAAGTATGAATGCTTTGATGCTTCCATTATAGGAGTTTGACATAATTAATTTCATGCTTTTGTATATTTGTTTTTGGTTGTACTTGTTGTTTAAGTTGTGCAGGTACATAATCTTCAAGATGTTGAAGATGTTCATAAGTGAAGACGACTTGATAATATTGGTAAGCATGATAAAGGAAGTTATGATGATCAAGACGACCTTGATGTCATAAGAAGAATTGGAGCCATGAAAGGCAATCTGATGTTAGAGAAGAAGTGGTTGATCTCCTTAAGTTAAGAGGGAGCCTAGATAGAAGAAAGGGTATATCTCCCCAGTTGAGAGGAAGGGCATATTATGACAGTCATGATGAATTCCTTTAAGAAAGAATTAATGAAAGATCTACGGATAAATGTTCATGAAATTACAAACAAAAGACTTGAGATGTATTTGGTGTTGCTGAAGAAATGAAAGAAGAAGAAAGCTTCTGACAAATTGTATATGATAGTAGCATCATAATGATTAAGGACCCCTAAGGTGTGTATTTTCTTATATTTGAAAGTTTATTGTTTATTGGGGTTTGTGTTTGTATAGGTAAATCTCTCCACAAGAAGAATGAATACTTTGGAAGCATGCTTTGAAAAATGGATATATTTGATTTAGTTTATTAGGGAGAGATGAAGCATCTAATGGCGGAAACTTGGGAGGACATCTGGTCGGCCTTTGTGTTGATGTCTAGATCCCAAAGAGGGAAGGTGGCATTGGTCTTGGAGCTTTGACCTTGGATACGCACCTAGATCCCTTGGTCGCTAGTTAGCAAGTAAGCTTGATGGTACCTAGACTAGTTGAAAGCTTGAGTCCATCTTAGTTCCACACAGATAGAATACCCTGGTCAGATTTCTATTCTACAACACTGAGGGTGCTAGAACTCTTCGTAGTTCATTTTGTAGATCTTCCATGTACCTCTATATATTTGTAATTATGGATACCTCCCTAGTTAAGAGGGAGTGTTGAAGAATATAACTAGTGTCGGTATTCATAATTTTATTTGAGTCATGATATAATGTATTTGTCAAAATAAAGAAAAAGAAATTTTGTTATTAAAGAAATTGAGTTATTAAAGCATGGGTTTCATGCTTGGGTCAATTATGTTTAGTTCAAAGCCTCCATTGTAGGCTTCCAAGCTTTATGTCAAGTGTCCTTGTCCATGTCATAATGTACAGAACCCTTCTTGGGATTTATTTGTCAACAAATAAATTTATTTTCCTGTAAATTAGGTCTTCCAAGCCTCCTCCACCAAGTTTGCCTCAAACTGGACAAGTTGGCCTAAACTAAGGGGCAAAAAATACTATATAAAGGCAACAACTCGACCTCATTTGGAACACTCACTCACCAAGTTCGATATATATCTTCTGGGGCTAGAAAAAGTGTGAATTTCAAGGAAGAAGAGGAAGAAGGTCCCTCTCTATTATCACCCTAGTAATTCTTAGGTCGTGGGATTTTGGTTTATAGTTAAAGAAAACCAGGGGTAACCAAGAACCTCTTTTAGAATTCAGGATCTAGCCTTCCTGAGTTCTTGAGAGGGATCTCTCTTTAAGATTTAGCTTTGTTTTGTAATGGGTTTTAGGCTAGCTATGAGTGGACAATTTGTTTTGATTCTTTTTTAATGTTGGTAGGAATAAATGACTACATGGGAAACCATAGAAAGATCTACCTAACCATTGGGCAATGGAGTCAAATTTATAGCAAACAAGACTAGAAAACTAAGGTCAAAAGAACAAATATACTAAGGGCAAGATAGATGATCTTCAGAGGGTTTAAAAAGACTATTTTGATGAAGTGGTATGATCTGGACTAAGGGCAATTAAGAATCCTTAGATTACAGAAAAGAAAGAAGGAAATTGAGGTCAAACGAGACTAAAGAGCAATTAAGAATTCTAAAGTCTGGAAATCAGCAGAAAACATAAACATGAAAACTAGTAAGAACAGAGAGCTTTTTACACTGATTCTGTAATACCTTTCCTAGTTATTCATTAAAGATGGAAAATAACACAAGATGTATGAATGAAACTTAAAGAAATAAACAATGAAAACTGGAAGATACAATACTCATCTAATCAGCATGAGGGTCATTAGTTATGATGTCTATTTGCTTCAGTTTCCAGCCTGCTGCTTCAACTTAACTCACATAAAATCCCAATGTTTCAACAAAAAAGTCTATAATAGTCTTGATAATTTTATTCCACCAAAATGCTTCAAGGAGTGAAGTATTTATACAAATTCTAAACTAGAATATCTTGAAAAAATATCAAGATTGGTTCACAAATATCTCTAATTGTTTTACATAAATAGAACTTAAGTAAAGGACACTCAAGACTAATGCATCTATTTGGCACTATTTTTTATGGATAGGTGATGACTAAGAGGAGAATTCGAATTTGATCCAACTCTTAGTTGATGATGAGGCATCCAAGTCACTAACTGCTTCCTTTCTTTATGCAATTTTGCTCCAACAATTCTGTAGACTTGGGGTCCAATGATATCTTTTTATTTCTCAATCCGTAATAGATATGTAAAAAGTGAAAGAGGTTATTGTAGATAAATATGTTGGTGAGATAAACCTCTTTCAGTTTCCTAAAATTATGCTCCAGCTGTCCATAATAGGCTCTGCAAAAAGATGTGTAAAACAGAGTTTTACAGAGTCTGAAAAATAGGTTGTAAAGATGTGCATGTATCTCTCATTCTGAAATAACTGTGCAAAAAGTGAGATAGGTTTTTGTAGATGGGTCTCTTAGGAACAAAAACCTCCTTCAGTTTTGTATGATGTATTACTGATTGGTTACAATCTTCTCTGCAAAATGATGACTTAACAGGAATTTTCGGCAAAAATTGCTCTCCAATATTGTTTAATATTTCCCAATCCATAATGGCTGTTAGAAAAGTGAGAGAGGTTTTTGTAGATGGCCCTCTTAAGAACATAAACCTCCTTCAGTTTTGCAAAATTCATCTTGGATTGGTCACAATATGTTCTACAAAACAATGACTTAAACAAGAAATTTGTGCAAAAAATGTCCCTTCTTGCTCTCTTTTTCATCTTTTCACCTTTTTGTTCTTTTAACTGTTTTACTTTCACTTTAGATAAAATTCATTGTTGGTGAAAATATTTTCATCTCTTTTTACCATTTAACTGCCTCTGTATTTACTTTTACTGTTTACCTTTGACTGCTCTTGTAACTTTGTTTTAACTTTCACTCTAACTTTTACCTGATACACTTTAACCACTAATACTCTTAAACTGTTATGTTTCAATGTCATTGTGAATTCTGATTTCACTTTTACCATTCACTGTGCAAATTCCATCATTCTAATCTCTCTTTGACTTGATTTTATTTTTTCTTTGTATACAAACTGTTTGTTGAATGAAGCTTTTGATTTAAGATCTGAGAATTTGGAGCAAACAATTTTGTCAGCTAGTATTGAAACTATTGGCCCAAATCCATATTCTGATAATAACCTGCAAAAATCAAACAATTTGTTAATGAAATTCAGGTCTGCAGGGAGGTGATTGAAGGCTTTTTGAAATACCTGTGGAAGGAGATCAATCTGTGGAGGTTTAACTCTATTTTTTAGGCATTTTGGGTAGCTACTGCAAGATTAGACTATTTGCAGGAGTTATTCACTTTAACAGAGATGAAACTGAGCAATTTAGGCTAAGGATGGCTTCTTTTGGGCTTTTTTGCTCAATTAGGTTTTTTGAATGGGTTTGATTGAAAACAGGGAATATCAAGTTAATTAAGAGGTTTTAGTTGTTCAGATCCTTGAATTTAATCTTTAAACTGTGAAAATTGAGGAAATTGGATTTAAAAAGGTTCACAGTCGAAAACAGGGCTTTCTGGGAAAATTGGTCAGGGTTTGGCCTCATTCTTCAAGGTTTGAGTACTTTCATATGAGTATTTTTGGCTTATATATTCAAATTGGTTTAATCTTGTTCTTGGAAATTAAGAATTTGCAGGTCGGATTATTGAAAAATACCTTGAAGAGGTATGGTTGCGGTCAAAGAGGGTTTCCAGGTTTAGACCAGTCTTCAAACTGGTCACAGCTTGTTTGATAGAAGACGTAGAGGGTCTTCGGAGTCGAATTTCAGAGGGGAAATGGCTTTTAGAATGATGAACTGGTTCGCAAAAGCTCAGCAATGGTGTCCGGAGTAGCTATCTGATAGGGTGTAAGCGCAAAATGCATGAAAACAATAAGAACTAAGTCCGAAACCTTAAGTCTTATCAAAAAACATAACATTTATTGTAGGTTGGAATTAATGGCGGGAGCAGTTTGTGCGTTTGAAGGCGAAACCACTAGTGGTTATCGCATTGCTTTTGGGCGGTAACTGGTTTTTTGCTTTTGCAATGCGATCCAGTAGAAATGAGACACGTAGCGTATGGTGGTTTCGGGAAACAACTTTTATCGCAATTTTTTTTTCAAACTTTGTCCGATCACTTTTATAATGCGATATTTAATACACGTCGTCGAATCGCGATGGATGAAGCGAAGGGTCGGGATCTTTCGGAAAGTTGCGGGGAAACAAGGTGGGACCGAGATTTTTGATATGCGTCGTTGATTTGGTAAGTGATGATCAACGGTTTAAAATCAATGCGATGAGAAATGGTGAGGCTGGAGGCCGGTTGATCGCGCTCAATGCGGATCGTTGGATTAGGATTATAAAAATGATCGGAGGGTTTGGAATGAACCCGAGAATGCTGGGTGTATGTATTGAATAACAGGTTTATAAATAGGGAAATGCGCATGGGAAGGGTTAATGGGATTTTAACCAAGGTTTAATATTCATATGAAACAAGAGGTTTCATATATCATGAAAGGGAAAAAGCTTAAGGCTCTTAACCTTAAGTTAAAGTATGCGGGAAATGGGAATGTAAGCATTCTTTTTCTGTGCTTTTTGTATTATTTAACTTTATTATATAGTTTTAGACTGCGGAGGGGTCTAAAACCATAGGAGAAAGGGGTACATTTTTATAGATAGTTTTATGTCAAAGAGGTAATTTCGGGATGTTATATCAACATGTGATAAATATCTTTGACATAAAAGCATATAATCAGGGGGTTTTTTTGGGATATTAAATAAAGGGAGCTATATTAATAGGACTAGGATTTTTTATAGGGAGTTAATAAAGTATGTTAGGTGTTAATATGAAAAGGGAAAAGTGAATACTCAAAACATACAATTATAACCAAGAAAAGTGAAGATCAAAGCAAAGCTTGCATTTATGATAATTTCATCACTTCAACTTAGGATAAAATGCCATTTTGAGGGTTTTATACTTCATAAGATGTAGGAAGTTAATCGAATGGGGATTAGAGCATCATTTATGATTTTTCCTGGTAAATGAATGCATGAATGGAAAATGATGTGATTTGTGGGATTAATATAGACATTTAACATTTTCAACTAATCAGCCATAGAGCCTTGGGTCCGGTCCCAACAGAAGTCAAGGAAATGCCTTGAGCCTTTCTGACTGATAGTTTAGAATGATAAATGGCTACGGGGAAGGGAAGTTAGTTATTTGCAGCCCTGGTGAATAATATTTACAATGATGCTTCTCACCTTTTTCTACCGGCCCAATTTTAACTGCTAACATTTTTTCTTCCATTTTGATTAGGTGCATTTGAGCTAGCAACCTTTGCAACATTTATTCTTTCTGAAAGAAATAAAACTATCTAATTCTACACTTATTTCATCTAGGAATACATATTAAACTGTTGGATTCACTGATTCTCTACCTAACTACTGAATTTTCATGATTAAACTGTATGACAATTCTTTATTCTCTATCTATAACAAGTGAAATTGAAACATGACAAGTCAAGATTAAATTGTTTAACTCATCATGGATTATGGAATTTATTGACACTCTGTCATAATCAACTGCAAAAGGTAAAAGTAGTGGCATATAGACTTGCACACTTTCATGTTTTATTCACTTTTTCTTTTTATTCAGAAGGCAAAGTATGTACATATTTACAATATTACCATCAGTCAAGTCAAAATTATGAATCCTATATTTATAGGTCACTAACACTCTCAATCTCTAGAAGTCTAAATTCTCTCTCTCACACACACATGTGGATTTGTTGTGTTGTTGGAGGGGCCGAAACTCTAGTTCTATTGTTGGGTCGAAGTTCGGTTGCTAGGGGTCGAAGTTCTGTTGCTAGAGGTCGAAATTCTGTAGCTGGGAATTCAAATTTTTGGATTGTTGTTGGGTTGAAGCTGCTGGATAAGAAGAGACTACTAAATCATCTTGGAGGGCTGACTTGGTGGAGGAGGAAGGTTTGTTGGTCTAGGGTCTTGGTCCATCTCATTTTGAATTACTGAAGGAATAGTTCTTGACTGGGTTTTCCCCTATATAGGGGTTTTAGCCCTGGCTGAGTGCCTACATCTGGTGTCCCTGATCTTTGGTTTTTTTGTTTTGGTAATTGCTTGATGAACTAAGATAAAAGGGAACATTAGAAAAATAATAAGAATTCAAAGATATCACAAGTAATTATCAACTAGAGAAAATATTTCTGCCTTTCCGATTTTCTATGTAATATTCCCAATTAGCTTTGCTAATTGGAATATTTCATTTTTGTTTAATTTTGCCGCTTTAGCTAGAAATAATAAATAAAGTGAGAAATAAGAGGGGTCACCTCACTTTAGTCACCTCACTTTATAAAATAAAGTGTTTTTCCTAGTTGATTGACGTTATAACTTAGAGAGGGGGCCTTGGGGGGGTCCACATGAGTATGAGGGGAGGCCTCACGCTGACCCAAGGTTAACTGCGCAGGCCAAGGAGAGTGAAGGACGCAGTCAAGGTTTTGGAGGGAGTTTAGCACTATAAAAGGTGGGGTTCTCACCTCATTTTGGGCATTGATGATTTGATATTGATATTGAGAGCTAGATTTCTGTCTACTTCAGCACGCCGGTTGTTTAGTCGGTCTGCAGCACTGTTTAGTGCAAACTGAGTGTCTCCGGTCGGAGATCTCACCCTTAGCTTCGGGGGACTTCGAGTGCCTGCCCTAGTAAGGTTATTTTCTAAGCATCATCCTTCAGTTTCAGTGGTAATTTGCAGTAGTTTCTGGTGGAGATCTGGCAGAGGAGATACCCCTTCTTGAGACTGCGCAGATCTGGAGAGATAGGACGCAGATCTGGATAGGGAGGACGCAGATCCAGCAGATCTAGCCTGGGAGGACGCAGATCTGGAGAGATAGGACGCAGATCTGGATAGGGAGGACTCAGATCCAGCAGATCCAGGTAGGAGAGCCTCAGATCTGGGCAGGGAGGACGCAGATCCAGCAGATCTAGCCTTGGAGGACGCAGATCTGGAGAGATAGGACGCAAATCTGGAGAGGGAGGACTCAGATCCAGCAGATGCAGGCGGAAAGGAGCCTTGAATCCGGTCGGGGAGGAAGCGAATCGATGGCGGAGATCTTTTGTGTGGGGGTTTTGGCGGCGTTTTTAGTGTTTCCGGCCACCAAGTTGGTCATCTCATCCCCGGGACTTGTGGTTGGATTCATCCTTCTTGCCCAGCGTTTCATCTGTCTTACTGCTTGTCACTGCTGAGAGACGGCGTTTTCTTGGTGAGGGCTTGATTGGTGGTGGAGCATCGGTTCATTTTTACGGGGTTGTACGGAGGATTGAATCCCCGCCATCTTTCTAGTTTCCGGCTCATAGTTCCAGTGCACATTGCGACGAGCGGTTCTTCATAAACGGATTCTTGACCGGCTAAGGGCCTTTGTCCCTGGCCCCTGCAGCCATTATTTGTTCTGAGAGGGTCTCCACTTGCCTAGGGCAAGGATAGGTGCACTCATTCTGATTATCTTGTACTCCTATATATGTATTCTCAGATTAATAAAATGGCTTAGTGTTCTGGCCTTCTATGTGTACTTGTTCCATGATCTGGTTCCAGCATCTTGTTTTATATATCTGTCTGGCATATTTCTGTGTATTACTGGTTATTTCCCTTTGGGGATATTACAGTGGTATCAGAGCATAGATCTGGCTCAGCCTGTGGTGCTAGCAGTCTATGACGCCCGGGGATAACCCCTACATCTATCAAAAGGAACGCAGAGAAGCTGAGAGTGGGTGGAAGTTTCCCTTCGGGGGAAGTGATTCTGATCAGGAGCCACCTGAGACAGATTCAAAGGCAGAGCAGCCTGAGAAGGGCCCAGAACAACGTAATCCAATGGCAGGTGATGATGTGAGGTTTAGAGAGATCCTCCATCACATGCAGGAGATGTCACAGAGACTCGTGGCCATGGAGATCAGTCAGAAAGAACTCCCTAGAGTTCTTCAGATCGGTGAGGGATCTGGTATGTCTCGCCACGTACCAGTGCACGATGCTATTCCCATTGTGACGACTCAGGTACCCGCGCGATCCACTATGCCCACATTCTTACCAGAGGACACAGGGACAAGAGTACGGGGAGGTGCACAGAGGGATAATCCGGCACCCACACGACCTACCATGCCTACCTTCCTGGTAGAGGACGAGGGGTCGACAGCACCGAGAGAGTTGAGTCCAGCTCGATGGGCGGCCGCTTTTGCAGAGTGGCAGGCCTTCGGACAGGCATTCATGGATTCTCTCCCCTTCGAGCGCTATCTCCATATTCAGTATGGCATCAAACCCCGTGATCAGCACCAGCACAGGGGGCACGGACACCCCCGTGATGACCACCGCGCGGCTAGTAGATTCCATTTGCCTACGTTTGATGGTTCATCAAACAGTTCGGCAAAGTCCTGGGTGGAGAAGCTGGACATCTATTTCCAGCTTAATCAGATGTCGGAGACAGAGGCCATTAAGGTGGCTACATTGCATTTAGAGGGTGAGGCTCAGGACTGGTGGTTTCATGGGATGGCGACACTCGGGCATTCCACAGTGACGACATATGCCGAGTTTACCAGGAGGGTGGTAGAGCGTTTTGACAGGAGGGATCCGGAGCGGCATTTTGTTGAGCTGACCAAGCTCAAACAGACGGGGAGTGTAGAGGCATACATCTCAGATTTCTTGAGGGTTTCAGTGATGGTACCTGACTTATCGGCAGCTCGGATGGTTTATATGTTTGTGGAGGGACTGTCAGAGCCACTTCGTGGCCTAGTCCGGTCGAACAAACCGGCGACACTACAGGATGCCATCAGTAGGACTCGAGACTTACAGGATGTCTTGCCCAGGACTCGGCCACCTTATCCCCAGAGACAGGCTTTTCAGCCTAAGGTTAAGGACACGAGGGTTCCGCCTCCCAAGGCGAATCCGGGACGAGGGCAGATTGATGATGAGGCCAGGAGAGAGCTGAGGCGGAAGCGATTGTGCTTCACTTGCCAGGAGCCATGGGCACCGGGACACAAATGTGCGTCAGGGAAGGCACATTTCATAGAGATCTTCTCCGAGAGCAGCGGAGAAGAGGATGAGGAGGATGATGAGGAGGCAGGAGGATGTTATGCAGCACAAAGTACCGTACCACCTCCACCACCCGCGACAGGTGGGGCATCATTCGCACCTACTGGGGGAGCTCTAGCCGCATTGCGAGGAGTCCCCAAGTATTTGACTCTGCGCGTACGGGGGACAGTGCGCGGACAGCGGGTTTCAGTCTTAGTCGATAGTGGGGCCACCCACAACTTCATTGACGCCCAGATGGTTGAGCGGAGAGGCATACCGACAGAGGGCTTTGATGGGTTTTCTGTTTTGGTACCAGGAGATCAGACCATGGCATGTGCTCGATATGTCCCAGAGTTATCAGTGACGATGGGCAATTATACATTGACCGATCACTTCTTTGTGGTGGACATCTCGGACACCAACGTGATATTGGGAGTTCAGTGGCTTATTACTCTAGGGAAGGTCACGACGGATTGGAAGGCCCTAGAGATGGAGTGGGATGATCCCAAGACGGGGAAGCATGAGAAGATACGAGGGCAGAACACATATCCACCCCAGACAGTATCAGCACACAGCATGGAGGCGACTTTCCGCAAGGGAGATATAGAATGGGCAGTAGAGTTGCGGGCTTCAGAGGCAGTGGATACAGGGCGGACGGTGCACCCTGATCTACAGTCTATTCTCGACAGATATGCAGTAGTTTTTGGGGACATTCCGCCAGGACAGCCACCGGATCGGGGGTTTGAGCACACTATCGAGCTTGAGCAGGGGATACAGGCTGTGATTACCACACCGTATAGGCATCCCAAGGCCTATCGGGATGAGATAGAGCGAGCCATTCAGGAGTTGCTGGCCCTTGGTCACATTCGGCCCAGCACTAGTCCTTTTGCTTCTTCAGTAGTGCTAGTGAAGAAGAAGGACGGCACATTACGCATGTGCATTGACTACAGGGCTCTGAACAAGAAGACCCTGAAGAACAGGTACCCCATTCCCAGGATCGACGAGCTGATGGATGAGTTGAGAGGAGCACGGTTCTTCTCAAAGATTGATTTGAGATCCGGGTACCATCAGATACGCGTGAGGGAACAGGACATTCCCAAGACTGCTTTCAGGTGTCATTATGGGCACTTTGAGTTTCTGGTCATGCCATTTGGGTTGACCAATGCACCTGCTACTTTCCAGTCTTGTATGAATCACATTTTCAGGGATCATGTGAGGAAGTTTGTGCTGGTTTTCTTTGATGACATCCTTATATACAGCAGGACTTGGGAGGAGCATCTCCAGCATATTGAGACGGTCTTGCACATTTTGGAGGAGCAGCAGTTCTATGCCAAGCTCTCCAAGTGTGAGTTTGGGTTGACCGAGATGCTATATCTAGGACACATTATAGGAGTGGACGGAGTGAGAGTCCACGAGGAGAAAATCCGGGCTATCAGGGACTGGCCAGAACCACGGAATGTGACGGAGCTTCGAGGATTTATTGGTATCTGCACCTACTACAGAAAGTTCGTCAAGGGCTTCTCTCAGCTTGCTGCACCCCTCACGGATCTGACGAGGAAGGGGGCATTCAGTTGGTCGGACACAGCCCAGCGAGCTTTTGACAAGCTTAAGGAGGTAATGAGCAGTTGTCCCGTATTAGCATTGCCAGATTTTACGCAGCCCTTTGTCCTAGAGTGCGATGCATCGGGAGAGGGGATTGGTGCAGTTTTGATGCAGGACGGTCATCCGATTGCTTTCGAGAGCCGGAAGCTCCTTCCACACGAGAGGCTATATCCCATATACGACAAGGAGATGCTGGCCATCATGCATGCATTGGCCAAATTCCGACAGTACTTGGTGGGTGGCAGATTCAGGGTGAGGACAGATCACAACAGCCTGAGGTACTTTCTGGAGCAGAAGCAGTTGCAGGAGAGACAGCAGAAGTGGATCAGCAAGATCCAGGCCTACGACTTTGACATTGAGTATGTCAAGGGGAAGAATAACGTGGTAGCTGATGCCCTTTCTCGTAGACCGGCCACGTTATCACTCATGAGCCTGGACGCTGACTGGAAGGCTCGACTATTGGTTGAGTACTCCAAAGATAGATTTGCATGCGAGGTTCTGGATGGGCAGGTAGCAGATAGCAGGTACAAGGTGGTCGATGAGGTCATCTATTACAGGGACAGGATCTTCTTGATTGAGGGATCTCGGCTCAAGAAGAAGATACTCCAGGCTTCACACGATTCACCATTGGCGGGCCATCAGGGGTTCACCAAGACATACAGGGCCATCCGGGAGAGATTTGCATGGAAGGGCCTCAAGGAGGACGTACTCCAGCATGTCAGGGAGTGCGAGGTTTGCCAGCGAAACAAGGGAGAGATGAGTCATCCTGCAGGCTTGTTGCAGCCTCTTCCCATTCCGGAGGGGAAGTGGGAGAGCATTTCGATGGACTTCATCACAGGGTTGCCCACAGTGCAGGGCAAGGATTGCATCTTCGTGGTGGTTGACAGGCTGACGAAGTATGCTCACTTCTTCGCCATTTCAGCACATCACACGGCGGCACAGGTGGCAGAGTTATTTTTCAGAGAGGTTTTCAGATTGCATGGTCTACCCAAGACCATTGTCAGCGACAGGGACAGCCGTTTTATGGGCGGATTCTAGCAGGAGCTCTTCCGACTAGTGGGGACAGAATTGACACCGAGCACTAGTTATCATCCCCAGACGGACGGGCAGACGGAGATAGTTAACAAGTGGCTGGAGGGCTACTTGCGTAACTACGTCAGTGGGCAGCAGCAAGCATGGCTGAAATGGCTACATTTGGGCGAGTACTGCTACAACACAACGCACCATATGTCCATCGGTATGACACCTTTCTATGCTTTGTATGGATATCATTCCTTATCTTTTGTGGACATGATGTTTGGTATTAGCAGGGCTCCGCGAGCCAAATTATGGATCCAGGAGAGCCAAGACATCCTCCGAGCTCTCAAGGACAACATAGCCACGACACAGAATCAGCAGAAGTTGTATGCTGATAAGGGTCGGGTGGAGAGACACTTTGAGGTAGGGGACCTGGTCTACCTACGGCTACAGCCATACCGACAGTCTTCACTCAAGCAGAAAGGGGCGGAGAAGCTAAAGCCTCGTTTTTATGGACCATACAGGGTGATACGCAGGATCGGGCAGGTTGCGTATGAGTTGGAGCTGCCCCAAGGCAGCCGGATTCATAACATCTTTCATGTATCATGCCTGAAAAAGGCACTGGGCCAGCATGTGAAAGTCACCGAGGAGCTACCGCCTACGGATGATGAGGGGCATCTGGTGTTACAGCCGGAGGCTATTATCGACACTAGGGAGAGGCAACTGCGGAGCAGGAAAATCAGAGAATTCTTGGTGAGATGGAAGAATTTGCCGGATGAGGATGCCACTTGGGAGGATGAGAGGATCTTACAGCACCCATCACTTCAGTTGCTTGAGGACAAGCAACGTTTTGCCGGGGGAGACTGTAATATTCCCAATTAGCTTTGCTAATTGGAATATTTCATTTTGTTTAATTTTGCCGCTTTAGCTAGAAATAATAAATAAAGTGAGAAATAAGAGGCGTCACCTCACTTTAGTCACCTCACTTTATAAATAAAGTGTTTTCCTAGTTGATTGACGTTATAACTTAGAGAGGGGGCCTTGGGGGTCCACATGAGTATGATGGGGAGGCATCAGGCTGACCCAAGGTTAACTGCGCAGGCCAAGGAGAGTGAAGGACGCAATCAAGGTTTTGGAGGGAGTTTAGCACTATAAAAGGTGGGGTTCTCACCTCATTTTGGGCATTGATGATTTGATATTGATATTGAGAGCTAGACTTCTGTCTACTTCAGCACGCCGGTTGTTTAGTCGGTCTGCAGCACTGTTTAGTGCAAACTGAGTGTCTCCGGTCGAAGATCTCACCCTTAGCTTCGGGGGACTTCGAGTGCCTGCCCTAGTAAGGTTATTTTCTGAGCATCATCCTTCAGTTTCAGTGGTAAATTGCAGTAGTTTCTGGTGGAGATTTGGCAGAGGAGATACCCCTTCTTGAGACTGCGCAGATCTGGAGAGATAGCAGCAGATCTAGCCTTGGAGGACGCAGATCTGGAGAGATAGCAGCAGATCCAGCCTTGGAGGACGCAGATCTGGAGAGATAGCAGTAGATCTAGCCTTGGAGGACGCAGATCAGGGGAGATAGGATGCAGATCCAGCAGATCTAGCCTTGGAGGACGCAGATCTGGAGAGATAGGACGCAGATCTGGAGAGGGAGGACTCAGATCCAACAGATCTGGGTAGAGAGGACGCAGATCCAGTCAGGGAGGACGCAGATCTGATGAGCAAGGTCTTTGTGTGGGGTTTTGGCAGCATTCTTCAGTGTTTCCAGCCCTGAGGAGTAGATCATCTCATCTGGAGGACTTGTGGTTGGATTCATCCCTTCTTGCCAGCCTTCATACGTGTACAACGCTGTCACTGTAGAACGGCGTTTTCAACGCGGCGGGGAACGATTCTGGTGGAGCATCAGTTTCACATGTTCTGGGGCTTGTCTGGAGGATTGAGATCAGCCATCTTTCTAGTTTCCGGCTCATAGTTCCAGTGCATTCCAGCAGCAGTTCTTCATAGCAGTTCTTCAGCCAGCTAGGACGCTGTCCTTATTTGCAGCCATTATTTGTTCTGAGAGGGTCTCCACTTGCCTAGGGCAAGGATAGGTGCACTCATTCTGATTATCTTGTACTCCTATATATGTATTCTCAGATTAATAAAATGGCTTAGTGTTATGGCATTCTATGTGTACTTGTTTCATGATCTGGTTCCAGCATCTTGTTCTGTATATCTGTCTGGCATATTTCTGTGTATTATTGGTTATTTCCCTTTGGGGATATTACATTCTAACAAAATGAAGGATGAAAGATCTCAAAATAATATAATAAGAAAGCATTTCGTGATAACAAAGGACAAAAAAATATATCCCCGACAACGACAGCAAAAAATGTTGTCGCTCAAACTGTACAGGCATGGTGCGACAACGACTTAGGTTGGGGGCTGTCACTCTGATCCTCGACCTCTCCATTCTAGCTTTCTCCCAATAGCAGGCTATGGGGGGTTGTCCCTGTGGAAGTTGAGAATGCAAGACTTATTGGAAACTAACAAGTTCGTGAGACACGATTGAATGGCCTAGCCACTTGGTTGATTTTAGCAAGTTATGAGATTAGATTGAATTATTTATGAGGCCAGTGCCTTATGGACTCAACTACTTGCTTTGGATCAATTGAATACTAGGTGACCAGATGAACAATCGCTGCTTAAATGCTTCACTATCCTATATGCTATGCAAGTCCTACAATCTAAGTGAGATGCAAAAAAAATCTTAGTTGATTTTAAATGTTGAAATTTGGTACCGGAGGACAGGTGGTTCCCTAAGGCTTTGATCTTTGGCCTAGGGAAAAGTGTCAAAAAGAATTTAATTTTTCTCCTAAAGTGACTTTATAATTTTTATAAAGTCAAATCTAATTTAAAAGTGACTTTAAGTGATGAAGTTACTAAAGTCTAATTTTAAAGTGACTTTTAATAAAGTCAATGTAAAATTAGAAAGGAAAAAGTGACTTTGGAAATAAATGACTAAGTGGGTCTTTATTAAAGTGGGGTGAATTAAAAAATAGAAAGTGAGATTTAAATGAGCATTTAATCTCAGCCCTAGATCTCAATCTATTTCAGCCATTGGATTTGGGGATTCCCCAAAAGTCACTTAGGGTTAGGTTAAAGGAGGAAAAGGAGGAAAAGATCATTCATTCTTTCATGAGCAGATTGAGAGAGGAGGAGAAGGAGAGCAAGGGAGATTTTTGAGCAGAGAGGAGAAAGAGAGCAGCTGATAGAAACTTCAGCAAAGTCCGTACAGCAGCAAGGAGGCACGGGTTCCAAGGCAGAAATCCGTACAGCAAGTGTTGGGCACATTTTTCGAGGGAGAGGCACAGTTTTCAAGGAGAACCGTACAGCAGCTTCAGCATTTAATTCTGGGCAGATTTTGGGCACAGAAATCGAGGAGAGAGACTGCTGCTTGGTGGTACAGATTTCTAGAAATCCGTACAGCAGCCGTACAATCAGTTTCGGCACAGATTTCGAGGCAAAGGAGCGCAGATTTTGAGGAGAAGAAGCAGCTGGGTTTTCCGTACAGTCCGTACAGCAGTACGGCCGTACAGCTGGGCACAAAAATCGAGAAGCTCATTTCAGCATTTAATGCTGTCATAAATGCTGTAAAATTTTTGTTTTGGGTTTTTACTGTTTTGCACGTTTTCCAAGGCGGAGTAAATGCACGGAAATCGAGATAAGTACTGTTGTTTAGTTGCTGGAATTTTTGCTGTAATTTCTGCCTCTCTGTAAAAGTATTTTCAGAAATAAGAAGGAGCTCTCAAGACTGGTTTTCCCCAAGAGTTGTAGGGGGTTTTTCCAGGGTCACCTTGACCAAAAATCTCAGTGTTCAAATGTGTTGAATGACTATTTCAGCTTGCTGTGTGTTTTGTTTTATTTTTGCAGTTTCAGCATTCTGTAAAAGTTTTCTAGAATTTGTGTTTCAGCAAAGTAATTTGTGTTTCAGCAAAGTAACTTGGGTTTCAGCAAAGTAATTTGTGTTTCAGCAAAGTAACTTGTGTTTCAGCAAAGTGATTGTTGTTTCAGCAAATAAAAATTATTTTTTCTGAGTGTTGAATGTAAGGATATGGGAAAGGGCATTTAACCAAAAGGAGAAATAAGTGATACTGAAACCGGGGTTGGGAAAAACAAGAAAATTTCTACATGGTATCAGAGCTTGAGTGCTGAAGGGCAGTTTGAGATAGCAAGGAGGAAAATTACAACAAGCTGATTTTTCACTCAGAAAATTCCAGCAAGCTGATTTTTCAGAAACAACAGTTTTACCTTTACTACAGCAGTGCTATTTTTCAGTTTTAGGACAACAGGATGTCTTTGGGACTAAGGTTGGAGGATAGGTTGGATGGGCATTCCAATTACAGCATTTGGAAGGAGAGAATGCAGAGTATCTTTGAGGAGGCAGAAGTCTGGGACATTATGGTGCATACCACACAGAACCCTGTAAATGTGCCTACTGATGCTACTCAGTTGGCAGCATATAATAAAAAGAACAACAAAGGTAAGAGATTGATTCTAGACGGAATCAAAGACCATTGCATTCCTCATGTGAGAGGGAAGAGAAATGCTCATGAGATGTGGACAGCATTGTCCAATCTCTACCAGAGTACCAATGAGAACCGGAAATGGTCCTGAAGGAGAAGCTAAAGACCATTAAGATGGGCAATGATAGTGCAGCTGGATATCTCACAAAGATTACTAATGTGAGAGATGAGTTGGCAGCGATTGGAGAGGCCATTCCACCCACTGAGTTGGTGCGGATTGCAGTGAATGGCCTCCCAGTTCATGGATGAACTTTGCTGATGGGGTTTGTGCACGTGAGACCCTTCCCACATGGGAGAGGTTTTGGGATGATTGCATTCAGACAGAGATCAGGAAAGGTCAGCTTGGGGCAGCCAAGCCAGTTGAGCAGGATGAGGATGTAGCACTATTGGCAGGACGCAAGAAATGCCAAGGGAAGAAGCAGGCTTCCACAAGCAATGGTGGGGGCAAAGGCAAAGGTAAAGGTAAACAGGATAACACACAGAAGGACTATTCCAAAGTGAAGTGTTGGAATTGTCAGAAGATGGGACACTATGCAGTTGTGTGTTCGGAGAAGAAGAAGAAGAAGGGGAAGAACCAGAGCATGGCAGCTTCAGCAGAGGTTGAGGACTTTGCAGATCGTTTTGACCGGGAGTTTGGGTTCATTGCGTGTGAGTCCTCTAGTGCGGGATTATCTGCCATAGAGGTTCAGAGGGAGCGTGCTTTTCCCTCGATTAGCGGAGCATCTTCGGGTATCTGGTATGTGGACAGTGGGGCTTCACGTCACATGACAAGAGTCCGTGAGTACTTCTCAGAGCTTTCAGAGAGTGGCACTGATATAGAGGTAGTACTCGGTGATGACAGAGTTGTTAGAGCAGTCGGTGTGGGGACACTGACATTTCAGAGGGAGTCCAAACCTCCCTTGAAGGTGTCGGATGTTCTTTATGTGCCAGGGATGAGGAAGAACCTCATATCCGTCTCAGCTTTGGAGGACAGAGGATATGAGATACTATTCAGGGGAGGACAGGTGTTGATGTATCCCAGGGGCACTCCAGCTGATTCAGCTAGAGTGATTGGTGTACGCCATGCAAAGGTGTACAAGTTTGCATTTCAGTCCCTTTTGGCATTGAGCAGTAGTACCGACAGCAGAGCTAGCAGTTCTGAGCAGTGTGAGATTTGGCACCGCAGGATGGGACACATGTATCATGGAGCCTTGAGGACTTTGCGGGAGATCACTACAGGTGTGCCAGATTTCAGTACTGATCACTTTGATACTTGCAGAGGATGTGCGATGGGCAAGTTTGCCAAATCCCCTTTTCCCAGCAGTGATAGCAGAGCGATTGGGATACTTGATTTGATTCATTCCGATGTGAGCGGTCGGATGTCTCATGTTTCCTTGAGTGGATATGAGTACTATGTTTTATTCATTGATGATCACTCCGGGAGGACCTGGATTTATTTCTTGAAGACCAAGAGTGAGGTCTTCAAGCGGTTTCAGGAGTTCAGAGCTCTTGTGGAGACACAGACAGGTCGGAAGATCAAGTCCCTGAGGTCGGACAATGGAGGAGAGTACACCCTTGGAGAGTTTGTTGACTATTGTGCGGAGGCGGGCATTAGGAGGGAGCTCACTGTTCCTTACAACCCCCAGCAGAACGGGGTTGCGGAGAGGAAGAACAGATCCATCGGAGGGGCTGCCAAAGCCATGTTACATGATCGGGGGTTGCCATTGTTTTTGTGGGCAGAGGCCTGCAACACAGCTGTTTACTTGCAGAACAGGAGTCCGCATCGTGCCTTGGGGCACATGACTCCGGAGGAGGCTTTTTCTGGGAAGAAGCCTGATATTGGTCATCTTCGTATCTTTGGGTGCATTACATACTCCTACATACCCAAGGAGAAGAGGACCAAACTAAAGCCCACCGCAGAGAAGGGTATCATTGTGGGCTACAGTGAGACCTCCAAGGCCTTTCGGATTTACATTCCTGCACAGAGGAAAGTTGTTGTCAGGCGGGATGTGAAGTTCGAGGAGGACAGGGCCTTTAGGAGGTCACGGGAGTTAGAGTATCTGGATCAGCCAGACCCTCAGCAGCAGTTGAGTCAGTCGCAGGGATCCAGTGGGCAGGGATCAGGAGGATCCGGAGGTACATCTATGACGATGTCGGGTCCGTCAGTGGGGAGTGGCTCACAGAGTCAGAGGGGTGGAGCTATGGGCAGCACGAGCGATCCACGAGCCGGTTCAACGGGGAGTCCAGCGATGGACGATTCACACGGTACCTCGGCATCTACGGAGTTCGGAGTGCGGGCGGGAGGACGACGACGGACGGTCGGGGAGTTCGGGCTCTGATGTTGAGAGGAGTTTTATTCTCCGGCGGGAGAAGTGTGCTCAGGGAAGAGGAAGCCCAAGTGGCTTGAGGACACCTTGAGAGATGCCACATCTGTTGCTGAGCCTAAGAGGCCGGTCAGAGAGAGCAGACCACCTGAGAGGTTTTGTAGCTATATGGCAATGGCTACTAGCATCCTTGACTCTGAGCCTTCTAGCTATGAGGAGGCAGCTAGCCAGCAGGTTTGGAGAGAGGCCATGCAGGAGGAGTATTCTTCTATCATGAAGAATGATGTTTGGGAGGTGGTGCCGAGGCCTGAGGGAAAATCCGTGGTTACTTCCGGATGGCTTTACAAGGTAAAGCATGCTGCAGATGGCAGCATTGAGAAATTCAAAGCGAGGTTTGTGGCTAGAGGGTTCTCCCAGGTAGAGGGAGTTGATTATGAGGAGACCTTCGCTCCCGTGGCTCGATATACTTCGATTCGCTCCATTATATCGATAGCAGCAGAGATGGGTTGGAAGATCCACCGGATGGATGTGAAGACCGCATTTCTCAATGGCTTCATACAGGAGGAGGTGTACATTGAGCAGCCACAGGGCTTTGAGGTGCATGGGAAGGAGTCCCATGTGTGCAAACTGAAGAAGGCCCTTTATGGCCTGAAGCAAGCTCCCAGAGCTTGGTACTCCAGGATAGATACTTACTTGCAGAAGATGGGTTTCACAAAGAGTGAAGCAGATCCGAACCTTTACTATATTGTGATAGGTGAGGAGCCTCTCATTCTGGTGCTGTATGTGGATGACTTGGTCATTACAGGTGCAGAGAGACTCATAGAGCATTGCAAGAGAGATCTTGCGGCGGAGTTTGAGATGAAGGACATCGGCTTGATGCATTACTTTTTGGGTTTGGAGGTGTGGCAGGAGGAGGGGCATTTCTTCTTGGGACAGGGGAAGTATATTGTGGACATCCTTGGCAGATTCCACATGGAGGATTGTAGACCCATGTCGACACCGATGATCACCAACTAGAAGAAGCTTCATGCTTCGGATTCCGAGTTGGTGGATCCCACATTGTACAAACAACTGATTGGTTCCTTGATGTATTTGGTCAACACTAGACCAGATATATGTTTTGCAGTCAACACGATGAGTCGGTTTATGTGTGAGCCTAGGAAGGTTCACTGGGTGGCTGCAAAACACATTTTGCGGTACTTGCAGGGGACAGTGGATTATGGTCTAGACTACAGGCAGGGGGATGGAGTGAGATTGGCAGGTTACACTAATTCTGATTGGGCAGGTTGTGCTTCTGATAGGAAGAGCACTTCAGGGTGCTGTTTTGGGTTGGGTTCGGCAGTAGTGTCATGGTTCAGCCGAAAGCAGCAGTCAGTAGCATTGAGTTTAGCGGAAGCAGAGTATATGGCAGCGAGTCTAGCTAGTTGTGAGGCCATCTGGCTTCGCAAGATGTTGTTTGGCTTATTTGGTCAGCCGTTGAGACCTTCAGTGATTTACTGTGATAATCAAAGTTGCATTAAACTCACGGAGAATCCAGTATTTCATGACAGGTCAAAGCATATCGAGATCAAATATCATTTCATCAGAGACTATGTTCAGAAAGGAGCTGTGAAGCTTGAGTATATTCCCACTGATGAGCAAGTTGCAAATATTCTTACCAAAGCCTTACCACGGGGCAAGCATGTCTACTTCAGAGACAAGATGGGTGTGGTGAGGAACACCTTCCTCGGTAAGAGGGAGTGTTGAAATTTGGTTACCGGAGGACAGGTGGTTCCCTAAGGCTTTGATCTTTGGCCTAGGGAAAAGTGTTCAAAAGAATTTAATTTTTCTCCTAAAGTGACTTTATAAAGTTATAAAGTCAAATCTAATTTAAAAGTGACTTTAAGTGATAAAGTTACTAAAGTTTAATTTTAAAGTGACTTTAATAAAGTCAATGTAAAATTAGAAAAGGAAAAAGTGACTTTGGAAATAAATGACTAAGTGGGTCTTTATTAAAGTGGGGTGAATTAAAAAATAGAAAGTGAGATTTAAATGAGCATTTAATATCAGCCCTAGATCTCAATCTATTTCAGCCATTGGATTTAGGGATTCCCCAAAAGTCACTTAGGGTTAGTTCATTATTCTTTCATGAGCAGATTGAGAGAGGAGGAGAAGGAGAGCAAGGGAGATTTCTGAGCAGAGAGGAGAAAGAGAGCAGCTGATAGAAACTTCAGCAAAGTCCGTACAGCAGCAAGGAGGCACGGGTTCCAAGGCAGAAATCCGTACAGCAAGTGTTGGGCACATTTTTCGAGGGAGAGAGGCACAGTTTTCAAGGAGAACCGTACAGCAGCTTCAGCATTTAATTCTGGGCAGATTTTGGGCACATAAATCGAGGAGAGAGACTGCTGCTTGGTGGTACAGATTTCTGGAAATCCGTACAGCAGCCGTACAGTCAGTTTCGGCACAGATTTCGAGGCAAAGGAGCGCAGATTTTGAGGAGAAGAAGCAGTTGGGTTTTCCGTACAGTCCGTACAGCAGTACGGCCGTACAGCTGGGCACAAAAATCGAGAAGCTCATTTCAGCATTTAATGCTGTCATAAATGCTATAAAATTTTTGTTTTGGGTTTTTACTGTTTTGCACGTTTTCCAAGGCGGAGTAAATGCACGGAAATCGAGATAAGTACTGTTGTTTAGTTGCTGGAATTTTTGCTGTAATTTCTGCCTCTCTGTAAAAGTATTTTCAGAAATAAGAAGGAGCTCTCAAGACTAGTTTTCCCCAAGAGTTGTAGGGGGTTTTTCCAGGGTCACCTTGACCAAAAATCTCAGTGTTCAAATGTGTTGAATGACTGTTTCAGCTTGCTGTGTGTTTTGTTTTATTTCTGCAGTTTCAGCATTCTGTAAAAGTTTTCCAGAATTTGTGTTTCAGCAAAGTAATTTGTGTTTCAGCAAAGTAACTTGTGTTTCAGCAAAGTGATTTATGTTTCAGCAAAGTGATTGTTGTTTCAGCAAATAAAAATTATTTTTTCTGAGTGTTGAATGTAAGGATATGGGAAAGGGCATTTAACCAAAAGGAGAAATAAGTGATACTGAAACCGGGGTTGGGAAAAACAAGAAAATTTCTACATTAAATATATGCCTAACTAGGTGAATCCCTTAATCCTAGGTATTTTAAGGCTAGTCTCTAAAGTAAGTTGTAGAGAGAAGTCAATACAAAGCAAGAAATGGCTTGGTTAACGATACCTCTCCTTGAAATCTAACCACCTGGTGCCTTCGACGCTGTAGAGACTGTGACTTTGACGATTGCAAGGTCACCCTGTTAACCACTAGAGAGGGTCTATCCTTCTCAAGCTACAAGATGAAGGGTGTTCCTATCTTTCTATGAACCAAGCTTCTGCTTGGTGGTAAGTTAATTAATGCAAGACTAAGCCTAGAATGCAAATGCAAATGATTGAGTGGTCTTGGATTAAGATTGCTTATGGTCTTAATTACTTGGTTTTAATTAATCTTTATTTACAATGAGGAGTACTTAATCGACAAAAAGGACAATGATAATCCCAAGATAGAGTGCTCAAAATATGAATCCAATGAAACCAAGAGATAATTGCTCAAGTACCAAATGAAAAAAAAAAGATAGATGCTCCAACTAACAATTCACCAGTATGTCAAAAATAGATATTCATCCACAATATGTATCCAATTCAACCATGAAACAATAATGACAATAATGGCTATAACGAAGATTAGAGCACTTTATCCACAATATTACTTAGAACAATAAACCATTGTCCTTAAAGACAATAATGGAAAGTATGCCAATGAACACTTACTCAAGATATAGACAATTTTGATAATTAATGCTCCTTGAACACAATTAACACTTCTTCAATTTATGGCAAAATTTATCACAATGCCAAATTAACGTAGAACCAATGTGGAAGAAGTCGACCTCAGGAATAAATCAACAAGGGTCTAGAAATTGAAAAAGTCGTTAAAGTCTGGAGGTTTTTGAAAAACTCGGCAAAATTTAAAAAAAAATACAAAAAAAATCATTTTTAAATTTTTTTTAGCATCTAAAGTCTAATATATAATATGTATATGAAGTCTAGTGCTACATCACATATCAAAATAGTGAATCAAGTCCTGAATCTTGAGTCCTGACTCAGTCTCAACTCTCAAGAGTCAAAATATCAACAAAAAATATAATAAATGTATAGCATGAGTCATCTACATGTCATAAAGTAATTAGTCACTGAGATCCTCTGCTGCTTTTATGGGAATAGGGAATGGCTTTGCCTTTTCCTCTAGAGGAAGAAGGCCTTGCCCCTATGGCTACAAATGGACGTTGTCCTCCTCTAGAAGCAAAAAAAAGAGGTGGCCTCTATCGTTTGATGCTGCCCATCCTATATGGTGTCAGCTCCTCCTCCTCATCCTCCTCTTGCTCCTCCTCCTCCTCTACCTCCTCCCGTGCAACTGCTACCTCCTCTGCCTCTAGTGCCTCTGGATCCACATCTAATCAATCAGGGATCGAGTCCAAGACAGACCTCTCAGTCTGAACCCTCCATGCAACAGTGGTATCAATATTGTCCAATGAGATGGCTTCAACATCAAGAGTTTTTTTAAGTTGTCTCACCCACAATCGGAGATTGTAGTAGATGTAGACCATGTCATTGAGGCGTTGGAACTCCAATCTGTATTAGGGTCATAGATTGTAAATTAGTACTTAGAAAATTTAAATATTAAAAATAATAAAATGAATTCAAAAATTTCATTCGATTTTTTTTACCTGTTACCTAAGTCACCTAATACGAGGATACGGGGATTCAAGAATCAGATTCGGGTACGGTGACCCCTGAAACAGGATACTTCTGGGATACGATACGTTTTATATATATATATATATATATTAATATATTAAAAATTAGATATTTTTTACACAAATTCATACAAAATTCATTGATTCAAACATAGATACTCATACATGATCATTGATCATTGATACATTGATACACCATACACGATACAATTGTCAAATTTACTCAGAAAGACAAGATTGAAGATAGTAAGATACTATAGTTTTCTCATTAAGTCATCAGAATCAAAATGTGTTACATAAGTACACTACCAATGGCAAATAGAAATAGAAAATACAAAAAACTACAGTCTACAAGACTACAAGCCTGAAGCCTCATTGAGTCAGAGTCATCAATCCTCATCATCATAATCAGCATCACTGTCCTCGTCCCGATCATCATGCTCACCACCTCTCTCCTCTGGTTCTGATGCATCCTCCGCCTCTGTCATCTTTGCATCTGCTGGTGTGGAGGATGACGCCTCTACTCCATCATCAAATGTGACAGGCTCTAGCACTGCCGCATTAAGATCCAAATTGGCCAATGCCAACTCAACACTGTTGTCCAGACCCATATCATCAGGAAAGACATCCCACATCTTTGTCTTTCCCTTCAACCAATCCTCCCTCTGCCTGTAGATGGGACGAAGGTTGGTGTGCACATACACCATTGTCTCTGCCCTGGACTACTCAATCCTGCTCTTCTTCACACTATACAAATTCCCATATGTGCTCCAATTCCTCTCGCAACAAGAGGATGAAATCACCTGAGAGAGGAGCATCATGGCTAACTGCTGTAGAGGAGGGCTTGTTTCCCCATGAGTTGCCCACCAAGAATAGGGCTTCTTAGCCCCCTTGTCTTGAATCACATCATAGCCTGCAAATCGCCCAGTGCCAGTGGAAAAATCTGCAAAGGCATCCTCCACCTCATCAAGGGATGCCCTATCCTGAAAAATTCTCCTGAATGCATCTTTCCTCCCCTGTGAGATTTCACCATCCATGTGAGGAGGGAATCTGCGGGAAGGTCCACCATTCAGCCACTCATGGCTATAGTATTTTGGGTTCAAGGTGTGAGCCAAACAATGTAAAGGTGTGCAATTCTTGTCCCATTTGCTGACAAGAATATCCTGTATGACGATGAAGAAGGCCTCAGGTGATGTCTCATACTCTGGGCACTAACTCTGTAAAACAAGGTCCTCACAGACTCAATCATGGAATCCCATCCCTCATAAACCTCTCCTAGGATGGGTTGGTGTGTATCTGCAAATCGGAGCAAGGAAATGATAGGCTCCATGATCTGAATAACTAGATCTACCTTCTCCCACCATATATCATCCAACACTGTGTCCTTCACCTTCTTTGAGGCTGCTTGATTTGTCTTTCTCCAAAAAGACCAAAACTCTGAAATAACCATGGACCCAAGAGTGGTCTTGACCTCCCTCAACCTCTTCAACATGATGAATGAAGAGGCAAACCGTGTATCTGCAATCTTCAACAATGATAGATTGTTGTACTCCTTGTAGATAGTGAGGGCATTTGTATGGTTTTGTACAAATTTGCCGTGCATCCTCAATAATGGCTCCAATCCAAAGCACATTAGAAGCAATAGATTTCAGTGCCAAGTTCAATGAATGGACAATGCAAGGTGTCCAAAATATTTGTGGATATTTTTCTTCCACAATCATGCCAGCGGCCTTGCAAACAGGTGCATTATCTGTAATGATTTGCACACAAGAATCCACACCTACATCTTCAATAACTTTAAGAAATAACTCACCCATATATTGTGCATCCTTTTACTGTCCAAGTGCATCCACTGATTTCAAGAAAGCTGGACCATTCAAGGATGACACCAAGAAGTTGATGAGTGGGTGGCGTGCTGGATTTGTCCATCCATCAGAAACAATGCTAACCCCAGATGTTGGCCATGCTGATTTAATAGGCTCAAGCATTTTGTCCACCTCTTTCTTTGCCTTTGTCAACAATGTGGTTCTGAGCTTCTCTGACCCAGGAGGCACATGCCCTGATGGAGCCCCATGACTAAGAGCTCGACACATCTCAATAAATAGAGGTAACCGTGCAACATTAAAGGATATGAAGTTCTGATAGAAAAAAAATGCAATGGTGAGATCAAACTCTTGCCTCTTCTCTTTTTGAAAAATCTTGTCCATTGGACCAACTGCAGTTGCCTTTCTCTTTGCTGATTCTCCCCTACTAAAAGTCTCAAAAGGGAATTTGTTGCTGCTTTTCCTTAAGAATGGAAGGGGGTCATCATTCTTGTTTTTTTTTTTATTTTGATGCCACATTTGCCTCACCAATACCCTTTTCTTTCTCCAATTCTTTTATCTGTGTCGTTCTAATTCTTGTACAACATTTAATGCCACAACCTGGAATACCCAACAAATGAGCTTTCACACGGAAATATGTGCAAGTGAACTTACCGTGGCAAAAATTACATTTCCATGAACAATTTCCTCCTCCCTTTTTTCCTGCCCCTCCCTCTCTTGTCACATATTTCCACAATGGGTATTTGGGGTCAACAATTTGTTTTCCCTGCACATTTGAAGCTGCTATTGTAGCCCCACTTCCAATGGATGAATACTTGCAGACCCTGATGAAACAGGGACAGGAGGGGCATCTCCAATGGGGACATTCTTCCCCTTTCTTTGCCCCTGTCTTGCTGCCTTTGATTGAGCCATGAATATTGTAAAAAATAAACAAAAATAACCAAATATATAAAACATATGCACATGCAAACACTAACAACAAACTAAATGCAAAATATAGAGGGACAGTGCACTTACTGGATGCTCGATTCTCTTTGAAAGAACTCCCTTTCTCCTTGCTCACATTTGCTCCTTGCTCACCCTAGCTCCTTCTCACTTCACAAAATGAAATGGGTGAGAAACAATGAACAAAAACCGCACTTTATAAAAAAAACAGCGCTTTTTTTGACCGGCGGGTCCGGCCGTACCCGATTCACCGAGTACATCCATATCCGTACAGGGTACGGTCGGGATACGCCGTACCCTGTACGAATACAGCCGTACCCGGTGAATTGGGGGTGAATCGGGTACGAATCGTATCCAATACGGGGATTCGGGATTCGGTCACCCTTTTTGACGAATCTGGTAACTTAGCCTGTTGTGCTTTTTGCTGTGTATTTTGTCAAATACACTCCAGTTGTGCTCACACCCAGAGGAACTGCATGTTTGGCTGAGCACTCAAATGGCAAGATTTTGGAGATGGGGTACTCTGCCACCATGCTTGTCCATCAAGCATGTTCAAGTTAGAACAAAAATTAGAAACATAAAAAAAAAGGTTAAAACATTGAAATTCTAAACATGAAGCAAAATATGAAGAGACAATGAATAAGAAATTTGAAAGTTGAAACAAATTGAAGCTTACCTACCATTTTGGTCATCCTATTCTTAATAGCCATGGTAAAACAAAATGTGCCACCTGCCATCCTATATATCTCCATTTCTTTAGAAATTTCTTAACGTTCTTGCTCAGATGTCACCATCCTCTCAACACAAGTGAGGAATCCATCCATCACCTTGGCATCAAATTTGAAACCACAGAGTAAGAAAATGCGAGGTTGAGGTAGATACTTGCAGCATGAATGGGGGTGATGGAGGGTATTATTCCATCGCTCATCAATCACTCTCTATACCAACTGTTGTTTCTCTAACCCTTCGTCTCCCTTGTCTTCGTAATATGCACAAATGGCTTCTTTGGCCCTATCCTTGGCCTCATACAAGTAGCCCATTGTGGGCTTGTCTCCATCAACCAACCGAAGAACCCTTACCAAAGGTTCTGAAATGACACACACCTCCTCTACTCCTGCCAAGAAGCTTTGGTCATATGAAACTAGTTTGCATATGCCCTCTTCCTCTAGTTTGTGGCTAATAGATAAAGCACACCAATCTTGTTAAAGAAATATGCTCTCCACATCCCACATAGAATTCAATAGAGTCCGAAGAGATATGAAAGTAATGGCAAATTGTGTAATTCCAGGATGCACCAACTCTTTGTTGTTGGTGAATCTTCTCATCAAGCTATGCATAGATGCATGATTATATATAAATTTCGCTATGCTCCTGCATGATTCAACAATATTCCTCACAAGAAAAATCTTACCTATATCCTCCAACATCAAGTCAATACAATGAGCAGCGCAAGGTGTCCAGAACAAGTTAGGATATCTCTCCATAAGCAACCTGCCAGCAACAACATAATTTGCAATGTTGTCTATTATGACTTGGACAACATTTTGTGGACCTACTTCTTGAATGAAGATGTCCAACAACTCACATAATAAACTTGCATCTTTAATGTGTGCAAATGCATCAACAGATTTCATAAACAGTGTCCCCTTGGGACAACTAACCAAGAAGTTAAGAAGGGTCCTACCCTTCTGGTCAATCCAACCATCTAACATGACTATGCATCCAGTGTGTTCTCATGATGCCCTAAACTCCACCAATCTAGCAGTGAAATCAACCTTTTCATTTTGAAGAAGAGGCCCTCTCAACTCTGCAAAGGTAGGGGCTTTGTACCCCGGGCCAACAATAGAAACAACATCAAACATAGGTTGGTAGAATGGGTTGGTCTTGGCAATTTTGAAAAGAACATCACTCCATAGAAGATGCTTATTGACCAACCTGTCAGCTTCTGCCTTTTCCTTTTTTAAGTGTCGATTTGATGCTAGGTTGTGCACCAGGTGTGGTTCTAGGAACAAAAGAAAATGAGAAAGCTGAGGGGTTGGGACATGTGGGCGTGGAAAGTGATCTTGAAGAATCACTCTCACTTCCCCCCACTCTTGAGGCCCTACAAGTTGGATATTTACCACTGCATTGATGTCTTTGCCCTCCTTTTTATCCATCAATGATTTAATGGCCTGCTAGATGATTTATGGAGTTGGATTTGGGCAAAGTTCTATATTTTGCACCAAAATTTGCCCCAGATGGGATTTTAATTTGTTGACACCCCTTGACATATGCTTGCTACACAACTTACAAGTCAAATACATTCAGGTATAGGATCAGGTTCACCATATTCCCACATAGGTTCCAAACTCCTTGGCATTTTGTTTGAAACTTTGAACTTGAATTTGAACCTAGGGCACAAAAAAAATTGAAAAAAATAAAATATTGCCCATCACATAAGAAGCAAACACAAATGTAACTGTTGATTTTAAATTTCAAATGCCTCTTCTCACTCACTTGAGCACACTCAGATTCACTAAACAAGAGTTTGAATTTTTTATTCTTGAAAGTTGAAACATGTAAACAATCTAATCATTTTGAAGTTTTGATTCAATCTAGAATCTAAACAATGTTTTGCTTCAAATTTCTAAGCAAAAATATGCCAAAAACAAACTAATAGAAATATTTAAGAAGCCATTTGTGTAACAAAGACTGAGAGAGAAATTAAAATACATACCTGGCAGCAGCAAATCGGCACCTTGAGTCTTTCACGTTGAGCAATGGACAAATCTCCAAATCCACACCATAAAACTAATAAATCTCCTCTTCGGCAATGAAAAAAACCTCCTCTCTCCACAAGGACGAATGGCAGAAAGAAGAGTGAAAAATGAGTGTGATTTTCGGCGTTTTCCCTCACTTATCCGCTACCTGGGTGGGCTTTACGATTTTTTGGTTCGATTCCCGATAAAATCCCGACTTTTTCGATAAATCACGATTTTTTCGTTTTCAAAAAAATCGTCAAAAAATCGGCTGATAAAATCTGCTAACCCAAAAAATCGGACTTTGCCAATTTTATCGCAACTTTTTCCACACTATGTAGAACAATTAGATCTGCAATGCTATTGTGGGAGAACAAGAGATGCCAATATGCCCAAATCTAATTAAACAATACTACCATTCAAGATGTTATTAGATCTTAGGATTAGGTGTTTTTATGAGTTACTTGGTGCACAATTATGACACTTATGGACTTCATCAGGTCTCTTAGAGGGCCCAACAACATGTATTGTTCATCATTCAACCTCTTGAGAGGCTTATTATTTTGTTTGTGAGCTAATTTGGTGGGCTTGTCACCAAAAGTTAGTTATTTTGTGCGTTGTTTTATTTTAGGGGCTTATGTGGGCCTAATTAGGTAAATCGAATTCCTAAGAAGTGTATAATAGAAGTGATGTGAATTCATTTTGAATCATCCCTTGGATTGGATCATTATCGCCCTTGAGATTTTCACTATTCCTTCTTGGTGGACGAAGATTTGGAGCATGGATGAATTGATGTTTGGGTTATGTTTTAGTTTCTTGGAGCTTATTAATTGGAAAATCTATTGATGGCTGGATATATTCTCTTACATGTAAGTACAAATTTAACGCTATTTTCTTTAAATTTGTCACGTGTATTGATGATAAGATTTTCGCTATTTTAGGGCTAATTGTTGCATGCATTTATTGTTAAATTGTGGAATTATGTTTCTATATAGCATCTCTCTATGTATGGGCCATGTATGTTGAACGAATTGTCCTAAAGATAATTCCATGGTTGAATTTGTCTTGATAATCCGTCTTGATTTGCAAACGAAGTATAAACGCTTTAAGGTCACTCACTTTTGCCGTAATGCTAATCGAAGTTCTCCTTGGAGCCACCTTGATTTAGAAACGAAGTCCATTCTCATTATTCTTCTTAACTCCAATATCCCCAAAGGAATTAGGCACTGGTCCACCATAAGGTGATCACCATAGAACTATTTTTCTTCACCTTTCTCTCCTCCTCTCTAGGTCTAGCCACACTAGGTCACCTAGGGCATCATTTTCCCAACCAACTACCCATAGAAAACCTTCGATCTCTTGGCCTCTCCTGCACTGGTGTCTCCCCAATGTTCGCTCCTAATTTGAGGAAATTCCAACAGTGGGATTGTGAGATATCCCAAGCCCTAGCCCTGAAACCGAATTTTGCCCTGGGTTTCCCTAGGCTAGTACCTTATAGCATCATTTTGGCACCTTTAAGTGGAAATTCTTTCTTTGATCCTCTTCTCCTCCTTGTTTAGGTTAAGTTCATCATTGGTTGCGAAACTCCCTCCTCTTAACCGAACCTAGGTCCACTTGGGCTCGTGTGGTCTCATTTCTCATCAAGGTCAATTATTCAAAAGAAACTTGGGAATCCAAGTTTTACAAGGATTTTAGGGATTGGGAAGCTTCTTCACAAGTCACACTCCTCTAACCTAGCCCTCAAATCCTTACCCCCTTATCCTAGAGAGCCTTGTACATTAAGAAGCAAGCAAGTCCCATTCTTGAGCCTCTCTTACAAAAGGGTCATTGAGGTCACTTCATATCTATTTTTGTTGGATCTATCCTTTGTAGAAATTTTTGAATCTTATATCTTATGCAGAAATTATTACTGTTAATCCGGTTAAGCTCCTCCTACTTATATAAGTTATCAACTGAATAAATTCAAGTTAACATCGAAGCAAAACACATAACAGATCTCTACCAATTCCGATCTAGAAAAAGCACATGCACACATTGACAAAGTGACACAATTATTTCTGGACAAATAGTCCCTGGAAAAACCCAAGGTGGGAAAACCGGTCTCTGGCAGCTGGAGGGTTCTACTATTAAGAATATTTCTGACTACACAAATCTAGGTTCCAGATATGGAAAACCCGATAGAGATAATGCTAGATCTACAGCTCATTGGCTGATCTAGGGCCAAAATAATGATTGATCCACACTCTCAAACAGGATTTACAGAACTTAGCCAAGATTAGGGCCTAAAATCCCCAACACTGTCCCTGAAAGGCTTTGCATCAGCCTCTGAAGCCCCTGAAAGCCTTTGCGTCAGCCTTGGAAGTCCTCTAAACCCTCAGCGCTACTCTGGAAGGGACTGCGTTAGCCCAGAATGGGTGACATAGTCACTATGCTGTCCCTAAGGGTCTCTGTGTAACCCCTGAAAAAGTTTCCTGAAAATTACGTTGTCATTGCTGTTGCTACTGCTGCTGCCTTCCTCTGCACTTTCCTTGAGCTAATCCCTGCCTCTTGTGTATTCTAGACCCTGGGATCAGATCATCCCCTTGGTCTAAATTCCCCTCTGTGCAGCTGAAACACTTCTGAGTATTCTTAGCAAACCCTGCCCTAGAATCTCAGCTTAGCTTCAATGCTCTGCCTCTGTGTGCCTTTACAAATGACCCCAAGCCTTTCCTTTATACTTTTCTCATTGACAAATCAACGGCCATTATGAGATCTTGAATCCATGGCTAAGATTAGAAGAAAGCTTGATCTGTGTCACTTAAGACAATTTCATCACATGTTTAATTAAATTCACTTTAATTATTTAAGTTCCCTAAGTTTTAACTTAGGAAATACACTTTAAATACTTAATTTATTTAATATCTCCTAAACCAAATGAAATTTCCCAAATCCATTTTTGGGTCTTGTAGATTAGGTGTACTCTAGTCCTTCCTCAAAATTTGGGACTTAGAGCACAACTGATGCTACCCCAAATACACAAAATCTCAACACTCCCTCTTAGCATCAAGGGTGTGCTCTAGCAATACATCACACTTATGCATTACATTACTTTGAGTACTGGTTTTGTGTTGTTGAAGCTTGGCCTGCTGCCACTCAACTCTGCACTGTTGCTGCCATTCTGTACTGCTGCCCATGACTTTGCCACTGCCACTGCAACCACTGTACTACAGCTCCTTCTCAATATGCTACATCTGTGCAGCTTATAGCACTGCCACTGTTGATCTGCTACACTGCAACTTCAGTTGTTGAGAGAAACAACTAAATCTCCCGCCCAATCTTTGACAAACAAGTTTGATGGGCTGCATCCTCATCATTGAAGCTCCATAGGCTACTAATCTGTGCTGGCATCTAAAGAACGATGCACAACTACAGCGCTGCCTGCATTAATCAAAATCCCTTTGCACTACTGAAGTCACATCAGCTCCTTGTGCTGAAATCTATCACGTTGTTGCTGCACTGCGCTGTCCCTCTGAAGCTTTTTGCACTGCTCCAGCTCTGCACTGCTGAAGTCACATCATCCTCTGCGCTACTACTGCTTCTACGTTGTTGTTAGTTTGCTCTGCGCTGCTCCTTCCAGCCTTCAGATCCGCCTCTGCCTCTGCCTCATTTGTGATCTATGCCCCCACTGCTCTACTTGTCCCGCTACTGTCTTAAGGTTGTCATAGCTCGCATGTGATCCAAGAGATGAGCTGCTCAAGGATCCCGCCTATCTTTCATGTAGCTCCTCTACATGTCCATGTCACCCCACCTCCGTGGTTCATGAGCACTCATGGCTGCATCATCTCCTGACCCATCATCTGCCATAGCTGCTTTGGAAGAAGATGCTTCCTTGTCCTTTTTCTTCTCCGGACAATTGCTGGCAAAATGTCCCATTTCGCCACACTAGAAGCACTTGATCTTTGAAAGATCCTTCTTCTTCTTTGGCTACTTCTTCGATGCCAAGGCTGCATCTTCCTCGTCTTCCTTCTTCACTTTGCTCAATCCTGGGTTGTGCTGCCTCTTGGTGAATCTGCGAAGTTCTTCTTGATGCAGAATTGACCACAAGCTATCCCAATTTGGGTGGTCCGCTCTGCCCAAGACACTTTGGACAAAGGTTTCCCACTCATCCGTGACTGCATTGAGGGCAGTCCTGACTATCACAGCATCATCCACCATTGCACTAATTGCAGTCAGTTGATCTCTGATTGACTGTAGTCTGAAGAGGAAGTGCTCCATGTCTTCTCGCTTGGTCATCACGAATGACCTCATTTAGGTCTCCAACAACATTTTTCTTTGGACAGACTTTCCCTCATACAGGGAAGTCAAGGCCTTCCACATCTTGTTAGTTGTCTTCTTCTCAGCTATGTGTGGTACAATATGGTCCTTGATACTATCCATTATCAGCCGCTTGGCATGCCCAACAGCTTCCTTATGCTTCCGTAGGAGATCTGCATCTGTCCGTGTGGCCAGAGTCTGCTCTGCATGGTCTCTTAGATTGTATGCCTCAAGGACAATCAGGATCCTTGCCTTCCAAACCGAAAAGTTTGAGAGGCCATCTAGCCTATCCTGATCACACAGTCCATGAGGAGTCATCTGCTTAGAATGTGTCGGAACTTCCTTTTCTCTTTGCTAGAGAAATGGATCTAAGGCCCTTGGTGAAACAGGTGCCTTCTGCTCCCTCTGACACTTGATTTCTCTCCTTGGAAATCTACCAAATCAACTATGATTCAGCTTCTTCTTTGATCCTCTGATCAGCCTGCAAGTTTCCTTTGGCAAGAAACTTTTCTGAGAAGCTAATCTCCTCACAATATTTGTCACTTGTGCTAAGGCTAAAAATCTGAATACTTCAAAAATTTAACCCCACCAGCGCTTCTGAATTTCTGCAGCTTTTCTGCAGTCTTTTCTGGATCTGACAGATTCAGATCTGAATCACATTGGTTGGCTTCAGACCCAACCAGCGCTGTTTCTGAGTTGCCTTTGCGCAGTAATTGCGTGGGCTTTCTAAGACACAGCGCTGGATAACGTCTCCCTTCCCTCTGCGTGAGCATGCTCCTGAAAATTGCGTTGTCCCTTCATATTTGCGTTTTTGCTGCTTTTCCAGTTGCTTTCTGCAGCTAGATCCTTCAGATTCTCCTGCTGGTGACCCTTCTAGATCTGCAATTGCTCTGATACCATGTAGAAATTTCTGAATCTTATATCTTATGCAGAAATTATTAATGTTAATACGGTTAAGCTCCTCCTACTTAGATAAGTTATTAACTGAATAAATTCAAGTTAACATTGAAGCAAAACACATAACAGATCTCTACCAATTCAGATCTAGAAAAAGCACATGCACACATTGACAAAGTGACGGTTATTTCTGGACAAATAGTCCCCGAAAAAACCCAAGGTGGGAAAATCGGTCTTTGGCTGCTGGAGGGTTCTATTATTAAGAATATTTCTGAATACACAAATCTGGGTTCCAAATTTGGAAAACCCGACAGAGATAATGTTAGATCTACAGCTCACTGGATGATCTAGGGCCAAAATAATGACTGATCCACACCCTCAAACGGGATTTACAGAACTCAGCCAAGATTAGGGCCTCGAAACCCCAGTGTTGTCCCTGAAAGGCTCTGTGTTAGCCTTTGAAGCCCCTGAAAGCCTCTGCGTCAGCCTTGGAAGTCCTCTAAACCCTCAGCGCTGCTCCAGAAGGGACTGCGTTACCCTAGAATGGGTGATGCAGTCACTATGCTACCCCTAAGGGTCTTTGCGTAACCCCTGAAAGGTTTCCTGAAAATTACGTTGTCCTTGTTGCTGCTGCCTTCCTCTACATTGTCCTTGAGCTGATCTCTGCCTCTTGTGTATTCTAGACCCTGGGATTAGATCATCCCCTTGGTCTAAATTCCCCTCTTTGTAGCTAAAACACTTCTGAGTATTCTTAGCAAACCTTGCCCTAGAATCTCAGCTTAGCTTCAGTGCTTTACCTCCGTGTGTCTTTACAAATGACCCCAAGCCTTTCCTTTATACTTTTCTCATTGACAAATCAATAGCCATGATCAGATCTTGAATCAATGGCTAAGATTAAAAGAAAGCTTGATCCGTGTGACTGGAGACAATTTCATCACATGTTTAATTAAATTCACTTTAATTATTTAAGTTCCCTAAGTTTTAACTTAGGAAATACACTTAAAATAATTAATTTATTTAATATCTCCTAAACTAGATGAAATTTCCCAAATCCATTTCTGGGTCTTGTAGATCAGGTGTACTGTAGTCCTTCCTCAAAATTTGGGACTTAGAGCACAATTGATGCTACCCCAAATACACAAAATCTCAACATAAATATAGGTGACTCTATATTTATCGGGGCTCCTCCCATCGGTGAAATTCCATAAAGAGTAGGGAGCCTTAGCCGAGGTGACAATGGACTAAGTCTCCATTGTTCCCCTCAACCTAGCAGTTGCCCCTTTAGGTTCTCTGCTAGTTTGAGTGGTAACATTTCTGGCACTGTTGCCGGGGCAGAAGCAGGTCTTCCTCCTTAGTGAATAATTGAGGAATTTATTTATTAACGAAAATTTTATTATTCCTCTGGCGACTCCACTCTTTGTCCAAACCGCTAGTTTTCTTGAAGTTGGCAATATTCCTCCTTTAACTAGGGATGTTGCAAAAAGGAAGAAACAAGCTCCTTCACCCATTGAAACCGCTCTTCTTCTTGAATTTGAAAAAGTCAGTGATCCCACCACAGAGATGGCAACTAGTTCTACCACTGACAAACCCAAGATGACCAAAAGTGAAAGACATTTGGTCAGTGTCTTTGCCCCTTTGAAATTGAGCGATGATCCCAAACCATTACCTGAAAAATACAACCGATGGTTACCCAAGTTCAAAGGAGATGCTACCAAGAGTGTCCATGACTTTGTTGAGGAATTCTATTGGCACATGTCCCTTAGGATGATCTTTGATGAAGATAGGCTCATGATGATTTTTGCTTTATCGCTTGAGGGACAAGCTAGAGAATGGTACCTTAGTCTTTCCCCGACATGCATTGAATATTTTGATGAATTTGAGGATCTATTCATGAAGAGATGGTTGTGCAATGCCCAAGGGACTTTCAACATTGAATTTTTTTATCAAATTGCGAGGGGAAGGGAAGACATCCAAGAATTCATTCAAAAGTTTGATAGTGTAGTCTGAGATATCTTTGATCACCTAAAACTCTTCGATGCCAACATCCTTGACAAATTTGTTAAAGTCAGAGAGGGCCACCTAACATATGCATTAAGGGACAAGAAACCCTCCAGATTGGCCGAAGGTGAGGAAATGGCAATGCAAGTTGAGGAAAACCTACGTATCTCAAGAATGGATGCCAATGACCTCCCTAAAACCAAAACTGAGGCCAAGAAGGAAAAATATAAAGATCAACACGAAAAAACCCTTCTGGCTATCGTTAAGAAAATCGAAAGCCTAGTGAAGAGGTCCACTCACAGGATAGGATAGTTATGAACAAAATCACCGTATTGGAGAAGGCCCATAAGTCCAACTACATTCCAAGGGGAAAACCTTCTCCTAAAAAGAAAAGTGAAGAAGATAAGCCAAGCTCATTTCAAGTCCCAAACACTTTGGCTCCAACTAATGTAGTGGAGCAAGTCTCATCTTTCGAAGATGAGAAAGGTGAGTGGCGAGAGTGACAATGATGAAATAGACAAGCAGGCCAATCTTGTGGAATTCGATGTATTCAACATTTTTCTTAGGGGTTCATACACTCATCCTCCCATTAGTGAGGTCACAACCAAAGAAGAGAAAGAGTAGCCTATTCTTAATGTTGATGCTAGTAATGGAAGATTCAAAGCGGTGCAATATTCACAAAAGGAAAATAATAAGGATCCTGTAACCTCCATGGAACCTAACAAAGATGCCCCTCCTCCCAAGCAAACCCCTCCTAAGGAAGTACCTTCGAAAGATCCTTCTAAAAAGGAAACCCCTCCTAAGGACCCTCCTAAAAGGAATTCCCAAACTAATGTCGAGCGTAAAAAAGGCTCCCAAGAGGGAGGAAATACCAAGAAGAAAGAAAAGGGCAAACAAGTGGGACTCGATATTGACTTGGAAGCTGCTATAGGGAAGATGACTGTACCCATTCCTCTAAAGGAGATTGCGAATCTACCTGAACAACAACAATAAATTAAGAAGTCGCTAGGTTTTGAAGAGGAAGAATTACCTGAAGAGTTGCAAAACATCATATTCTCGATTGTAACCCTAGATGTGAACCTTTTATGCTCATTTTGGCTATTAATGAACTTTATCTACATAATTGTATGTTAGACCTAGGGGCTTCCGCTAATATCATGCCCTTTAAAAGTCATGAAGCAATTGAGTCTTAGCATCAGCCGTCCATATAAGAAGGTATGTGGTTTTAACTCTAAGCTTGTGGAGGTGGAAGGTATCATAAAGGACCCTAAGGTTTATTTGGCTAGGAACCTCAATATATCCCTCCTCATGGATGTTGTCGTCATTGATATCCATGATGTGTGGGGAATGCTCTTGTCTAGCAAATGGGGGGCTACTGTTGGGGGTCATGTTCAAATCGACTTATCATATGCTACCATCCCGCAATCTGATGCAACCCCTTTTGTTCTCTATAGGGAACCCACCTACCTGTCTCATGTGATTAAGCTTGAGCCAACTCCATATTATGAAGCACATGAAATTGAAAAAACTTCTCCTATTCTTCCCTCACAAGAGGTCCGCATCCTAAAAAGGCCAAATCACAAAAAAAACAAAAAATGGAAGCCTAAAAAGGAATATAAGGTAGGGGACTTGGTCTTAATGGATAAAGAATTGATGCATTTCAAGATTCATGGAAAAGTTGGGGATGACTATTATTACATTGCTAAACTCAATGGCGCACTGTGGCCACAACCAATCAAGTTAAGTCGTATCACCCTTTTCCTTGATACTTTACATTGTACTATATGCATTGTTAGAGTAGGGTGCATTGCATGATCATTTTGTCAGTAGAATCAACATCATATGATATTGCTCATGGTAGATTAGCTGCATTTGGATTAAAAACTTACATATTTTATTACTTGTTGATTTTATGACCTGACATTAAGCATGGGTGATCATAAGACGCTGTGAAAAACATGTTGCCCCGTGGGTTTAGTCGTTGATATGTGCAGGTAGCAGGTCTTTGGTGACCAAGAGATTGTTGGGGTTCTCGTGATCTCCCATTCAAGTAGCCTCACCCACGTCTTCGAGAGATCACGTCCCAGTTGTGTTAATATTTTTGAGTGTTGGGGTAGCATCGGATGTGCTCTAGCTCCCAAACTCTGTGGAGGGACTAGAGTACATGAGATCTCCAAGACCGAGAAAGGGATTTGAGGAATTTCATCTTGTTTAAGAGATATTTAATTAATTAATCTTTTTAATTAACATCCTAAATCTAACTTAGGAAAATTAAAAGATTAAAGTTAATTAAATTAACCTTGTGATGAAAATGACTTAAGTCACACAAATCAAAATTTCTTTTAATCTTAGCCGTCGATTCAAGATTAGATCACGGTCATTGGTTTCCCAACGAGAAAAGTATAAAGGAAAGGCTTGGGGTCAGTTGGAGAACACATACAATGGTAGAGCACTGAGACTAAGCTATAATTCTAGGGCATTGTTTGCTAAGAATTTCCGGAAGTGTTTCAACTGCAGCGAGGGGTAGTATTGGTGGAAGAGATGATCTGATCCCAGACCAAGAGTGCAACAAGAGGCAGAGAAGCAACAGACTGAGCAGCGCAGAGGGAGCAGTAGCTACGCGGTAGCTGCGGAGCGCAGAGGCTTCAGGTGCTACGCAGAAGCTATGCAGGGCCAGAAAGGGCAGCGCAGAGGCAGTAGGAGGCCAGCAGGGCTGACACAATCCCATTCAGGGCAGCACAGGCGCAGCGTAGCCCAGTTTGGGGTGACGCGGGCCCTTCCTGAGCAATGCAGGGGCTGACGCAGGCTAGCAAAGCTGACACAAAGGGCTTCAGAGAAGCACTGGGGTTTCTGAAGATTGAAAAAGGCTAAGTTTTGTAAATCTCGTTTGAGGGTGTGAAACAGTCAGTTTTTTGTCTGTAGAACAGAGGTATAGCTGCAGTTTATTTCTCTATCGGGTTAACCAGTTGGTGCCCAAATTTGTTGTACTTAGACTCTACTTAATAATAAAACCCTCCAACAGCCAGAAGACCTGTTTTCCCGCATTGGGTTTTTCCGAGGACAGTTGCCAGAAAATCCTGTGTGTCACTTTGTCATTGTGCATGTTATTCAATTTAGATCTGTATGTGTAGGTCGTTAATGTGTTTACTTAGATGTTAATACTGAATATTTCAGATTAATAACTTGTCTAAGTAGGAGAAGTAAATCAAGATTTAACAGTAGGGTTTCTGCATAAGAATATTAAGAAATTTTCACATGGTATCAGAGCGATTGCAGATCTAGCCTGGATCGCCAGCAAGAAGATGGAAGAATCTTTGTTGCAGAAAGCAGCAATAGCCGCAAAAAGCCAGACCAAAGAGGGTAGCATAGTAGCAGAAGGAAGCAGAGCCACGTAGAGGCCAGAGTGACGTAGTCTCCACGGAGGCCCACGCACTTACTGCGCAGAGGCAGCGAATCAACTGCGCTGAGACTGTCTGCTCACGTAGAGGCCATTCAGGGTGACACAGTCATGAAGCTGTTAGTTGATTCATAGTGTCAGAAGCTATGCTGCAGACCTTCAGTAGTTGCTGGTGGGGTTAAAATTTTGTCGGTGTAGAATTTAGCCTAAGGGAAGTTGACTAAGAGCGGGAGGAGAACAGCTTCTCAGAAGATATCCATCCAAGGAATTTTGAAGACCGATCAGAGGATTGAAGAGAGTTGATTCGTTTTTTATTTGGCAGACTTCCAAGAGAGGGAGTCGGTTGTTAGAGGGAGCAGAGGGTGCCTATTTCGCCAAGGAGTCTAGATCCAATTGTGAAAATTCTACTGCAGTATCATGGTTTACTTCTCCTACTTGATTAAATTATACAAGTTATCTTCATAAATTAGATTTAGAAAATACCGAAGTAAACACAATTAACAACCTACACATGCAGATCATTTACTAAATATTATGGTCATTCAGACAAAGTGATGCATTGATTTTGGACATAAGTCCCCGGAAAACCCCAAAGTGGAAAAACTGGTGCAACATATATGAGGGTTTATTTTATTAAGTATGATTGCAGTACAACAAATCTGGGTTCCAGATCTGGAAAACCCGACAGAGAATAAAATAAATCTACAGCTAACCTGTTGTTCCAAGACCAAATATTTGACTGATCCACACCCTCAAACGGGATTTATAAGACTCGCCCCGGATATGGCCCTAGACACCCTAGCGCTGCCTCTGAAGCCCCAACGTCAGCCCTGCTAGGCTCTATGTGGCACTGCACTGTCCCAAGAGGGACTATGTAACCCAGAGTGGGTGACGCAAGCCTTACGCTGGCCCTGGAGTCCCTCTGCATAATTTTGAAACCCTCTGGAGCTGCAGCGCTGTCCTTTCCTTGGCCTGCGTAGCGACTGCATAGTTGTTGCTGTTACTCTCTGCTCCTCTGCGCTGTCCTTGTTTGTTGCTCCTCTGACTCTTGGCTCCGGGATCAGATCATTCCCTCGGCCAATACTACCCCTCATTGCAGAAAACTCCTTCGAAAATTCTTAGCAAACCTTGCCCTAGAATTCCAGATCAGTCTCTCAGTTCTGCAACTGTGTGTGTGTCCAACTGACCCTCAAGCCTTTCTCTTATACTTTTTCGAAGATCTCATCAACGTCCAAGATTAAAACATTCATCAATGGCTAAGATTAAAACACTGCTTGATGTGTGCCTTCTATGACATTTCAGCATGTGTTAATTAATTCACTTTAATTATTTAATTTTCCTAAGTTTAGATTTAAGAAACCCATTAAAATAATCAATTATTTGAATAACTTGAACACCAACTGAAATTTCTGTAAATACTTTATGGGTTTTGGAGTTCAAGTGTGTCTTAGCCCCTCCACGAAGTTTCAGGGCTAGAGCACACCCGATGCTACACCAACTATACAAAATCTCAACACTCCCTCTTAGCATGGAGTGTGCTCTAGCAATGCATCCACACCATACACTGCAAGATCTTGAAGTTGGTTTCTGTGCTGCTGATGCTTGGCGTGCTGCCTTCCATCCACTGCACTGCTGCTTTTTGTACTGCTACCCATGCCACTGCGACTGACACTACCACATCTATACTGCAGCTCCCTCTCAAATTGTTGCATCATGTTGCCCATAGCACTGCCACTACTAATTGTTGCACTGCAACTCAGTTGCCAAGAAGTAAGCAAATGAAAGACTTCTAGCCAACTTTTTGACAGATAAGTCAAACTGCATTTGTCACTGAAGCTCCCTGGATGCTGATTTACGTTGTCTTCTTGAAGCTAATGTTACGCTGCAGCACTGAACTGCATGAGCACAGCCTTTCTGCGCTGCTGAAGTCCCATCAACCCCTTTACGTTGTTGCCTCCACGCTGCTACTGCCTCTGCATTACGCTGCTCTGCCTGCTCTTCATCACTGCCATTTGCTTCAATATGACCTTCTGTAACCATCTCCCGACTCATCCCGCTACTGTCTTAAGGCTCCCGTAGCTCGTATGTGATCGAAGAGTAGGGCTGACTCAAGGATCCCGCCACTCCTGTCTGTAACTATTCTACAGATCCATATCACCCCACCTCTTCTCTCGAGGTACGTAAGCACTCATGGCTGCATCATCATCAGAGCCATCATCCTTTGTTGTTGCGGCCTTGGATTCAGAAGATCCTTTGTCCTTCTTCTTAGGACAAGTGTTGGCGAAGAGTCCAAGTTCGCCACAGTTAAAGCACTGGACCTTGGAAAGGTCCCTCTTCTTCTTCCCTTGTTGCTTTTGTTCCCTTGATGCAAGGGCTGCATCATCTTCCTCTTCTTTCTTCACTCTAGCTGATCTGCTTTGCCTCTTGGTGAATTTCCTGATTTCCTCCTGGCAGAGGATTGCCCACATGTCTGCCCATGATGGTAACACTGCCCTACCCAAAATGCTTTGGAAAAACGTTTCCCATTCTTCAGTGACTGCATGCAGGGTAGTCCTCACTAGGAGCCCTTCATCCGGATTTGTACCAATGGCAATCAGTTGATCCCGGATATTCTGAAGTCTAAAGAGGAAGGGATCCATCGCCTCACCCTTCTCCATCTAGAACAACCGCATCTGATTCTCCAGAAGCATTTTTCTTTGGATTGAACCTCCTTGATACATCGTGTCCAATGCTACCCACATCTCATTTACCGTATTCTTTCCAGCAATATGAGGCACAACGTGGTCTTTGACTCCATCCATGATCAAACACTTAGCTCGCACTTGATTTTCTTCGTACTTCTTTAGAGGATTTGCATCGGTTGGCACAGCTAGGACTCTCTTTGCATGGTCCTTGAGATGATACTCATCCAAAATTGACAAGATTCTGGGCCTCTGGATAACAAAGCTGGACATGCCGTCCAACCTATCCTGATCTCTCAGTCCATATGGCGCCATCTGCTCAGATCTATCAAAACATATACTCTTTTCCCTCTTTCTGTTGCAATACTCAACAGAAATGTTGGATCTGGGTTTCTTGGCAAATAGAACCCTCTATAGTAGTTGCTCCCTCTGACAACTGATTTTCCCTCTGGAAATATTCAACCAAACCATCGGACAATTCTCTCCGATCACCCTCCTAATCTAATCTCAAATCTGTTTGGCTCAAATCTGCTGATTCACTGTCTTCCTCCCACTCTTTGTTGACTTAGCTAGGCACAATTTTGCACCAGCAGAATCTCCACCACACCAGCACTGCTGAAGATCTGAAGCACTTCTTCTGGATCTTGCAAAAACTTCTTTGCAACAGGAAGAATGACTAGACTGCATCTCACTGATTGGCCCAGCGTAACCTCAACGCTACTCAGAAGTGCACTGCGTAACCCCGGACTGGGTGATGCAGTCCTTATGTTGGCTTGGAAAGGCTCTGCGTAAGCCTGATGGCCTTATGTAGTTGCAATGCTGCCCCTTTCTGGGTCTACGTCCTCCTGCTGCTAAGCTGCCCTTTCCAAATCTATGTTGTTGTCCTGCAAAAAAAATATTCTTCAGCTGATTTGCTGGAGATTCAGCTTGATCTGTTATCGCCCCGATACCATGTGAAAATTCTACTGCAGTATCATGGTTTACTTCTCCTACTTGATTAAATTATACAAGTTATCTTCAGAAATTAGATTCAGAAAATACCGAAGTAAACAGAACTAACAACCTTCACATGCAGATCGTTTACTGAATATTACGCTTATTCAGACAAAGTGACACACTAATTTTTGGACGTAAGTCCCTGGAAAAACCCAAAGCGGGAAAACCGGTGCAGTGGATATGAGGGCTTATTTTATTAAGTAGAATCTGAGTACAGCAAATATGGGTTCCAAATCTGGAAAAGCCGACAGAGAATAAAAGAAATCTGCAGCGAACCTGTTGTTCCAAGACCAAATATCTGACTGATCCACACCCTCAAATGGGAATTACAAGACTCAGCCCGGATTTGGCCCTAGACACTCCAGCGCTGCCCTTGAAGCCCCACCATCAGCCCTACTAGGCTCTGTGTGCCACTGTGTTGCCCAGAGAGAGACTGCGTAACCCCAGAGTGGGTGACACAGGCCTTACGTTGGTATTGGAGACCCTCTGTGTAACTCTGAAACCCTCTAGAGCTGCAGCGCTGCCCTTTCCTTGGCCTGTGTAGCACCTGCATAGTAGTTGCACAGCTGCTGCTACTGCCATCTACTCCTCTGCATTGTCCTTGTTTGCTGCTCCTCTACCTCTTGCTGACTCTTGGCTCCGGGATCAAATCATCCCCTCAGCCAATACTACCCCTTGCTACAGAAAACTCCTCAGGAAATTCTTAGCAAACGCTGCCCTAGAATTCCAAATCAGTCTCTCTGTTTTGCAACTATGTGTGTCCAGCTGACCCTCAAGCCTTTCTCTTATACTTTTTTGAAGATCTCATCAACAATCGAGATTAAAATATTCATCAACGAGTAAGATTAAAAGACTGCTTGAACTGTGTCTTTTTGAACATTTCAGCACATGTGTTAATTAATTCACTTTAATTATTTAATTTTCTTAAGTTTAGACTTAGGAAATCCATTAAAATAATTAATTATTTGAATAACTTGAACACCAACTGAAATTTCTCAAAGCAATTTCTAGGTTTTGGAGTTCAAGTGTGTCTTAGCCCCTCTACAAAGTTTCAGGGCTAGAGCACACCCGATGCTACACCAACTATACAAAATCTCAACACCAAGTCTCTAGCATAGAGAGGAGGACTCGTTCAGACACATTTTCTGAGCAGATGGCACCTCATGAACTAGGTGATCAGAATAGGTTGGACGGCTTGTCTAACTTTGAATTTGGAAGGCCAGAATCTTTGTAGTCATGGAGGCATACAGTCTGAGGGAGCATGCAGAGAAAGTCCTAGCCACGTCGACCAATGCGAAGCTCCTGGAGAAGCATGAAGAAGCAGCGCCACACGCCAAGCGCTTCATTATGGACGGGGTCAAAGATCATGTGGTTCCGCACACAGCCGAGAAGACATCAACTCATGATATGTCTGTGGCTCTAACCACATTATATGAAGGAAGATCCGTCCAAAGGAAGATGCTTTTGGAGAACCAGCTGAGGTTATTCATGATGGCCAAGGGGGAGGAGATCGATCCTTTTATTTCCAGACTAGAAGCGATCTGGGATCAGCTGACTGGCATGGGGGTGAAGGTGGAGGACGATGTTATGTTGAGGACGGCTCTAAATGTTGTCACAGAGGACTAGGAAACTTTTTTCCAAAGTCTCTTGGGTAGAGCGGACCTTCCCAACTAGGACAATATGTGGGCTATCCTCCAACAAGAAGAAATCCGTCGGATCACCTAGAGATAGTGCAACACCAGTTCGAGAAAAGTAAAGAAGGAAGAAGAGGAAGATGCAGCCTTGGCATCAAAGAGGCAACAAGGGAGAAAGAAGCAGGATTTGTCGAAGATCAAGTATTTCTAGTTCGGAGAACTAGGACATTTCGCCAACAATTGTCCTTAGAAGAAAAAGGACAAGGAAGCTTCTAGCTCCAAGGTTGTTGTGGCAGACGATGGCTCCAAAGATGACGTAGCCATGAGCGCTCATGAACCACGAAAGTGGGGCAACATGGATTTGTAGAGTACCTATAGAGTGAGGGCAAGATCCTTGAGTAGCCCAACTCTTGGATCACATACGAGCTACGGGAGCCTTAAGACAATAGCGGGACAAGTGGAGCAATGGGTGCAAAAGATCACGGATGGAGCAGAGGTAAAGCTGGATGCTTAGAGGGAGCAGCGCAGTGCAGATGCAGCAACAGCGTGGCAACACTAGCACAGAGGGGTTGATGTGACTTCAGCAGCGCAAAGCAGGCTTGCTTACGCAGTGCAGAGCTGCGGCAGCGTAGGAGACTTCAACACAGAGGCAGCGCAAAGGAGGTCTACCTATGCAGTGTAGAGTTGCAACAACCTCCAAATGTCAGTACAGAGCAACAGCCTATGGAGCTTAGGTGATGAGGATGTAGCCCAACTGACTTGTCTGTCAAAGATTGGGCAGGAGTTTTCAGTTGTTTCTCTTAGCAATTGAGTTGCAGTGAAGCAGTTGGTAGCACGATTGTAGCAGATTGAGAGGGAGATGCAGTACAGATGTAGCAGTGGTGGTGGCAACGTCATGGGCACCAATACAGGAGAGCAACAACAACGTGGTGATGAAGGGCAGCAGGCCAAGCATCAGCGCAGAGACCCACACCAGATATCAGTGTAGAAATTCGAGGTGAATTGTTGTGCTAGAGCACATTCCTCGCTAAGAGGTCTTAAAAATGGCAGCGTCAAGAGTCATTCTCTCCCTTGAGGTGAGCTACTAAGGTAGATCAGAGTATATGACTGTATCTTGTGAGCTGCAATAAATCAAGGCATGGAAGCTTACTAAGAACCTTGGTGGTGACTGATACCAAACCCATGGAGTTGGTGAAGTATTAGGACAAATCCAAGTTAAGATTGTCTGGTGAGGCCTAGTGTCAAATCCATGGACTTGGTGAAACACTAGGGCAAAATCCTGGGTCGGACATCTTGTGAGCTATATGCAAAATCAAGATGTGGTCTAGCCAAATCAGGTGGACTCCTGTGAAGCTAAGACTATTATGTGTGATAGCCTCTTTATCATGTTGTGATGATGCTTACCTAGGAACTGATCACTCCTAGGAAACTAAACTCCGACATTGATTGAAAAGCTAGAAGGTCACATAGTTAAAATATCTCTTCTTATTATTGTGTGAACATGATGTTGTAAAGCAGATGATGTGATATGGACCATACTAGTGAGAGAATGATGTAAATGATGTATAAGCCTTGTTTAGTCATGTAAAAGTGTTGTCAAGTTGTAACTCCTAGTCAAGTTGATTAATAGAGATGTAAAAGTGTCATGTAATGTTTATTTGATGTAAACCTAATTTTATAAAGGAAAAAGTATTTTTTATGTCAATCTAAAATTAAAAGATAAAGTGGGTCGAAAAAGTACAAGGTTTGAGGGGACTTGATGTAGTCAAGTTGTAAACCCTAAAAGTGACTTCTAGAAGCTTGAAAAGTCATGCCTATCCATCTTCTAGAAGGATCAAAGAAAACAGATAAAAAAGGACAAAGAACCTTCACTCTACACAAGCAATTCTGTTTTTTCAGCGGTTTTCTGGCAAGTGAGGGTTTACAGGTTCGATTACTAAATCGGCGATAACTTTCTCTTCAGGCATCCAAATTGAGAAATTCCCATGGGATTAGAAAGTAGACTCCAAGGCATTCCAAGCTCAGTTGAACGCTCAAGGAGATCCAGTCTGAGAAGGGAGATCGTCCCTCACGAAATTCACGCACTGGTTTTCTGCAGAATTTTTTCCAGAATTTCCAGAAACAGTTTCAGAGAGAGAAAAGCTCATAACTTTGGATCCAGGCAAGCTTTTCCAGAAATTCTACTTGGAGTGGAAAGTAGACACCAAGGCGTTCCCCTTTCCACTCAACGTTGTTAAGATCTACTGAGTTTCAAGCCTGATCCAGCCTCTCAAAGTCAGGCTTTCAGAATCGAATTTTCTGCAGGCGTGTGTAGCAATCTTTCTCAGATCTACCCCATGTATGTTGACTTGAGGTGAAGATAAAGCAGTCAAAGTGAAGCTAAGGGTCTATAGCTTCAGATCCATCAGTTATCTCTTCCATGCATGACCATTTCAATTGTACTCCGAGGCATTAAAGTCTCCAGGTGTCTTCTCTCCTAGTTTGATTCTGTAACTTGATATCTGCTTATCTGTTCCATATAATAAAAGAGATCTTTTGCAGAGGTTTTCTCCCTTATTGGGTTTCCCCGAGGTATATCTTGTGTATATGTTTCATGGATGTATGATTTCTATATTCAGTTCTCAGTTATAACAGAAAACATAACATTAAAAGGAATCTAACTGTGAAAGAAAAAAAAGAATATCTTAACATTTCATATCACTCTGCAATTTTTTCAACATGGTATCAGAGCGATTGGGCACATAGTCTCTGGTTTGCATCTTGCAAAGAGGGTTTACGATCTTGGTATTTGCAAGGTTTGATATGGCTTCTACATTTCTTCCTATGGACAAGGAAGATCGACTTGAGGGGTCCTTGAACTTCCATGTTTGGAAGATGAGAATCCTCAATATATTCGAAGAGCATGATCTTTTGAGGTTCATTGAAACTGATCCTCCTAAGCCTTAGAATGTCATTGACAAAGCTACCTTCAAAAGAAACCAGGCCAAGGCTAAGAGATTTTTTATGGCTCAGTCAAGGATTCAGTGGTGAGTGTCACGACTACAGATATGACACTAAAGGAGCGCGTGGAATCCCTTACTCAATTGTATGAAAGGACATCTACAAGTCAAAAGAGGTATTTGAAACACAAGCTGAAATTCCTTAAGATGGAAAAGAGCGAATCAATAGGGGAATTTTGTTCGAAGATCAATCAAATTAGAGATTAGTTGGCTGTACTCAAAGTTAAGGTGGATGATGATGACTTAGTTCAGGAAATCTATGATGGCTTGCCTGCCTCCTGGAACACCTTTCTTTCTAGTGTTAATGGAAGGAAGGAAGAACCTTCATTTGGGACTTTATGGCATGATTGCATAGAAGAGGAAAGTAGAAACATGGTTCGACAAGCCTCCTCTAAAGATGAGGCTCATGCACTTGCAGTTGCTTTCCGGAAGAGAGGGAGAAGGCCCTCCTTCAAGAAGCCGAATGCTCTTCCTCAGCTTCATCCAAGGGAAGGTCCAAAGGAGACCTTCAAGCCTCAGTTTAAAGGGAAGAGTTTCGACTCCTCCAAGTTCAGATGCTTCAAATGTAATAAAGTTGGGCATATGGCAAAGGATTGCAGATCCAAGGGTAAAATCGTCAACAACAAAGAGAAGTTGTATGCTTCTGCAGCAGCAGAAGAAGAGAAAAGGAAAGACAAGCAAGTTCCTCAAGAAGGAACCTCACAAAGAGAATATCTTTGTCTCAGCATTGACAGGGTCTCTCACAGCTAGAGAGGATGATTGGTTGATAGACAGTGGGGCCTCTACTCACATGACAGGCAACAAGGAATTACTCACAAACTATAAGGATAAGTCATTCAGAATGAAGGTTGAGTTGGGGGACAACTCAGCACATAGGATACTGGGAGTTGGCTCAGTTACATTCATGTTGGCATCTGGATCCTTGTTGCATATCTAGGAAGTTCTTCTTGTCTCGGACTTGAAGAAGAATCTCATCTCAGTATCAGCCCTTGAAGCCAAGGGCAACATAGTGACATTTTCAGATAGACAAGTCATGATGTGGCCAAAGCAGAAAGGGCGTGATGAGGTAAAGATTATTGGCTATGGGTCAAATGGACTCTATCTTCTATCTAGATAGCCTATTCAGACACTTGCGCATACTACTGTCAGTAGCAGCGAGCTGCGGCACAGGAGATTCAGACATCTCTTCCACAAGTCTCTCCGAGATCTACAACAAATGGTAAGTGGCATGCCCCCTATTTTAGTTTCTAAAAAGGAAATTTGCAAAGGATGTCTTTTGGGTAAAAATGTTAGAAAACCTCTCAATACAAGTGAAACAAGAACAAAAGACATATTAGAGATTGTTCATTTTGATGTATGTGGTCCCATGCCTAGCTTATCTACGTCTGGCTGTCTCTACTTTCTGACATTTATAGATGATTACTCTAGAAAATGTTGGATCTTCTTCCTGAAATCAAAAGATGAAACCTTTTCCAAGTTTAAAGAATTTAAAGTCCAAGTCGAAAATTTGTCAGAAAAGAAAATCAAATCACTTAGGTCAGACAATGGGGGTGAATATGAGTCAAAACAATTTGATGATTTCTATAAAGAACATGGCATAAGAAAACAATTGACAATCACTTGTACACCTCAGCAAAATGGTGTAGCTGAAAGGAAAGACAGAACCATATGTGAGTCAGCTAAAGCCATGTTGCATGACCAAGACCTCCCTATCTCACTTTGCGCTGAAGCCTCAAGCACTGCTGTGTATATCCAAAACTGATGCCCCCATGCCTTGTTAAAAGATAAAACTCCTGAGGAACTCTTTTTTGGTTCAAAACCTGATGTCAGTCACCTTAGAGTATTTGGGTGCCCTGTCTATGTCCAAGTCTCGAAAGATAAAAGGTCAAAATTCGAAACCTTAGGTAGAAAAGGAGTCTTTGTTGGTTACAGTCAATGTGGAAAAAGTCGAAGTCGGGATTAAATTGGCAAGGGTCCAGAAGTTGAAAAACTCGACAAAGTCGGGAGTTTTTTGAAAAAGTCAGCAAAACTAAAAAAATACAAAAACATTCATTTTTGGAAAAAATCCCGACTTTTTAGAAAAAATCCTGATTTTTTGGAAACAATCCCGATTTTTTCAAAAAAAAATTAAAAAGTTATTAAAGAAACTACCCCTCTCATGAATTTTTGGAAAAAGTCGGCAAAATGTCGAGACTTCGAGGATAAAATCGCGACTTTTTCAGGATGAACAAGTCGGCAAAAAGTCGGCTCAGGGTAAAATTCGGGATTTTTTCAAAACGTCGGGACGATTTGCTGACTTTTTCCACACTGGTTATAGTGAAACCTCCAAAACCTACAAAATTTACTTCCCTGGTTAAAGACAGATAGAGGTCAGTAGGGATGTCACCTTCAATGAGGAAGCTGCTTTCTGTAAGGCAAAGGAACTCCCTACAGAAACTGATGTAGCTCCTCTCTCCCCTCCCGAAGAAATTCAAGGTTTAGATGATCAGAAGGAGGAAGATCATGATCTCCCTCTTGACCCTTCTGAGTCACTGGAACGAGGCCTTGAAGAGCCTCTTGTGAAAAGAAGACCTACCTGGTTGAAAGAAATAATCCAAGAGTCCAAAAGAATAGTTTCTCCTGAAGGTACTTTCAGACAAAGTAGAAAGCCAACTCGTTATGGGGGATACATTGCACTTGTAAATAAACTTAGTGAGTCAGGACTCAGAACCTGCTTCTTTTGAAGAAGTTGATCAGTCACAAGTATGGAAAGATGCTATGTCAGAAGAATATAACTCTACCATGAAAAAACGAGTTTGGGAAGTGGTTCCTAGACCTAAGGACAAATTTGTTATATCTTCAAAGTGGATCTATAAGATCAAGCATGTTGGAGATGGTGGCATAGAAAAACATAAAGCCAGATTTGTAGCCCGGGGGTTCTTACAGAAAGAAGGCATAGATTATGATGAAACTTTTTCCCTGGTTACCTGGTATACTTCAATTCGAACTATCATCTCCTTAGCTTCTATTTTTGGTTGGAAACTTGAATAAATGGATGTCAAAACTGCTTTTCTGAATGGTTTTATTGAACAAGAAGTTTATGTTGAACGACCTGATGGTTTTATATTGCATGGAAAGGACTCACATGTTTGCAGACTCAGAAAAGCTTTATATGGTCTTAAACAAGCACCAAGGGTGTGGTATGACACCATGGACAATTTCTTGAAAGATCTTGGCTTTACAAAAAGCGATGCAAATCCAACTCTGTATCTAAGGGTTATCAGGAATCAACCTATCATCCTGGTTTTATATGTCGATGATTTGTTCCTGACAGGAGATGACAGCTTGATAAGCTAGTGCAAGAAAGAACTTACAGAAAGATTCGAAATGAAGGACTTGGGAAAAATGCATTACTTCCTAGGTTTGGAAGTGTGGCAAAGAGAAGGAGAGATATTTCTATCTTAGGGCAAGTATACAGTGGATATCCTGAAAAGGTTCGGAATTCTTGATTGTAAAAGCATGACAACACCAATGATAACAAATATGAAGAAGCTTCATGAGAGAAGTACAGGTGCAGATTCAATGGATCCCACATTATACAGGTAGCTGATTGGATCACTTCTGTATTTGGTTCATACTCAGCCTGATATTGCATATGCTGCTAGTGCATTAGTCAATTCATGGCCGATCCTAGACAGAGACACTGGGTAGTAGATAAACACATTCTGAGATATCTACAGGGGTCCATTACTAATGGTCTAAGCTACTCAGCAGGTAGTGGTATATTGCTGCATGGTTTTGCACACTCAGACTGGGCTGGAAGTCCAGTGGACAGAAAGAGCACCACAGGTTATTGCTTCAACTTGGGATCTAGTATGATCTCTTGGTCTAGTAAGAAACAGGAGACAATTGCACTTAGTACAGCAGAAATAGAGTACACTGCTGCTAGTGAAGCATGCAAAGAAGCTATATGGGTAAGGAAGTTGGTTTCCTGCATATAGGCAAATCACCTGGAGACTATAGTAATATTTTCACACGCCAAATTTGTATAAAGCTAGCTGAGAATCTCATCTTTCATGATAAGATGAAGCACATTGATACAAGGTATCATCATGTCCGTAAAATGGTCTAGAAAAATATAATCAAGCTACAGTATGTAACAGCAACTGAACAGGTTGCAGACATCCTAACCAAGCCTTTGACTCCTCAACAGTTTGTGCACCTACAGAGCAAACTTGGGGTTGTTGAGAATGCCTCTCTTGCTGAGAGGGAGTGTTAAAAATGGCAGCTTCAAGAGTCATTCTTTCCCCTGAGGTGAGCTACCAGGGTAGATGAGAACATATGACTCTATCTTGTGAGTTGCAATTAATCAAGGCATGGAAGCTTGCTAAGAACCTTGGTGGTGACTGATACCAAACCCATGGAGTTGGTTATGTATCGGGACAAATCCAGGTTAAGATTGTCTGGTGAGGCCTAGTGTCAAATCCATGGACTTGGTGAAACACTAGTGTGTTGATTTATGGTAGCATCGGATGTGCTCTAGCCTTGTAACTTTGGATATAGGCCAAGACACATGCATTCCATAATACCCAGAAAATGGTTTTGGAAAATTCCACTTACAGATGGTTTAATTAAAATAATTAATCATTTTTTAATGTTTTCCCAAGTCTAAACTTAGGGAAACTGATTAATTAAACTAAGTGTGAATCTTCTAGATAAAGTCATGATCACCTCCAAGTTAATCTTAGCCCTTGATTGTGTTTTAATCTTGGCCGTTGAAGAGTCAACGGAAGAATATAAGGAGAGGGTGAGGGGCCTATGGGAAAACACATTGAGCATTTGGCATTTTCGAGTTTGTGTGAGGAGACAGCGTTTGATCAGAATCGAATCATTAGGGCAGGGTTTGCTAAGTGATTTTGATTCAGTGATCAGATTCAGAGAGGGGCAGACGCAGAAACTGGTCAGGAGGACCAAGAGTGCATTTCAGAGAGAGGCAGCAGTGACGTAGAGAGAGATAGCGCAGTCACCTCGAGGGGTGACGCAGTTCCTGAAGGAACTCACGCAGAAGTGACACATTGTTTCTTTGATCCAGTCGGAGATAGCTGGGAGCTGGGATTTCTAAGCCAAGAGGGCCAAAATCCAGTTCCAAACCAGTCTAGATTGATGCAGTTACAGAGATTGCCCACGCAGGCTTACACAATTCCAGCGTAGGCATCACGCAGAGGCAGAAAGGGGCTTCACCAGCGCTGTTCAGGTCAGTTGGGGATTTGCAGAGTGAGATATATCTCACAATTTCATCAGTGGTCTAGATTTCTCTAAAGGGTGAGCCGGATATTGGCACCCTAGTTGTACTCAAGATTCTGTTGATTAGTAATATAAAACCCTCAGATCTGTTGCACCAGTTTTCCCGAGTTGGGTTTTTTCGTCCAAAAATAACTGTGTCAAATGTGGATGTTTTTCATTGTATTTTGTTCAGTTTGTTTCAGCACTTAGATTCATTCCGCAGTATTATTTGTGTAGACTACTTCAGCAATTACTTCGGTATTTCAATGTAATGAAATAATTAAGAAAAATAATAGGAGAAGTAATTCAGATTCGTTGCAGTAGGAATCCAGATTTAGGATTTTTCACATGGTATCAAAGCTTATTCAAGCTAAAGTGCAGGGGAAACAAAAGTGAACTAGCAGATCAGTGCCGAAGAAACTGGGATCTGCGTAAGCAGTAGCAGACCCTCCTAGAGATTACGCTGTCCAGGCTAGGAGTGCAATCCAACGCAGAAAAAGGCTCCCTCTGAGAGAGTTGACAGAGGAGTAAGCATTTTTCAGTTGCAGAAGAGGCAACTTAGCAGACCAGTGTAGCTAAAGGATGCAGTTACTGCACAGTAGTAAGAGTTGGTGCATAAGCGTCAAAAAATTTCTGAAAAAACACAGATTGGGGATTTCTTGACCTCAGAGAGTTTCTTACTCAATGAAGCTCAGTTTTCCCGTGCAGCAGCAAAAGCAGTGACTTACTCCACAAGGAGTGCATAAGTCCAATTGAGCAGAGGGTTAGAGAAATAAATCGACAGTTGAGGAGATGGCCAGCAACAAACTGCTTGACCAAGATAGGTTGGAGGGTGCCTCCAACTATGTTATTTGGAAATCAAGGATTGAGTTTCTCCTTGATGATTATGATCTAAAGGCCCTCATTGAAAGTGCAGTTTCAAAACCCTTGGATGTAGCACATCTGAGCCAATTCAAGAAGAATATGGCAAGAGCCAAGCAATTGATCCTAGATGGTTTGAAGGATCACATCGTACATCACATAGCAGCAAAGGGCACTGCTAGAGAAATGTGGGTAGGGCTGGAAAAGCTATACCAAGGATCTTCCGAGAAACGGAAGATGTTCTTGGAAGAGAAGATGCGTAATACTAGAATGAAGAAGGGAGAGTGTTTTGGCTCCTTCCTGTCTCGAATTCAGGAAAACCGAGATTAGCTGTCAGCAGTAGGGTCAGCTCCTAGAGACTCAGAGCTGGTAAGGCTCACTCTGAACTCTGTTTCAAAAGATTATTAGGTCTTTGTCCAAAGCATTTTGGGTAGAGAAAGACTCCCAGGATTGGAGGCGATGTGGGCAGCCTTGCAGCAAGAAGAGCTGAGGAGAGACCTCCTCAAAATCCATATAGAGGATGGCAGCAGCAGTTCGAAAGTAAAGGAGGAGGAAGAAAACATAGCCCTTGCGTCAAAGGGGCAACAGAGGCAGAAGAAGAAATATTTGTCTAAGATCAAGTGCTTCAGGTGTGGAGAAATGGGACATTATGCCACACAATGTCCTCTTAAGAAAAAGGATAAAGAGGAGAAGTAAGATCCTCAAGTTGGAGTTGCCAAGATTGAGGAAGAAGGAGATTGTGCTATGTTAGCTCATATTCTGAAAGGGGAGAAATGGGCTGACTTGGAGTTGTAGATCCAAAATCTACAACTAGCAGGATCCTAGAGTATTTCTGGACCCTTGGATCACATGTGAGCTACAGTAGCCCAAAGACAGTAGCAGGATGGACAATTGCAGTGGAAGATGAGAAGAGTGCAGTGGCTAATAGTACTAAAGCCTAATCAACGCAAAGGAGAGCATCAACATCAGCAGTTGAGCAGCAGCAGCGCAGTGCAGTGCAGTGCTCACGTAGTGCAGAGCAGCAACAACGCAGTATTTTCAGAGAGCTAGTGCAGAAACTAGCAACAGTCAGTCTTATTTTTCAGTTGCGGATTTACTTGTCCAATTTCGGATGTTTTTTTGTTGCAATTAGCAACAAGTGCAGCAGTAGATGAGCAGCAGCAGCGCAGTGCAGAGTAGTGCTCACGCAATGCAGCGACATGGTTGTAGAATTCAGAGGGAGTTGCAGTACAGTGGCAGTTGGCAACATCATGCAGAGTCGACAGCAGTACAGATGCAACATTTTTGTGCAGTGTTACTGAGCAGCATCAACAGCACAGCAGTAGATGTTCTAGAAGTCAAAATAGCAGCACATTGAGTTGTTTTGCTAGAGCACTTTCCTCGCTAAGAGGGAGTGTTGATTTATGGTAGCATCGGATGTGCTCTAGCCTTGTAACTTTGGATATAGGCTAAGACACATGCATTCCATAATAATCAAAAATGGTTTTGGAAAATTCCACTTAGAGATGGTTTAATTAAAATAATTAATCGTTTTTTATTGTTTTCCTATGTCTAAACTTAGGGAAACTGATTAATTAAAGGGTATTAATTAAACTAAGTGTGAATCTTCTAGATAAAGTCATGGATCACCTCCAAGTTAATCTTAGCTCTTGATTATGTTTTAATCTTGGTCGTTTAAGGGTCAACAGAAGAATATAAGGAGGGTGAGGGGACTATGGAAAAACACATTGAGCACATTGAGCATTTGGCATTTTCGAGTTTGTGCGAGGAGACACGGCTTTTGATCAGAATTGAATCAATAGGGTAGGGTTTGCTAAGTGATTTTGATTCAGTGATCAAATTCAGAGAGGGGCAAATGCAGAAACTAGTCAGGACCAGGAGTGCATTTCAGAGAGAGGGAGCAGTGATGCAGAGAGAGACAGCGCAGTCACCTCGAGGGGTGACACAGTGCCTGAAGGAAGTGATGCAGTGTTTCTTTGATCCAGTCTGGAGATAGCTGGGAGTTGGGGTTTCTGAGCCAGGAAGGCCAAAATCCATTCCGGATCAGTCTAGATCAGTTATTGAGCAGAGGTGACGCAGTTCTAGAGATTGCCCACGCAGGGTTGCGTAGTTCCAGCGTAGGCATCACGCAGAGGCAGAGAGGGGCTTCACCAGTGCTGTTTAGATCAGTCGGGGATTTGCAGAGTGAGGTATATCTCACAATTTCATCAGTTGTCTAGATTTCTCGGAAGGGTGAGTCGGATATGTGCACCCTAGTTGTACTCAAGATTCTGCTGCTTAATAATATAAAACCCTCAGATCTGTTGCACCGGTTTTCCCGAGTTGGGTTTTTCTGGGGACTTAGTCCAAAAATAACTGTGTCAAATGTGATTGTTTTTCATTGTATTTTGTTCATTTTTTTCAGCACTTAAATTCATTCCGCAATATTATTTTTGTAGACTCCTTCAGTAATTACTTCGGTATTTCAATGTAATAAAATAATTTAAAAAAATAATAGGAGAAGTAATTCAGATTTCTTGCAGTAGGAATCCAGATTTAGGATTTTTCACATTGTGCAAAATCCTGGGTCGAACATCTTGTGAGCTGTATGCAAAATCAAGATGTGGTCTAGCCAAATCAAGTGGACTCCTGTGAAGCTAAGACTGTTAAGTGTGATAGCATCTTTATCATGTTGTGATGATGCTTACCTAGGAACTGATCACTCCTAGGAAGCTAAACTCCGACATTGATTGAAAAGCTAGAAGATCGCATAGTTAAAAGATCTCTTCTTATTATTGTGTGAACATGATGTTGTAAAGCAGATGATGTGATATGGACCATACTAGTGAGAGAATGATGTAAATGATGTATAAGCCTTGTTGAGTCATGTAAAAGTGTTGTCAAGTTGTAACTCCTAGTCAAGTTGACTAGTAGAGATGTAAAAGTGTCATGTAATGTTTTTTTGATGTAAGCCTAAGTTTATAAAGGCAAAAGTATTTTTTATGTCAATGTAAAATTAAAATATAATGTGGGTCGAAAAAGTACTAGGCTTGAGGGGACTCGAAGTAGTCAAGTTGTAAACCCTAAAAGTGACTTCTAGAAGCTTGAAAAGTCAAGCCTATCCATCTTCTAGAAGGATCAAAGCAAAAAGATAAAAAAGGACAAAGAACCTTCACTCTACACAAGAAATTCTGTTTTTTCAGCAGTTTTCCAGCAAGCAAGGGTTTACAGGTTCGATTACTAAATTGACCATAACTTTCTCTTCAGGCATCCAAATTGAGAAATTCCAGTGGGGTTAGGAAGGAGACTCCAAGGCGTTCTAAGATCAGCTGAACGCTCAAGGAGATCCAATTTGAGAAGGGAGATTGTCCCTCACGAAATTCACGCACTGGTTTTCTGCAAAAAAATTTCCAGAATTTCCAGAAACAGTTTCAAAGAAAGAAAAGCTCATGACTTTGGATCCAGGCAATTTTTTCTAGAAATTCCACTTGGAGTGGAAAGTAGACACCAAGGTATTCCCCTTTCCACTCAACGCTCTTAAGATCTGCTGAGTTTCAGACCTGATCCAGCCTATCAAAGTCAAGCTTTTAGAATCGACTTTTCTGCAGGGGTGTGTGGTAATCTTTCTAAGATCTAGCCCATGTTTGTTGACTTTAGGTGAAGATAAAGCAGTCAAAGTGAAGCTAAGGGTGTATAGCTTCAGATCCATCAGTTATCTCCTCTATGCATCACCATTTCAGTTGTACTCCAAGGCATTAAAGTCTCCAAGTGTCTTCTCTCCTAGTTTGATTTTGTAACTTGATATCTGCTTATTTGTTCCACATAATAAAAGAGATCTTTTGTTGGGGTTTTCTCCCTTATTGAGGTTCCCCAGGGTATATCTTGTGTATATATTTCATGGATGTATGATTTCTATATTAAGTTCTCAATTATAACAGCACACAAAGCATTAAATGGAATCTAACTGTGAAAGAAAGAAGGAATATCTTTAACATTTCATATCACTCTGCAATTTTTTCAACAAGAGGGAGTGTTGAGATTTTTGAGTGTTGGGGTAGCATTGGATGTGCTCTAGCTTCCAAACTTTGTGGATGAAGTAGAGTACATGAGATCTCCAAGACCCAGAAAGGGATTTGAGGAATTCCATCCTATTTAAGAGATATTTAATTAATTAATCTTTTTAATTAAGGACCCTAAGTCTAACTTAGGAAAATTAAAAGACTAAAGTTAATTAGATTAAACATGTGATGAAAATGACCTAAGTCACACGAATCAAGCTTTCTTTTAATCTTAGCCTTCGATTCAAAATTAGATCACGACCGTTGGTTTCTCAACAAGAAAAGTATAAAGGAAAGGCTTGGGGTCAGTTGGAGAACACACATAGTGGCAGAGCATTGAGACTAAGCTGGAATTCTAGGGCGTGGTTTGCTAAGAATTTATAGAAGTGTTTCAACTGCAGTGAGGGGTAGTATTTAGTGGAAGGATGATCTGATCCCAGACCAAGAGTGCAATAAGAGGCAGAGAAGCAGCAGATTGAGCAGCGCAGAGGGAGCAGCTGCAGCGCAGCGTAGAGGCTTCAGGTGCTATGCAGAGGCTACGCAAGTCCAGAAAAGGCAGCACAAAGGCAGCAGGAGACCAGCAAGGCTGACTCAAGCCCAGCCAGAGCAACACAAGGGCAATGTAACCCAGTCTGGGGTGACGTGGGCCCTTCTTGAGCAGTGCAGGGGCTGACGCGGGCTAGCAGAGCTGACGCAGAGGGATTCAAAGCAGCGCTGGGTTTTCTGAAGATTGAAAAGGGCCGAGTTCTGTAAATCCCGTTTGAGGGTGTGAATCAGTCTGTTTTTTGTCTCTAGTACAAAGTTATAGTTGCAATTTATTTCTCTGTCGGGTTAACCAGTTGGTGCTCAGATTTGTTGTACTTATCTTTTCCCTTGCTGCTACGCAAGGATGGAATCTTCATCAGATGGATGTGAACACTACCTTTCTGCATGGTTCAATAAAGGAAGAGGTGTATGTGGAGCAACCTCTGGGGTTCGAAGTCCAGGATAGAGACTCTCATGTATGCAAGTTGAAGAAAGCCCTCTATGGGTTGAAACAAGCCCCCAGGGCTTGGCACGAGAAGATAGATAGCTACTTGATGAAGATGGGCTTCACTCGAAGTAATGCTAATCCGAACCTTTACTTCAAGGTTGACAGAGAAAAGCCTCTCATTCTGGTTCTCTATGTGGACGATCTCTTCCTGACAGGTGCTGACCCTCTCATTCATCAGTGTAAGAGGGAGCTCGCTTTTGAGTTCGAGATGAAGGACCTAGGACTGATGCATTACTTCCTAGGCCTGGAGGTCTGACAGAGACCTGGCGAGATTTTCCTCTCTCAAGGAAAATAAATTGTGAAGTTGCTGAAAAGATTTGTAATGGTGGACTGTAAGTGCATGTCGACACCGATGGAGCTCAACTTTAAGAAGCTGAGTGGAAGCACTGCTAGGCCCGTGCTAACAAGTCCTACTGAGTATCGTTAACTCGTAGGGGCCTTGATGTTCCTTGGAAACATCCATCCGGACGCATGTTGTGCATTGAACACTTTGAGTCAACACATGGTTGATCCCCATAACATTCACTGGGTTGGTGCCAAGAAACTCTTGAGATATCTCTAGGGCACGAAAGACCATGGGTTGAGATACACTGTCGGGAGTTTGAGACTCCATGGATATACTGATGCCGATTGGGCTGGCAGTGTGGTGGATCGCAAGAGCACATCTGGACGATGCTTCACACTTGGGTCTGCTTTGAGCAGGAAGCAAAAGTCGATAGCTTTGAGCATCGTAGAGGCCGAATACATTGCAGCGTGTATGGCCTATTGTGAAGCCACTTGGTTGCGAAATCTCTTCAGTGAGTTGTTTGAGCATGTGCTAGATCCCATCGTTATCCTTTGTGATAACCAGAGGGGGATTCGTTTGTCAGAGAATCCCATGTTCCACGATCGATCCAAGCATGTTGATGTCTGGTATCATTTTATCCGGGATATGGTACAGTGAGGCGTCATAAGGCTCGATCATATAGGAACTGATGAGCAGGTCGTGGATATTCTCGCAAAGCCCTTGGAGAAGGTCATGTTCCTAACCTTCCGTGAGAATCTTGGAATTTTGGAACGACCCTATTATGAGGGGGTCCTATTGGACGATGAGCTCTGGGAGCTCCAGGGGGCTTTGGGGATAACTTCTTGGAGCTATAAGAAACCACAGGGCTAGGCTTGTCGAACCTTGTTGGTGTGCTTCTGCCCCACCGTTATGATATTGAGTTGGTTCACCTCTCTTTGATCTGTGCCCCGTATGCATCCTACCCATGGAGTCCCAGACTCATGGGAAGTACCTCTCATCTTGGCCAATGAGGTGGGAAAAGCTAGAGACGAGTAGCAAGACTGATGGACGCATTGGAGATTGTTGTACTCTCTATTTCTAGGATGGCACATGTCCAACCACTTGATCTGGATCAAGTCTAGTGAGGTTTCGGACCTCCAACTGACTTTGGGTTAGTATATGATTCTCTTGAGTCCAAGTGAGGTTCGGACCTCCAACTGAATTCGGGTCAGTTAAACCAAATTCGGGTTGGTATGAGACTCCTTTGAGTCCTATAGAGGTTTCGGACCTCTGAACTGATTTTGTCAGCTGGGAGTGATGTCTTTGTAACTGACATTTTTGTTCTGAAATAAAGAAGCCAGCAAAGCAAGTTACAGCGGGATGGCGCACGATGTTTGGATGGCACAGGTGGATGGAGTTCTCCCTAGTTGAGAGGGAGTGTTAATTTTGGGCAACTAGGTCCAAACTCCTTGTTGTGATGCTCAGATGACAATGCCAATATTTTTATTGGATTCATCTTTCGAAGAGGTGCAAGATTGATCTAAAGATCATCTCGATCCGATGAGTAGAACATTTGTTTTGACTTAATTCCACTTATGTGCAAGGTCGGCCAGAATTGTAATGTAGGCTTGGAGCCCCAACAGATGTGTCACATGCCCTCACTGACGGATATATATAGGTCAACGTTGGAGGTCATTTTCACCATCACTCATCACACATTCTCTCTCTACATCTGATTGGTTCGATCATCATCTTGGAGGTTTCTCTTCACTCACACGTGGGAAAAACAGCAGCTAGTGTTTCAGACTGTTCTAGGGTTTCCAGCGCAGAATTGACTAGCATTGACTTTGGTCAACGCGTGGTCAAATTGACTCGAAACTCTCCCAAAACTTCGATCTCCTCAATCTGCATTTTTTGGCTCAAAAAACAAGGTTGGACGTTGACTTTGACTTGGCTGCATTGACTTTCTGCTGTTGTTGTTTTGCGTTGACCGTTGACTAGACAACGTTGATTTTTGTTGACTTTGGGTTAACTATTGTAGACGCTGTCTAAGAGGGTTGTGTGACACATTCTAGTTGGCTGACCGTGAGGAAACTTTGTTGGTTGAAGCATCTTATTGACTGCCGTAATGCACCACAACACATATATTTTGCTGATCAAGTGTATTTTTGGCTTGTCTTCCGTCGATCTATTGGTATGTTCTATCAGCGTTTTACTTTCATGTTTATGTAATTGCTATTTGATATCGAGTATAAAAGTAAAGTTGCATCAAGCATAGAACATCTACGAAAATTTACAATGACTTACTAGCTAGGGTGATTATGGGGGATCACTGAAAATAGTTTCTCCTAAAACCCTCGATCATGTCTCAAAATCAATGTTACCAGAATCAAAATCGGCAATAAATCGGCAATGCAAAAGAGCAAAGAGTTTGAATCAGATCGGGAAAAAATCAGTGAATTCAATAAATAAAGATATACACATATATTGAATTAAAAAAATTATTTTTCATTGATATTCAATAAAGCCATGTCCAAACAATGCATAATATCAATAGATGTCCAAAATATCATGAATGGATAAGTATCTTATATATGTTATGAGTCCAAACATGATCCGAAGTACTGAAACCTGAGTCCTAACCAGTGACTACATAGAACCAGAAGCATCTGCTTCTAAAATTTTACAAAATACTGCTAAGCAAATCAGTAAAAAATCAATAACAGAGAGTCTAAGACTCTAAGAGTGAGAACTAGAAGCGATTCCTCCAACTCCTTCGCTTGCTTGACTCTCTAAGTTCTCCAAGTCATGTAGACTTAAAAGAGGAGGCTCCTCCTCTATTTGGACCCAATCTGATGTATTTTTAGTTTGTAGATCTAGCTCCTCAAGGTCGATTGGTGAATAATCCAAACCTGTCATTATCATGAGACATTGAAATGTAAATTAAAGTTTGAACTTTAAAGTGCAAATTAGATTATGAAAACTTCAAATTCAGGCTCTCACCTAGTATTTTCTTGTTGCGAAGTCGTAGATTGTAATGGACAAATATAAGGTCATTTAAGCGCTTTTGTGTCAATCAATTGTGCTTCTTAGAATGTATTTTCTCAAACATGCTTTAGTTGCGCTCACAACCTGAAGCACTGCATGATTGGTTTAAGATTTGAATGGCGAATCTCTTCAAATCTGGGGTATCACTACCAAATTTTTTCCACCAAATACCTAGCAAGTGGCACATGTTTGTGAGTAGTAACTTGGTAAGTACTAAATAGTAAAAACTTAAAAAGAAAACAAAATTTAATAAAACATTTAACATACAAAATTGATGAAGCCTTCAAGCCTCAAAGGGTACCTGCAACATCTTAGTCCTTTCTCATATAGCACTGGTATAGGCAAATAATTTAGCTGGCGTCCTATAATCCTGTAGTTGGGAAAAGACGCAGCTTTGAAATTTTGGATCAGGGGAGCACCTTTCAATGCATGTCATAAATCCTCTGCCAACCTCTCCATCTTCACTAAATTTTCTCTTATCATAAAAGTACTGTGGGTTTAAGAAGTACCCAGCAGCATGTAAGGGGGAATGCAATTGCCTATCCCAACATGCATCAATAATATCCCAAAGAGGCAAATACTATGCCTCCTCATCCCCATATCTTCTTTTGATGGCCTCCTTTGCGAGATCCATCGCCTCATAAATGTAACCCATAGTGGGTTTGTCACCATCATCCATCCTGAAAGTTCAAGCTTTCAAAATTAATGAAATATGAAACTTTGAAAGTAAAAGGAAGCTTGAAATGAAATTTTAAAAATGAAAAAAGTTAAAAGACTTGAAGTACCTAAGAACTCTGATAAGTGACTCTGTCACAGCAATAATCTCTTCGGCATCTTTCCAAAAACTGTCATTAAACACAAGTGCAACAATTTCAATGCCTTCAAGGGTTTTGGAATGTTTAGATCCCATCCACTCAGGTCCCAAGAACATCCTCTTCAAATTTATCTTTTGCTCAACCGCAAATTGCAAAGATATGAAATTTGTTGCAAATCTAGTCATGCAGGTCGAACAATTTCCTTGCCTTCAGTGTATTTTCTCATGGTGTTTAGGACAATAGTGTGGTTGTACAAGTATTTGGTTATGAATTTTTCCTTCTCCACAACCTCATGTATCCAATGAAGCTTACCAATGTCCTCAAGCATTAAATCTATGCAATGGGCTGCACAAGAGGTCCAAAAATAGTGGGGTGCCTAATCTCAAAAAGTCTACCAGCAGCCATATAATTAGCTGCATTGTTCTTCTCCCACTTCCTGAACGACTTCCTCCATCATTTCAAAAATAAGTTGAACAGTCTTAACCTTGTCTGAGGCATTCACTGATTTGAGAAACATTGTGCTTGTTGGACAAGATACAAGGAAATTTATTGAAGTTCTATTCCTTTGATCTGTCCATCCATCACTCATGATGGTGCACCCTGTTTCTACCCACGATGAACGAAACTCAGCTAGCAGAAGCATGACATCTTCAACACTCTCTAACAACAAATTTTTCCTAAGGCTCTATGATGAAAGGGCTTTTAACCCTGGACCTACAACAGTAACTGCATCAATCATAGCTTTCCAATAAGGACTTCTGACACAGTGGAAAGGTATGTCAGAATAGTACCAAAAGTTAGCAATGGCCTTCCTTGCCTGACTATGGATATTTTTTTTCCAACCAGGGCTACCCAAGGTAGGTTGGGAACCAAGTTTTGTGCGAGGAGCAAAAAAGGTGTTTATGTTTCCACCTCCAGTGTTGAATGCAACAGGATTCATTTGGCATTGAGTTTGAATTGGATTTGGAGGCATGTGTGGGAAACTTGGGAAGGGCATTGAAGATTCAACAGAGGGAGATGAGAAGGGGGTATTGGTGTGAAAATTCTATAATGGAGAATTCTACCGTAGCTACTTATTAAATTCCTTATATTGCATTGTCAAACACAATTATTTAACATTTCTCTTGTGTGAAATAGCAAAATTAAATATGTTGCAGACTTCACGATTAACAAATCACATATAAAAATAGCACAAGTAATCACACATAGACACCGTTATTTTTGGACAATTGTCCCTAGAAAATCCCAATTTGGGAAAACCGGTGCAGCAGATCTGAGGTTTTCTTTATTATGCAGAAATTTTGAGTACAAATGTGTGATTATAAATGTCAATCAATCACCTGAAGAATTCTGATGAGAAAAGGTTGAGTGAGACAATTCTCACATCACCATATGAGTTCTGGCACTGACCTGCACCCACATTGACTGGCTCTGCGTGATTTCTGTGCAGTGACCGCATCACTCACGTTGTCATTGCTTCTGCTGCTTGTCGTGGTTGCTTCTGTGCTTGCTACTATATGAGACTAGAGTGCTCCTTCCTTTCCGAAATGTCCTCTTGACACCGGATGAACCCTCAGCTGCCCCTTCAACAGAAAATGAAACTTCCTCTGCTTCTCTAGGCTGGCCCAGCATAACTGCTGCTAGGGTAACTCTACATTGATGCTTTGGCTCCTCTCTCACTCCTCTTCATGCACTCTCTATGCTTCAGAAATTCTTCCTCCTGGAGATGTCACCTTCCCCTCTCTGCAAATGAGAACCACTTCAATTCTTCCTCTCACTGAAGAAATCAAACTCTTGATTCTTTCTTCGTCTAATGTGTTTTTCCATAGGCCCCCTCACCCTCCTTATATTCTTCTGTGGAACCTTCAATGACTAAGATTAAAACATAATCAAGGGCTAAGATTAATTTGGAGGTGATCCATGACTTTTTCTATAAGATTCACACTAAGTTAATTAATACCCTTTAATTAATCAGTTTCCCTAAGTTTACACTTGGGAAAACATTAAAAAACGATTAATTGTTTTAATGAAACAATCTCTAAGTGGAATCTTCCAAAATCCTTTCTGGGTATTATGGAGTACATGTGTCTTAGCCCATATACAAAATTACAAGGCTAGAGCACATCCGATGCTACCATAAATCAACACTCCCTCTTAGCGAGGAAAGTGCTCTAGTAAAACAAATCAATGTGTTGTTGTTCTGACTTCTGTAACATCTGTTGTTGTGTTGTTGATGCTACTCACCAACACTGCACAAGAAATGTTGCATCTGTACTTCTATTGACTCTGCTTACTGCTACCAACTTCCACTGTACTACAACTCCCTCCTTCAACTGCGCTGAGGATCCATTTTTTACTGAAATGGATTTTCAGTCATACCCAGCTGTTCCCTGAACTGTGTGAACTTAATTCTCCCTAGAGCCTTAGTGAGTATATTTGTTGTTTGTTCACCTGTGGGAATGTACTGGAGTTGTACTGCCCCACGCTGAACACAGTCTCTGATAAAATGATATATGATGTCAATATGTTTGGACCGATCATGAAATACTGGATTTTCGGAGAGTTTGATGCAAATTTGATTGTCATAGTAAACGCTAGTTGGCTCCATCCTGCTTCTGAATAGACTCACAAGAAGTTTCCAAAGCCAGATTGCTTCGCATGTAGTTGTACTAGCTTCCATGTACTCTGCTTCGGCTGTGCTCAATGTTACTGACTTCTATTTCCTGCTGCACCAAGACACCATTCCTGATCCAACGTTGAAACAGTACCCAGAGGTACTTTTCTTTTCCACTGAGCTACCTGCCCAATCTGCATCTATGAATCCATTGAGTCTGACATCCTCTCCTCTGCCATATCTGATACCAAATCTGACTGTTCCTCGTACATACCTCAAGACGTGCCTTGCTATGGCCGAGTGCACTCTTTTGGGTTCCACCATGAACTGACTATGAGTGTTGACAGCAAAGCAAATGTCTGGTCTAGTGTTAACCAAATACATCAATGACCCAATGAGTTGTCTGTATAAGGTGGGGTCTACCTCTATTTCTTCTGATGCATCTATCTTTTTCCAATTGGTGATCATGGGTGTGGCCATGTGCCTGCAATCCTGCATTCTAAACCTCTTCAGAATTTCCAAGGCATACCTCTCCTGTCCCATGAAGATATCTCCATCTTTCTGACAAACTTCCAATCCTAGGAATTAGTGCATCAACCCTAAATCCTTCATGTCGAATTCAACTTCTAGGTTCCGTTTACAATCCTTGATGAGCCTAGATGATCCTGTGAGAAACAGATCATCTACATATAGTACTAGTACCAATGGCTCATCCTCTACCCTCAAGTAGTAAAGATTGGGATCTGCATCACTCTTGACAAATCCCCTCTTTTGCAAATAGCTATCTATCCGACCATACCACGCTCTCGGAGCTTGCTTAAGCTTGTACAGGACTTTTTTTAATCTGCATACATGAGACTTCCTTTCATGAGTATCAAAACCCTCTAGCTATTTGATATATACCTCTTCCGTAATTTCTCCATTCAAGAACGTTGTTTTGACATCCAGTTAATGAATCTCCCATCCCGTCTGTGCAGCTAAAGATACGACAGTCCGGATGGAGGTATATCTGGAAACTGGTGCGAAGGTCTCCTCATAGTTAATGCCTTCCTTCTGAGCATACCCTTTTTCCACGAACCTTGCCTTGTATTTCTCTACACTGCCATCTGCAGCATACTTGATCTCGTAGATCCAACGTGATCCAAAAACTTATTTGCTCTGAGGTCTAGGTACAACTTCCCAAACATCATTTGTCATGATAGAAGCATACTCTTCTATCATGGCATCTACCCACACTTGGTGATGAAAAACTTCCTAGAAGCTGGAAGGTTCCTCTACTTGAGCCACCAAGGCCTGGTACTTGTCAGGAGGTCTGCGCTATCTCTTCCCGTTCTTGGGAGTCCCAATAAAGTTTTTTGCGTCCCTCAGTATTTGCTAAGCTTTCCTGCTGATCCAACCACTAGTGGAAGGTTGCTCTCTCAACTCTTCCTCCTGATCTAATGGCTCCTCTGACTGAGTATCTTCCTGATCTTCCTCTGTGAAAATGTTAGTACCTGTTCCTGGTACCGAAGTCTATCTTCTTGTCTGTTCTTCTTGGTGCCCCTACTGTTCTTGGACCAAGGGAACTTTTGCAGTTTGATCCTCTGCCGACATATCACGCGATTTGATTTCTGAAACGCTCTATCCTCCATGAACTTAACATCATGTCTTATCACAACCTTCCTATCGTCAGGAATATAGATCCTATATGCCTTGGAGGTGTCACTGTACCCTACAAGATACCCCCTTTCTGCAGTTTGATCTAGCTTGCTTCTCTTATAGCTAGGTACATGATAGTAAGCCATGCTACCAAATATCTGAAGATGCCCTACCTCCGGTTTCTTCCCAGTGAAAACTTCCTCAGGGGTTTTCTTACTCAAGGCTCTATGAGGTGTTCTGTTCTGGATATGCATTGTCGTATTGCAGGCTTCAGCCCATAAATATCGGGGTAAGTCAAGGTCAAATAACATGGCCTTGGATGCTCCTACAATTTCCCTGTTCTTCCATTCTACCACACCATTCTGCTTTGGATCGTATGGCGCAATCCACTCTCTCCTGATACCCTCCTTTGTGCAGAAATCTGTGAAGTCTCCGTCTATGTATTCCCCACCATTATCTGAACGCAATGTCTTGATCTTCTTCCCCATCATGTTTTCAACAAGAGCCTTGAATTCTTTGAACTTTTCAAAGACTTCATCTTTTGTCTTCAAGAAGTAGATCCAGGTCTTCCTGGAGTGATCATCAATGAATGTGACAAAATATTTGCCACCTTTGAGAGCGTTAGTGGACATTGGTCCACAGATATCTGAGTGTATCAATCCCAAAATGCTTGCTACCTTGTTTTCACTTCTGGGAAAAGTTGCCTTAGCGTACTTCCCAAGTACACATCCTCGGCATACATCATCATGCTCCGTGCTGAGAATAGGTGCCCCATCAACTGTTTCCCTGAGCATATTCAATGCACCGTGATGCAGGTGCCCCATTCTTCTATGCCAAAGTTCATTCAACCCTTTCTTGTCTTTGAGATTACTACTGACTAGTGCCATCGGGGTTTCGATCTGCAACCTGTATAGTTTGTTGCTTCTGATTCCGATCTTCCTTGTTTGCTTCCAACTGGGATGCTTGACATATACTTTCTTCCCGGTAAAGTGTATGCATACCCTTTGTCCTGCAACTGGGATACTGAGATTAGTTTCATCCCAAGCCCTGGCACATATAGTACATCCATGATCCTGACACTAGTTTCGGCTTCCGTCTGAAACATTACGGATCCTCTCCCAACTGGAGTGCACTTCGTGCTATTGCCCATAGTGATCTGGAAATTCATCTGCTCTTCCCTATAGCTCGAGAAGTATTCTCGTACTCCAGTCATATGAGCTGAAGCCCCGCTATCAATATACCAGATTCCTATAGATGCTGAACTTGCTAGGCATGTATCATCCTCTTTTAACCTAGAGGATAAAACATCTAAGTCTGTCACACTTATATGTGCTTTCTTCTCTCTGTGTTGTGTCCCCTCTGAAGCTTCTGCTTTACGCAGTCCCTTTCCTGACCTTGCTTCCTTTTGGATCTGACAATTCTGCCATGTGAAAATTCTATAATGGAGAATTCTACTGCAGCTACTTATTAAATTTCTTCTATTGCATTGTCAAACACAATTATTTAACATTTCTCGTGTGAAATAACAAAATTAAATATGTTGCAGACTTCACGATTAAAAAATCATATATAAAAATAGCACAAGTAATCACACATAGACACCGTTATTTTTGGACAATTGTCCTCGGAAAAACCCAATGTGGGAAAACCGGTGCAGCAGAACTGAGGGTTTCTTTATTATGCAGAAATTATGAGTACAAATGAGTAATCAATCACCTGAAGAATTCTGATGAGAAAAGGCTGAGTGAGACAATTCTCACATCACCATCTAAGTTCTGGCACTGACCTGCACCCACATTGATTGGCTTTGCGTGATTTCTGCGCAGTGACTGCGTCACTCACACTGTCACTGCGTCAGTGCTTTTGTTGCTTGTCGTGGCTGCTTCTGTGCTTGCTGCTGTATGAGACTAGAGTGCTCCTTCCTTCCTAAAATGTCCTCCCGACACCGGATGAACCCTCAGCTACCCCTTCAACAGAAAACGAAACTCCCTTTGCTTCTCTGCGCTAGCCCAGCGTAATTGCTGCTAGCGTGACTCTGTGCTAATGCTTTGGCTCCTCTCTCACTCCTCTTCATGCACTCTCTATGCTTCAGAAATTCTCCCTCCTGGAGATGTTACCTTCCCCTCTCTGCAAATGAGAACCACTTCGATTCTTCCTCTCACTGAAGAAACCAAACTCTTGATTCTTTCTCCGTCTAATGTGTTTTTCCATAGGCCCCTCACCCTCCTTCTTATATTCTTCTGTTGAACCTTCAACGGCCAAGATTAAAACATAATCAAGGGCTAAGATTAATTTGGAGGTGATCCATGAATTTTTCTAGAAGATTCACTCTAAGTTTAATTAATACCCTTTAATTAATCAATTTACCTAAGTTTACACTTAGGAAAACATTAAAAAACAATTAATTATTTTAATTAAACCATCTCTAAGTTGATTCTTCCAAAATCCTTTTTGGGTATTATGGAGTACATGTGTCTTAGCCAATATACAAAATTACAAGGCTAGAGCACATTCGATGCTACCATAAATCAACGATTGGAAGAACAATTGTCAGCTTCAAGAGTTCCTATTTCTTTATTTTGCTTTGCTTTCTTGGCATTATGCTGACTCAACATATCCAAGGCCATGATTGCTTGGTGTTGGACATTTTCATCAACATTGTCGTAGAGACCTATATCATGGTCGGGTATCTTTGCAAGGTGGTACTTGAATCTATAAATGCCTCCACTACATTTCACTTTGCAAAATTTACAAAGGAGCCTGGCTTCCCCATGAATCTGCTCACAATAAGCCCAAGCAAAGTCCTTCTGCCTTGGCATTATTGTTGTTTGGCCTTCTTTGGTCTGTGTTTAATTTGTGGCTCCTGTAGGCCTGTAAATTGTAATAGACAAAAACAAATTAAAAATTAAAAATGATACAAAATGAAAAAAGTTAAAAACATTTAAAAAACCAAGATTACACACTGCAATGTGCACATTCACTGCTCCTCCAATACTCTGGTTCAGTTTAATTGTAATATTGGTTCAGAATAACTTCCAATTGTTTTAGAATCCCTTGACACTAGTATTGCAGTATGTATTGATTCAATGGTGAAATCGGTATCTATTTTGGGTGGTAATGCAAGAATTTAATTCAAAAAATATCCTTGAAATTCCACACGAACCAAGATTACAAAGTTTACCAGCAGCTGCGCAGTAACCAGCTGAGTCGAAACCACAGCAGTAGCAGGCAACATCGGGACTCAGTCTTCTTCGTCGTGGCAGTTGAGCCGAAGCAGTAGCAGGAGCAGGAAGCGTCGGGACTCGGGGCAGAGCAACGCCTTTCGTTCGACGTCGACGCAGAGTTGAGCCGGAGCAGCTGAGTCGAAGCAGTAGGAGGAGCAGGCAGCATCGGGACTCGGGGCAGAGCAACATTTCGACGTCGACACGGAGTTGAGTGAGCAGGCGGCGTCACGACAGAGTTGAGGTCAGCAGTCGCGGCACAGTTGAGGTGAGGAGGCGGCGTAAGTTTAGAAGTAAAAAAAAATAGGCAGTCGACGACGGGTTTCCGGAGTAACCTAACCTGGATGATTAATCGCAATTGCAAATCGAAACTCATGAGTCTCGCGAGTCAAACTCGCATTGACCACGAGTCAAACTCGGTCTACGTGAGTTTGACTTGCGAGACATTGATCGGGTCTTTTCACAACTGAGCAGAGTAGAAGTCGCGAGCACTCGCCGAGTGTTGATTCACTGCCCAAAATCAATCTACAATAAACCCTCAGGCTAGCAAGAAAACCAGTTCTGATACCACTGTAATATCCCAGCTTGATATTTCGTTAAATATTCGAAATTTTTCTTCATGAAATTATGCCGTAAAATTTATTAATCAAATTTACATAAATCATACCATGAAATTAATGGAAAACTTATGAAGCTTAAACTATAGTTTAGAATAGACATGATAAACATGTAGTAATTCTCAGCCTTATTATAATATTATGAAATCAGATAATACGTGCTAATACAAATAACTGGAAATGGCTGAGATGATTGCCTCAAAAATAAAACTGAACTGATAAATATACCTGTGAATTCTGAATGATTCGCCAAGGGATGACATGGGTTTTTATCCAATTTCACTAGATTAGAGGTTTCATCCTAGGACTGACTGAAGCTGAAAACTAGGTTCGCCAAACCTCACTTAAGATATACTCAAATCCAAGATGTCCCAAATGATTTTCTCTCCCTCCTTTTAAAGGCTTGATGGATCCTTCTCCTGCTTTCTAGAATCACTTTTATTATTATTTTATTTTCTGCTCTAGAAACGTTTCCTCTTATCCTTATCTTAAATGAATTTTTGTTTTATTTTATTTTAGACACTTGGTCTTTTTCCTCAATTAAGGATTTCCCCTTTTTATTTAATTAAATGACTAATTAAAGTCATTTTTAAAAAACAGTAAATCTGCCTCTACAAACTCTCATGCCACTGAAAGTCACTTTTCACCATCCATCCTGTAGATCTCTTCGTTCTGGTTCCAACGAGCTATTACACTAAGGTGTTTCATCAAATATTCTTCTCAAAATGACACCTTAAGTGTATTTAATTAAGATATGCTCATTAATAACCCTGTTTTACAAGAATTGTCGGAATGCAGCAGAACCAAGAATAAACTGTGTGGGACCTGCCCTGATGATGAAATTCTGCAAGTGATTCCTGTTGGACCCCGTAAAACTCCTCCAAAACCCTCTGGGCCCACTGATAACGGAATCTCGCACCCATAACGAAGTTGTCACCAATCTGGAAAATCCATCCTAGCCGCATCATATGGGAAACTGAAAATACAGACATTACAGGCTTCATGTTTCAAAACAAAACTAGATAAAAACCAATATATTTTGTTTCCAAGCAGATATACAGTCGAATAACCACTTGTTTGGCAAAGTCTACAAACCAGTTATATTGGCCATCAACCTGCACATTTAATATGCTTGAAAGATTCAGTCACCGAGGTTTCAATTCTAACTGTGTTTGTTGTTTCACTGCTCGTATTCTGTTCAGAAAACATGACATGAATATTCACCACAGTTAAGACTTTGTGCGCTATAATCTTACTTACTGCCATGCTATTCTATGTTTGTTGCACTTGTTGATATGAAGGCTGAATTATTTATGTAAAATCTTGGTACATGTCCCAAAACATTACCCTTGCTGCGATGATATTTTCTGGATGCTTGACATGACATTTTTAATTCAGGCCCCTTCAAAGTTATGCCTTATTTCATCTTCTCAAAGGTCTACGAGTAGAGAATTCAGGGAACATCAAGAAAGTGGAAAGCCATATGTTTTGCTCGATGTACGAGAGGAACACCAGTACAAAATTGCTGCTTTGCCAAATTCTGTAAACATTCCATTATCACGTTTGGAGACTCAAGACCAGCTAATCCGAGAAGCTATCAGAGAGGTCTCAGAAAAAAATGTATCTGAGGAACCCTTACAGTTTGAAAAGTCAAATGGAACCACTGGTGATCAATTTTGTTCCAGAATTCCATTATATGTTGTCTGTAGGAGAGGGAATGATTCTCAAAGAGCTGTTCAATATTTGAGTAACAGAGGTTTCCATGCTGCACGGGACATTATTGGTGGGTTGGAGTCTTGGACAAAGGAAATTGACTCCAACTTCCCTTCCTATTGACAACTCTGTCTCAAGTTTCAAGGATTCCAATGTATCTGCTGATACAACTTCCCTGTTAGATTGGTCATTTATGTATGGCCTCTGAGCATAAAATATTATGTAATTAAGTAGTGGAGAATTTATCATGTCTATAACTTGGGATTGTGGAGTCACAGTATACTACAACCGGTTAATACATGACTGCATATGATTCAAATTTCTGTGTATGATATGTTCCGAATGAAAGGCTGAAGTAAGGTGAAACATGTAGAGTTTACTATCTAGAAAAACATGATTGTTAGCTCCATATTTGAGCACAGAAGAATGGCATACTCGTGTTCTTGATGTCAGATGCTTCTTATGTGCTTAATGAATTATGCAAATAAAGGGGATACAGAGAAACAAGCATTCAAATTTTGCAGTAATCATTGACAGAGCTCTTAATATTATCAATCGAGAAGTATGGGCCAAGGTGGAATTATCTTAAACACTTCAAACAAACAGAAAATGCTATCCTGTAGTTATTTTATACCTTATTGAAATTTTACTACAGAATCCTATCAACTCAAATGCATACCTATATGCCTGTCATTTTTTTTACTTTGTAAGACTTATTTGAGGTGTCTTCTAATTGTGTCAAACTGTGCAAATATATTTTAAGAGAGCTAACAAAAATACCAAAAGGCTTTCACGAAGGTGTATTTCAACATCATAGGGGAAATGGCAGCAATCATGTGTGGTAGAGCATCTCAGAGGTTTTTCAAGGATGGAAGATTTAGTATGGTATTTGTTTAGGCTTGTGACGTGTTTTCCTCTAATCTTATATGCCTATATATAACTAATGCAATTGATCATTTTGCAGTAACATGATAAGGGAAACAATTTCAGTTTTATACAGAAAATCACTTGCAAACGTGTCATTGACTCACTCCATATGAGATAATTGAAAAGAATGTTTGACATGTTCACGCTTGATATATACTCAAATCTAACTTGGTTTCTGCAAGGAAGGAAAATCCATGTCAATGTTTTGTAGTCGTTTTGAAAAGGAAAAACATCTAAAATATGTTTGATTGTATATACGGAAAATTTGTTGCAACGTTTATGTTGACATGTCCACACATGACAAATGTCACTAAGAAATAGGTACAATATGAACGCTTGTTACCCAAACAATCTTGAATTTGAATTGTTGATGAAAATATCTAATTAGAAGACAACATATTTTCTATTTCCTTGGGACTCTACTTCTTCCATCTTTCGGAGATGGTTTGATGACGTCCTTGTTGAGAATGTAACTAGTGTTCATAATTGCATTTGAATCTTGATGTAATGTATTTGTCAAAAGAAAGAAAAATATTTTTTATTATTAAAGAAATTGACTTATTAAAGCATGGGTTTCATGTTTGTGTCAATTGTTTCTAGGTCAAAGCCTCCATTGAAGGCTTATAGGGTTTATGTCAAGTGTCCTTGACCATGTCATAATGTAAAAGACTCTTCTTGGGCTTCATTTGTCAAGAAATAAATTTATTTTAATGTAAAATAGGTCAATTAGGCCTCCTCCATCAAGTCGGCCTAATTGAGGGACAAAATCTCCTATATAAAGGCAACAACTTGACCTCATTTGGAGCAGTCACTCAGCGAGTTCGATCTGTTGTCGCTGAGGGCAGTTAAAAGTGTGAAATTCAAGAAGGTGGAAAGGGCTAGTGAAGGAGAAGAAGGTCTTTATCAAGTACAAGAAGTCGAAATTCTCTCTCTCTGTCATACGTGTGAATTTGTTGAGTTTCTGTTGTGAAAATTTCAATTTTGAAATCTTACTACAATATCTGATATTATTTCTCCTACTTATTATTCAGAAATAAGTTATTTACATAAATCTCTTCAGTAAATATTGAAACAAATTCAAATGCAGACTTCACTATTCAAGGAAATACTAGTACAAGAATGACAAATATTTTGGACAATTGTCCCCGGAAAAACCCAATGCGGGAAAACTGGTGCAGCAAATGAGGGTTTCTATTATTCTTCACCAAAAATCTTCTTGAACAATTTACAATCACCAGTAATGAAGAAAAATTCTCTATGATAACACTAGAGAAATTTGTCACAAAATTCCTTAAGACAAATGACCCCATAAGGACCCTCCTTGGCCTCCTGCGTCACCACTGTGTTGGCTCTGTGTGGGCACTACGCAGAACTATGTCATCCTTTTGCGTTGTTCCCTTCCTGCCTCTATGCTGCCTCCTCCTTTCACTGCGTCACCTACGCCTGCACCTCAGATTGATGTTGAACCCTCTTTGTTTCTCCTCCACCTGCAACTCTCTGTCTGGATCGATTTTCTCTTGTCGAACTTCTGCCACTAAGAAAATTGATTTACTTGGGGAACTGATTATCTACACTAGTGTATTTTCTAAATTACCCTCAAGCCTTCCTTTATAGTCTTCTCGTTGAGATATCAACAACCAAGATTAGATCTCTAATTAACGGTTGAGATTATTAGTTGACTTGATCCATGTTCTTTAGAAGATTCACACTCTGTTTTATTAATACCCTTTAATTATTTAATTTCCCTAAGTTTAGAATTGGGGTCTCCGTTAAAATAATTAATTATATTAATAAAACATATTCCGATTAGAATTTTCACAAACGATTTTTGGGTTCTCTCGAATACATGTGTCTAAGCCTCTCCACAAAATTTGAGACTTAGATCACTTCTGATGCTACCAAAAATCAACACTCCCTCTTAGCGAGAAAAGTGTTCTATGAACATGCTTGTTGCATACTACTCTAACCCCGCAGCATCCTTTGCGCTGCTAATGTCCGTTAAGATTTCCACCTACCATTGTGCTGCTGCTACAACTGTACTATTGCCCTTGACATTGCCACTGCCACTGCTACATCTGTATTACAACTCCCTCTCAAGTGTTGCCTCATCAGTTTCTGCTATTGAAACGGATTTTCAATCATCCCCATCTTTTCCCTGAAATGAACAAATTTTGTGCCTTGGTGAGAATGTCTGCTACCTGATCTCCTGTGGGAATGTACTGGAACTGTATTACCCCCCGCTAAACACAATCTTTGATAAAATGACACCTGATGTCAATGTGCTTCGACCGATCATGAAAAACAGGATTCTCAGAGCGCTTAATGCAACTTTGATTATCACATAGAATGTTGGTCGCCGCCATCTTCCTTCTGAATATATTAACAACAGTTTTCTGAGCCATATGGTTTCACACGAAGCTGTGCTACTAGTCATATATTCAGATTCAGTTGTGCTCAGTGCTACATACTTTCGCTTCTTACTGCACCAGGAGGTTATTCCTGATCCAATATTGAAATAATACCCTGTGGTACTTTTCTGATCTACCGAACTCCCTGCCCAATTTGCATCTGTGAATCCACACAGTCTGATATCATCGCCTTGGGTGCATCTTAATCCATATCCAACTGTTCCTTGCACATATATCGGAGAACATGTTTAGCCACTACCCAGTTCGCCCTCTTTGGTTCTACCATGAACTAATTGAGGGAATTAACATTGAGCAAATGTTTGGTGTGGTGTTGACCAGATACATGAGAGACCCTATGAGCTGCCTGTACAAGGTGGGGTCCGCTTCTTTATCTTCAGATGCATCTATTTTCTTCCAATTGGTAATCATTGGGGTAGCCATGGGTCCACAGTCCTGCATTCTAAATCTCTTTAGAATTTCTGTAGCATATCTGCCTTGCCCAAGGAAGATTTCTCCCTTCTGCTACCAAACTTCCAATCCCAAAAAATAGTGCATAAGCCCCAAATCCTTCATGTCGAATTCCTCTGCTAGATTCTTCTTGCAGTGTTTAATGAGCCTAGATGATCCTGTCAAAAACAAATCATCTACATACAAAACCAAAATCAGAGGCTCATTCTCTACTGTGAGATAGTAGAGATTGGGATGACTGTCACTATTGACAAATCCCATCTGCTACAAATAACTATCTATTCGACCATACCATGCTCTAGGTGCCTCTTTAAGCCCATACAAGGCTTTCTTCAACCTGCATACATGAGATTTCTTCTCATGTGTTTCGAAGCATTCTAGTTGTTCGATGTAAACATCTTCTTCTATCACCCCATTCAGTAATGATGTCTTGACGTCCATATAGTGAATTTCCCATTCCATCTGCGCTTCAAGGGATATAATGTTATGAAACCAACTCACAAAATTGAAGAAAAGATAGATCAACGACTTAGAAATCAACCTCTTTGAGGGGGCAACTTCCTTTACACTACATAAATGAACAAGTTTTGGATGATACAAATAACAAAACCTCCTTTCTATATATAGGATTCCATGGGGTCACAATATCCATGTAGCTTTTGAATTGTTTCCATAAATGCACTAGCAACTATACTCGCTTTAAATGGATGAGATAATGCACAAAAGTGTGTACACTTGGTAAGTCTATTAACTACCACCATGATGACACTCTTTCCTTCGGACTTAGGTAAACCTGTGATAAAATCCATTGAAACCTCCTCCCAATGTTGACTCGGAATGGATAAAGGTTGTAGCAGACTCGAGGTCTTAATTGTCTCAACTTTATTTTGCTGGCAAACAAACTTTCCACCACAAAATTTTGAATATCAAATTTAAGGCCATCCCAAAAAATTATTTCTTCACCATGCAGTATGTTTTTAAAAATCTTGAGTGTCCTCCTAAGGGAGATGTGTGCAATTCCAAAAGAATCTTTTGTTTTACTTGGGAATTCTTTCAAAGATATAAGCAATATTTGTACCATAAGGAATCATTTTTCCAACTAAATGTATCAAATGTACTGGGATCTTGCTGCAACTTTTGAATGAGTGTCCACACTTCTTCGTCATTCTTCCATTCCTCCTTTGCTTCGGGCATCCAATCTGGTTGGATAATAGAAATGGTACAAAGAAATGCTTCCACATCCTCATTATTTCTTGAGAGTGCATCTACAACAACATTTAGCTTCCATTTTTTGTAAATAATTTCAAAGTCAAACCCAACATCTTTGTGACCCATTTTTGTTGCTCTTCTGAAGATGGTCTTTGTTCCAAAAGGTATTTAAGATTATCATGATCAGTTTTGACCTTGAAGTGTCTTCCCATTAGGTAAGGTCACCATTTCTTTAGTGCATGTAGTATTGCCAACATTTCCTTCTCATAAATAGCTTTCTGTAAATACATTCCTTTGATTGGATGAATTTCAAAAGCAATGGGTCTTCCTTCTTGCATTAAAACAACACCAATTCCATTTCCTGAGGCATCACATTCCATAATAAAGGCTTTTGTCAAATCTGGCGTAGCTAAGACCGATGCTTTACACATTGCCTCTTCAAGATGTTCAAAGGCTTTAGTTGCTTCAAGAGTCCATGAAAATGCATCTTTCTTCAATAATGTTGTTAGAGGTGTTGCTATTCTCCCATAATTCTTAGCAAACTTGTGATAATACCTTGTTAACCCGAGAAATCCTCACAATTGATTTATGGTTGTGGGGACTTTCCATTCCTTAATGGCTTTAATTTTGTTAGGATCTACCTTAACACCCTCCTGAGATACAATATGACCCAGATATTCAATCTTGTACTCCAAAGAAACATTTGGAGGTTTTTGCATATAATTGTTTCTTCAATAGTTTGAGCGCCCTATCAACATGTTGAACATGATCCTTCCAAGACTTGTTATAGATTAGTATATCATCAAAAAATAATAACACAAATTTTCTAAGGGTTTGAAAATGGAATTCATCAACCCTTGAAATGTAGAAGTTGCATTGGTAAGGCCAAAAGGCATGACCAAAATTCGTAATGACCCTCATGAGTTCTAAATGTTGTTTTCGGAATGTCTTCAATATTCAATCTAATTTAATGATATCTTGAACGAAAATCCAACTTGGTGAAATAAATTGCTCCATGTAATTCACCCAATAATTCATAAATCATAGGAATGGGAAATTTATCTTTAATAGTGAGCTTATTGAGCTCCCTATAATCCGGAGACATGCGCCATGATCAATCCTTCTTGTGCACCAATACTACTGGAGTAGAGAAATAACTTTGACTAGGTTAAATTATACCAGCCTCTAGCATTTCCGCAATCATACGATCAATTTCACTCTTCTGGACATAAGGATATCTATAAGGCCTAATGTTTGAAGGAATACTTCCTGAAATCAAATTAATAGCATGATCATGATCACAAATAGGTGGGAGTCCTTTAGGACTTTCAAGCACCTTGGAATGCTTGTCTAAGACTTTTTGGAGATCTAGAGAAATAGATGATTTTAATGTTGGAACTTCTAGTGAGCATAACTTTGCAATTACGCCTCGTTGTTCTTTCTTCAGAAGCTTTGTCATGACATTAGAGCTTATTATCTTTCTTGACTTCCCTGTGATACCCTGTAATTCAACTTCCTTCCTTTCGAAAAAAATTTCAAGAAAAGTTCTTGAAAATTAAAAGCTATCGTTCCCAAAGATTGTAACCATTCTACTCCTAGTACAACATCAGCACCACCCATCCCCCATGGTTAGCTTGATATTATGGCACTTTCCAGAGCAATTTATAGTTCCTCCATTTGCAACCATCACTTGACACTCTGGTGCTAGGTATAGGAAGAAATTCAATTCCTTGGCTACCTTGCAATGAATAAAATTATGGGTACTACCCGAATCAATCAACACTATTACATTTTTCTTCTTGATATGTCATATCTTGAGAGTTTGAGGAGTGGTAATTCCCGCCAATGCATTACAGGATATGGTCGGATTCATTTTTTTTTTCTCTATGGTTGGTTCCGGGTGTATATCCTCTTCTTTTGAAGTTTCTTGTTCATTTTCTTCCTCCTCTTCACAATCTATGTAAAATAGTTTTTTCTCAGCACACTTATGACCTTTAGTGCATTTGCTATCACAATTGTAGCAAAACCCTTTTGCTTTTTTTTCTTCCAATTTTTATGGTGTCAACCTTGTAGGTTGTGGAAGTCTAGGAGTAGCAACACTTCCATTTTTATAGTTGTGAATGGTAGGCTTCCTTGTCACCATAATTTTGCTTTCAATTTTTTTTGCCAAACTGAATGTCTTCTCCAATGAATCAGATTCCCAAAGGCGAACCTCATGTTGGATGATATCCTTTAAAGTCCCTATGAAGACATCAATCATGTGTTCCTCTGGAATATTAGTTACTCTTATATTCAATTTTTGGAAGTCCTCAATGTGCTCCACCATTGAACCTGTAAGTATCAGAATTTGCATTCTGCCATCAGTGATCAAAATCACTCTTTTGATATTCATTTTAGGGGTCCCACTCAGAATTTTTTTATCATTCCGCTAGGTCATGCAAAAAAATGATTCACTTATGGTAACCCTAGTCATAAAACCTCACTCTCCCTCAAAATTTCACATTTGTTGATCCACCATCATGTCTTGCTGAGCATAAAACAATCTTAAAATCTCATTTCACTATGTCATTATGTCAGTCAAAGTCAACCATGGATTCATGTCATTTAAGGTCCCATTAGGTCAACTAGATTTCATTTCTCAAGGTTCATAACACACCATTTCATCTCAATAAGGTCAACAAAGGTGTGAGAGTGACTCAAATAATACTTTCTCAATCATCTGCAGAGGATTTATTAGCATGTAAATATGATTTTTAAAGGTTGTAATTATGGTTTCAAAGTATGATTTTCATACCAAAGTGTAATTTTTTTTTTTTTAAAGAGATGTAATTTATTTTTATTTTTTATGTAATTTTATGCTCATTATATGTAATAAGTTTTGTCCCAAGCTGCCAACTCAAATTTCATATGCCAAACTAAAGATAAGCAAAGTCAAAGTGAAAAGTTCCAAACTCCAGCAACATCATCCTGCAAAGAAGAAAAATCAAAGAAAAAGGGTAATCAGCAATGTTTTCAAAAGGTGAAATGAAACATTATAAAAGTGGGTTTTTAATCTAAATTCAAATTCACTCAAGTATTAAAGACTTATAGACATCATTTCAAACTCCTTTTTCTCCTACAAACACCAAGCAAACACTCCAAGAGAACGAAATTTTGAGTTTTTGGGTGGAATTAACAAAAAAACGAAGTACAGGGTGCATGTCCTTCAGAGAGGGTGCAAATCCTTCAGGCGTTGTGCACAACTTTCTGTGAAGGCGCACAGTCTTAAGCAAGCGTGCACGGCCTTAAGGCATTGCACATATGTCTAGAAAGGCCATAATTGCTTCAAATTTCGCCAAATTTGCCTCCAGAACTTCAGCAAAATTTTTTTTGACATTTAGCGAGTAAAGGTGTCTTCCATCAATTCTCTCCTCCTTCAAATTCATTTGTTGGTGTTGTGAAATTTGTTTAAGATTTGGTGTTTAAAATCATTTAAAACCCTAGTATTTCCCTCTTACACTCACAATTCCTAATTTGCACTTCCTTACACCTTCATACCCTTCCTACATTGCAAAATACCCATTCCCAAAACCATGTATTACATAATTCCCTTTCCCCTAAACCCTAAGCCCTAGGTGCTACATTTACCTAGGCTCCCAATCCCCAAATCCCCATCGTAAATCTCATCATACTACCACTCCTTATCCCCTCCCCCATTTCATACATCCCTAGCACCATCTCCTTCATTTTCCCTTTCCCATTCCTCATTCCTAAAACCATATTCCACATCATCACACTTCCCTGGGGTTTTGATAAAAACACCGTGGAAAAAGAGGAAGAAAACAGATCATATAGTGAGGGAGAGGAAATAGAGGTGAGGAGGCCACATAAAGGGGGAAGAATACTCATACTTGAACCTACCATCACTAGGGAACTCTTGGCTTCTCCAATGGCTATGACATGCTTCAAACATGTTGGCTGTTATGAGTTCTGTGAGAATATTCAGAGGGTCCAACACCATGCCATGTTGACCAGACTTTTCATATCTATACTCGATGACAACCAAGTTACTTTAGTTGGTGTCACCTTTACTATATCAACTGCTATCATTTCAACTTTCACCGGGATCCCAAATGTTGGGGAGAAGTGGTTCAAAAAGAGTGATTTGGAGAAACAATACTTTGAGCCTTTCCTAAAACCGAGATACAAGAATGAGAAAAAGAGGTTCTTTCCTTTTCTTACCTCTAGGACAGATATGCACCAATGATGAAGATAATCATGAAATGCTTTTCATGTGAAGGTAGATTTTCAAGACTTTATACTTATCATATCCGCCTCTTAATGCATTTCACTAGGGTCAGGATGGTTAACATATCTTACTAACTTTTCCGGAGCATAGATAAGATGGAATTTATTGTCTAGAAAAGGGAGTATGAACATCAAATGAGATTTCTTTTCCATCATTCCGTCATTAAAATCATAGTCCTTTATCATCTCAATGAACTAAACATTGCATGTAGTACCTTCATAGCTAATGATATATTTAGAGAGCCATCTACTTAGCATGCACAAAATGTGCCTTCATCATCTCAGCCATCCACTTCCATCCCTCCATCTCAGCTCATATCACCTTCATCTCCATCAGAGCACACTCCTTCACCTATTTCACCCCCTTCATCTCCATTTCATATTGAGATTGGATCACCCAGCAAGAATGAGGTCAGTGAGCCTAAGAGGGCTAGTATGGTTGAGGTTGAGCCATTTCCAAAAACCTACCAGAGATGCCACAGGCATGTGTTTGTTCCACACATAGTGTAAGGGGCCATGCTTTCTACATCAACAAAATAGGTGGACAAAGGCAAAAAGAAGGTGACAGAGGCAGAAATCCAAGCAGAGGTTATACATGAGAAGAACCTCCATGAGACTGAGCATGATTTTGAGCTTGTTGACCTAGATGAGGATGATGATGATGAAAACATCAGTATAGCCATCAAAGGAATGGATGCCAAGATTAAGGAGCTCCAAACTAATCTTGACAGGGCCAAATATGTCACAAACTTCCTTGAGTAAGAGAACCAACAGTTGAAAACAAAACATACCATGGATGAGGTGAAATTCATCATTGCTCAAAGGGAGGCAAAAAAGGCCAAATTTATGCTAGATGAGACACTTGAAAAGTATGGGGTGCTTGATGAACAAGCATCAAGTGGCAAGCCTAGAACTAGAGGGCTGAAAAGAGCTCTAGCTCTAGAAAGACAAAAATAATCTCAGATTATTAATCAGCTAACCCTAAATGAGCAACTTGCAATGATGATCAATTAAAATAGGGAGTCATGGCTTGATAGAGCCAGTCAGCATTTGGAGAAGCTTTTGGCAAAGGCTAACAGAGACAATGACCTATTGAGGAGGAAGGTCAAGCATCATGCCCAAAAGGAGAAAATTGCAATGGCCAAGCTCAAAAGAGCCAATGCAAAGTTTGGGGCATTGACTATGCTGGAGGAGAAAAGAAAGTTAGGCATAATTGCATAGGCTTCACTGCAAGCCTAGCCACCTCAACAACGCTCTCTCCTGATGCATTTTGAAACTTTTTTGCAAAATATGTGTTTTTCTGAACAAGCACATATCAGAAATTAGGTCATATGTGCAGCACCCTAGGCATTGCGCAAATGTTTGGGGAACTTTTTGAGGAAAAGGAGACCACCAATAGATTCCTAAGGACAAATGCATTCCAGAAAACCACTTTTCCAACTTTGATTTGAAAATTTGATAGGTGAAAAGGGAAAAAAACTAGCTAAAATCACATTTCTGCCCCTATTTTGGCCTAGGCACCGCACACAGAGCAGTCTTGGGAGAATGAAATTCTAAGGAGTCAAATCAGCTTCATTTTGAAAAATGGAGGCATACTCAAAAAGAATACTTAAAGGACTTTCCAACAAGCCATCTTGGGCCTGATTTGGACACCTACAATTCAGTAAAAATCAGCCTTGAATAGGGAGGATGCATACGACATAAAAATGGCGCATATGACCATTTGCTGATATTTTTGGTTTTTCACTGTAATTTTTTACTTTATCTTAGAAATTGATCTTTTTACCTATGTCATTGAGCATGGTAAATGTAATTATGTTGTGGATAAGTTACCTCGAGGTAGATTCATTAGGTAAAGTTTATCATTAAGTCAAATGAATCATTTTGAATGTAATTAGCAATGAGTCACTTGAACCATCCTACACTTCATCTTTCAGTTCAAAATTTTGTGGATCTCTTCCTCACCTCATGGATTCGACCCCTGAGGATGAGTGTGTTAGCCCCAATAATCTCCCAGGCTGAGGAGGAAATCAAATGAGGTAACCTTAGACCTCTTTTGGCTTGGTATCTAGCCCTACCAAGCTAGAGAGGGCTCTCTCCACGAAATCACAATCAAATATTGACTATGAGGGAAAGGATTTTAGGCTATATCTATTAGGCTCAAAGGTTTTGATTTAGGGTTTCTGGGTCAGAACAGCAAGAGAGAAAGTACCATTGGGCAATGGAGTCAAGGTTGGTTTCTTTCTACAGATTTGAGGCAAAGTAAGTGCTATGTTCAGCCAGATAAATTATATGAAATGAGAGATGGAAAGGAGATGAAATCCCACTACACTACAGGCATCTATCAATGGATGAATCTCTAGTGAAATTTTAGAAGAAATAACACAAAGATATGTTACAAAACAGAGCATCAAACATGGATGAATTTTGTAAAGATAACCATTAACACATAACAAGAGTCATCAATGTGAAAGGAGCATCTAACATGGATGAATTCCTATCACTTACTCTCAGACAATACTAGCAGAAAAAAAAAAAAAAAAAAAAAAAATCATGGAAATGATTATACAGGAACAAATACTGAACATAAACACTGTGATGAATCTCCAAACTTAGAAGAAAGAAACTTTTGCATTAATTACATAACAATTTTCAGGAAAGTACCCACAGTCCAACAGTCTCTCCCTCTGATTTATAACCTCTATTACATTGAATTTACAATATATATATATATATATATATAGGACCCTCCTTAAGATTCAGAGGTCAAAATTATCCAATTCCCCCAAAAGAGAAGTCTGCTACATCAAAATCTAGAACTGTATCCCAAAAAAAAGACCAACCTATTGTAGAAATAGCACTGCAATTATGAATTCGAAACTTCCAACTCATGATATCTGTGTAAAATCAAGAAGAGGTTTTTGTAAATCATTTGTTATGAGAAAAAACCTCTCTCTGTTTCTTGAGATTTGTTTCCATTTTCCCGAAATCTGCATTCCAAAAACATGTATCAAACAAGAAAATTCTAAGGTCCGAAAAATAGGGCTCAAAGATGATCTCGATTCTCCCAATATGTAGTAGATATGACAAAACTAAAAGAGGTTATTTTTTTCTAGCCCATGCTGAGGAAAAACCTCTTTCAGTTTCCAAAAATGTGCCACCATTTGCTCAGGAATCTCCTCGAAAGTAAATTTTCCACACAGAGAAAATTGGAAAAATTTTTATAAAAAAGTTTGAAAGTGGGTTTATCCCACATGCACTATGGGAGGTGAAACATTGAGCTTTATATAAAATTTTTCACACCATCTTATTGGATGTGTAGTGCACCCCTTTTGGCTCCTTCGTGGACTCTTCCCCTTCGAAACTTAGACCTTGACTTGGAGAAATAAACCATAACCCAACCATCCATTCGACGAAGCCAAAATTTTGAAGGCACCTTTCAGCCATGTCGCTTTCTCTTTTATTAGTGCTAATAAATCCAAATATGTGAAAAATCTCTCATAGTATTTCTCATTTGGTCAACCAATTTCACCACAGCCTGAAGCACTTGAGTCCACTGTAATAATCTCCAAGAAGGCAATGTACATGAAGTAGAACAATAATACTAAATTATCCCATCACTTTCAGAACATTGCTTTCCTCCATTGTAAGTCAATTTTTTGGTGAAATTAGCATATAAAGGATATTAAAAAGATGATATAGAATTGGACAAAAATGGTGATTATAAGGATAAGGAGTTTGATGATGTGGTCAGTGCAATATAAATGCGAGAATGGCAAAAAACGATGTGAGGCTAGTGATAATGACAGAGCTGAGGTGAAAACATAGCAAAATAAGGTGGGGTGGGTGGTGTTGTAGCTCCTAGAGACAACCTTGAGTTGCAAAAGACCAATGCCTAGTACATCTTAAAATCAGAGGTTAAATGTAGACAACTATAAAGTTGCCTCTGAAAAAATATGGATAAAGAGAATAATGGTTTTGGTGGTTTAGGAATGGAGAAGACCTTGGAGTCTGATTCATGTGAATTACCCTATATTGCAAGAGGACTCAAAAGGTTGTATGGCTAGGTATCTTTTCAAGTGGGCCAAGTATGAAACAATGAACAGAGGCTTTCAAATATGCAGAGGTGTTGAGAAGGAACGGAGGAGGAGGAACCCGTGAGAGACAGGCTTAAAAGTTTTAAGAATCTGTCTCCCGTGAACTCAGAGGAAGCGGATATGGATGAAATGTGAAAAACAACAGAGATTCGTGGAGCGCGAATTAAGGGGGCACAACAAGTTTAACACATTAGTGTTATTCATACACGAATTCATGAATAAAAATGCATATCGTCGGAAGCTACATTACACGAATCATCAAAGTAGCAGAACATGAAGGATGATTATACATAAACAAGAGATTACTGATAAACAAAATAATACAGATGCATACTACTCATTGCTCCATCTGGAATTCAAATAAACAGCGTTGTATATCATATTATATTCAAAACAGCTCTCCCAAATATGTATCTTGGAGCATAAAGAGCCCAATCATACAAAACTACAGCAAAATTCTCCAAAATTCAGAACCCTTCTTTCTTCATTGAGTTTGATCTTTATAGTTTTTACATTGGAGCTCATCAGCCAGATATTCCTCGGACAAATATTATTTCTTGATCGCACTGTTTCCTATCAAAATATAAAATGATACGATATAATTTCATCGTATCAAAATCACTACTCTTCGACACTGATTATGACATAAATATAACAATTAAACAGTACTTAGGGTGAAACCGAGATTTCACCCGATTTTAAAACACAACTGAAAATGAAACAGAAAAGAACAACCAAAAGGCCGCGTGGGCGTGATTATGATATCTTTAACGGGTACAATGAGGAGTTGCAGAACACCCTGTTAGGGTCCTATAATAATAGGATTCATAATTTTGAATTGACTATGATTAGTCTTGTAATATGCATATACTTTTCTTTCTGCAAAATTGTTTTCCCATATTAAAAATAAAAAATGTAAAGAGGGTAAAAATTCCTAAAATAAAAATCAAAGGACTGGAAGAAAAAGATTAAAAAAAATCCTATAAAAAATGAACCCCAACAAAAAGAGATAAAAATAGATCATGAAAGTGATGCAAATTTAAAGGCCACTACTTTTTACTTTACATTGTAAAATAAGATTGTGTGCAGCTTGTCAAAAATGCCACAACCCATGAAGGTCAAACTGCACAATTTTGATCTTTCCTGCTTTAAATTGCATGCTGATAGATAGAGAATAAAGATCTAGCCAAACTGTTTAATCTTGGCAGATCAGTAGTTAGGTAGAGAATAATAAGGAGCTCAACAATTTAATCTGAGCCCTTGGAAGTAATAAAGTTAGAATTAGATAGTTTGTTGATAAAAGAAAAATGAATAAGGGTCTGCAAGCTCAAATGCACCCAAATGAATGAAGAAAAAATGTTAGGATAGATGATGGGTAGGCAAAAGCAATTTTCACAAGGCATGGATAGCAGAAATTGATCATTTCATATTTTCTAACTTCCCTCTAAATTCATTTCCCTTGTAAAAATACCCTTTCCCCCTCATTTTAACCCTTTCCCTTTACTTCACTCTTTTTCCCTTACAAAATACCTTTTCCTTATGTTAAAAAGCATATTATCTGTGGAAAAGTAATATTCCATTTACTAATTTCCTTTTCATTCCTAATACCCCTTCCCCTTCATTTTAACCCTTTCCCCTTACTTCACTCTGTTTCCCTTACAAAATCCCTTTTCCTTAAGTTAAAAAGCATATTATCTTTGGGAAAGTAAAAGTCCATTTACTAATTTCTTTTTCATTCATAATACCCCCTAAAATGCACTTATCCTAAGTTTCAAGTTTAAAATAATAATCGTAGGTCCCACTATGAAACATCCCTCCCCGATATAATTTTTTACATTAAAACTTAGTATATAATCCCGCACATATTCATTTAACCCCATGTTAATTTTATATATTAACTCCGGTATATATATTTATCCCGTATATATTAAATTTCCCTTTATATACATTATCCCCAACCCTTTATCTTAATTCAATATATAGTTTATTGCCCCGCCAATATATTTTTCGGGCCCACTCACCATAACCCCGTTCATTATTTAAATCCCGACCTCTTATAAATTAAGCCAATGCATATATTACACGTATCCCATCACATTGAATTAAGAGTCGGGCCCCACACCTATCTAATCCCCGACAATTCAATACTATTTTCCCAACTGTCAGATCTTGATTGATCAAATCCAATGATCAACATCTCCTATCGCACGCCCGATCGCTCAAACTTTAACCACTCCAAGACCTTGCGAAATGAGTGGTTTTCGCACCTCGCTCCCCTACTACGTGGCACCATTTGATTGCATTGCATCCCTCCAAAAAATACCGCCCTCCTGTTTTAGCTGATGCGAAAACCACTCAGTTGTATTCCTCACCATTGTGACAAAACCATCTTTCCATTTGAATTGACCCGCGCATTAATTTTTAACCACTGTTGGTTAAAAACGCATAAAGCCGCCCTTTTCATTCTTTCACCATTATTTCTATTACAATTTCCGCATACAGAGCCATTGCCGACCTATTCCTAAGCTAGAGAATAGTTACCGACCTATTATCAAGGCATTTTCAACCAAAATTCAACCATGTTAATGCTAAAGCCACTATAGAAACAATTTGAAGCATTATAAAGACCAGTGAAGCCTCAGAAAACCTACGTTGCCCGCAGAACCTCCTTTGCATACCAAAAGCTTCGTTTTTCTCTAGGTATTCCTTAAAATACTAAGGTCTGTACTTACAACAAGAAATTAACAAGTAATTAAATCAGTTTAGGAGCTTTTGCAGACCTAAAGAAAGCCCTGTTGCTTCACTATCGTTTTTTTGCAGACCCTAGACATATTTTCACAGAATTCTTGAAAGCTTGAGACTATTTCTAATCACAGAGAGTAATATTGGATCAATTGGTTTCCTAAACACTTCTGCGGATTGTAAATATCTTTCAGAGGTGCTCCTAAAGGCCTGAGGCTATTTTCTTAAAGCTAAAAGAGTAATTAATTGAATAAAATCAAATAATATATGGCTTCTCAAAGCATTGTATCAGTTAATCCCCTGCAACCTCCAGCTGTGGATGTAGAACACACTCCATTAGCAAATAAAGATTTTAAAATTAGTGTCCCTGTCACTGAGTTTAACTTTCTTGAGCTCCACTACTGAAGCCATGACAAATCAATTGATCAAGATGATGAGGTTTTCATTTGGGAGTCTAATTTACCCAAGTATGTTGTCCCACAGACCTACCAGTGTCCAGAGGTGATTATACTTTGCCGAAATTGTTATTTCCCTGATCAAAGAGCCATTATAACCCCTGGAAAAGAAATTATGTTCACTATCACAACTGAATCAATAAATCAGATGTTGCAAATCCAACTTAAGACTGATGAAACTCCTTTGTCTATTGAGACCCTTACTCAGTTGTATTTGAATCTGGACTTCCCCAAGAGGTTCTAGATATTCCAAACTTTCATTCCCTCATTAGTGGAGACTCCCAAAACCAATCCTCCTTATCCAGCAGCTATATTTTCTGAGAGAACCAGGCACATCATTAGCATGTTGTATTTTATTGTGGGTTATTTCACTGATAAGCATGTTGATGCTTCAGTCTTAGGTTTCTTTTCTACTTTCAGACCTGGTCATCCTCCTTCTACCATATTCAATTTTGCTCAGTACCTTGCTGATATAATTCATGAACAAATTGTTAAAATTCCTGAAGAAGGTGTCTTCAAGTACTCATCAATATTGTTCCACATGTTTTTATACTTCCAGTGTGAAAATTTTGTCATCTACCTTCAAAAGATGGATGTTGAAGGTAATCCACAGTCAGTTAACTTTTCGACTCCATTAATTAGGAAAGACTCCACACAGTCCACATACACAAACTTCATTGACTCTTTCATCCATCCAATTGTCAACATGTTGAATAGCAGCAATCAACCAAGAGTCAGTGAGGAAATAAAAAGGTCTTGCAATTATCAGAAAACTGTAGGACACGAGATTGGTACCTTTATTAGAACCACACATAAATTAGGGTATATGGATCTAATCTTTTTCCATATAAGTTGCCAAAATACCTCCCAATGAGGTTATTTTCACTTGAGTATATCAGGCAGATCCTTAATTCTGATGCAGTAAATTTCTTAGCAACCAAAAAGAAGACACAGTTTAAGATAAAGAATCAGGTTGGTCATTTTATTTACAACAATGGAGATGCATGTCCACAAGATGAAAAATATTTTCAGGAATTTAAGTTCAGTCAGAGTTTTGAGTGGTATTATGATCCTTTAGGAGGAATAAGAAAATTAAGAGTCAAATGTAAATTAACTCCTTATGTACATGATTCAAATCTAGACATTAAAAAATACTCCAATCAGTCTGAATGGTTGGAGAACACTTTAAAAGAGGCAGAGAAGCAAGGTGATACTAGTTCCATCTTGCAGACTCCAGCCCAAGAAGATAGGAACTCTAAAAGAGTCAGGGAAGAAGGATCATATTCAGCACAAACTACAACTGAAACAAAATTCAAATTCATGTACAGGAAGAATCCAAAATTAAATCCTGTAAATGAAGAAGTGGAAACTATTGAAGTGATTGGCATAGATACAGTGGTAAAGGACAATGCTCCTCCTGCAGTTTCTGAAGAAACTCACCAACCCTCAACATCAAAAATTCAAATGATTCAAAAGAAACATAGTATTGAAGTGTCTTCATCCAGCAAACCAGCAAAGAAATAATTTGACATCATGCAGAAGTATAAAGAAATAAAAATAAAAAAATGAGGCATTAAAGGTTGATACATACACTCAGTATTGGAAACAGTCACCTAGTGACCAAAGCAGATTGCTTTCTACATTTGAATACAAGATTAGAAGATGCAGATGACCTTCCTCCAACCCACAGTCAAGCATTCCAAATCATCAGTAGATTATAAAAATACATCCTATGAAGTTCAAGCAAAAGATCTTCATCCCATAAACCAGATAGAATTTCACAAAAAATCTAGTGAAATGTTGTATTCTACTATGACAAATACAGCCATGAGTGTACAGAAGCTGCAAAACACTCTAGGGAACATCAGAGATCAACTAAATTTAGAAAATTCATCCTCATAGGTTAAAGATAAAAGAATCAAATCACTAGAAGATTTGATTATTGAAGTAGGATATGATCCAACAAATGTCAAAGTCGCGGAAGAACTGATAAAAAATAAGAATGCAGACATTGATGCATTAAAGAAGCAACTAAAACTTCCTCCCACTGAACATCCACAAGCAAAGGAAGTTTTATAGATTGAAAGGAAAAAAAGATGAGATGATGAACCTCATTCTTCAATTAACTGCCAAACTAAAAGAAATGGAAAATTAAATGGACAAGTTAGTGCAGGAGAAAAAAGCCAGATCAGAAGAAGTCCATGTCACTTTTATTCTTGTAGTCACTACTGTTGTTCCTTCTACCTTAGCAGAGTCATTGGCCCCTTCAGTTCCAATAGCTACAACACTTGTTACATCAGCAACAACTTCAGCTACAAAGCCATCTACAACAGCATCACAGCCCAGTGATGAAGCAGGCAAACTTGTTAAAGTAATGCAAGAAATATCCATTCAGACAAATGAAATCAATAGACTTAAAGAACAGTTGAAAAATCTGAGTGATGAGAAGAAACTAGTCCAGATTATGCACAACAATGAAGTACAGAAGGCTAACAGGTTGACAAAAAAATTGAAGAAGTTAGAGAAAGATTTAACACTTAAATAACCAATGGCACAAGCCAAGCAGCAGCTATGGGCCAATATCATTGAATCTGTCAATGATATTTGACCATCCATTCATGTTATTTATGAGAAAAACGATTTAATCAAAGCAGCAGGTGAAGCCATCTAAAAAATCAAAGAAGAACTTGGTAAGAAGCCAGAAGAGGCTAATGAAATCATAAAGTTCCTTAATTCCAAAAAAAAGAAGGAATTAGAAGAGATTGGAATTAGTGATAGGACAGATACAATTCTTGAAGTTAGGAAGGTGATTTCAAAGTGAAACTTAATGATACAACTAGAATAGAAGTGTCAAAACATGGAGTTTGGCATAACTAGATTTATGATGAAGTTTGATATTCTGAGACAGAAAGGCTTGCCAAATCCTCTGGTTATCAATGACAGATTGATGAAACAAGAAGACTATGATAAGAAAATCAGATAAGTGGCTAAGGAGCAAGCTAATAATTCAGCCATGCAAGGAATTCCAACATGGAAAGTTCTCTACAAGAGTTTTGAGAATCTTTTTTACCTACATCATGAGATAAAACATTTATTCATCAATAAGCCTACATTTTCAAAGTATACAAAGGCTGATGAGATATTCAGAAGGATGGTAAAAATCAAGTTACTAGAAGCAAAAGCTTCGGAGAAATTTATTGATTTACTATGAAGGTAAAAAAAATAAAACCGAGCAGTAACAGTTTGTAGTGAAAACAAAATAGTCAAAGAGTATCAGAGTTAAAGTGTATCAGGTGAAAGTCAGAGTTAAAATCAAAACAGAAATTACAAAGCGGAGTTAAAGACTACCAGCGTAAAGGACACTCAACTACATAAAAAACATTCTTCGTTGAGCAACAGTGAGAGACAAATCAGCAAAAGATCAAAGACAACAAAACAATAAATTCAATGAAAGCAGGGGTAGCTTGCATTAGTTAGATAGATGTATCTATCTTCTTGCATGAAGATATTTATTTTTCCTTGAATAATTCCTAAGTTTGTTTTAGGATATTTTGTAAGATTTTTTATATAAATACTTCACATTTCAAAGTATTGAGGTTGGATTGTGGATTGCTAAACACTTCTATAGATGTACCGATCTGAACCAAAGGGTTCTTTGTAGCATTTTCAAGTCAGCAGAATGGATTGAGCAATAAAGAAATTATATTACAGGATTCATGTCTTGGGCCACTTCAATGAAGTACTCTCAATTGTTCTTTGTTTTTATCTGAAGTTTTCACATACTTGCATGTTTTCTAAATATAAATGTATAATAGGAATATTATTCCAGAATATGTTTAAAAACACTCTATCTTGAACTGTTATGTCATTTTCATGTTTTCTACTGATATCTAGATTAGGGAATTATTAATTGCTCCCTAGTTTCGATTAACCTTTTTCATTTCCCTCATTATCTAGATATGAGAACCCTTAATTGCTCTGCCATCCCGATTGAAACCATTTTCACCATCAGCCTAAGGATCTGAATTTACTCAGTTATCTTTCCCTATGAACATTTCCCTTTAGAGCCTTGATTCTGTAATAACTGCTTGACACTTTAACTCCATTAGCCCAATGGAAAACAAACTTACATCTATCCATCTGAAACAATGATTCCACCACCAAACCAAACACAAAATCAAATCCCAAGTAATCTACATAACTAGCCTAAAATAAACTAAAATCAACAAAGATAAATCATATAGAGAGATCCCTCTCTGAGCATTAGGAAGGCTAGATCCTAAGGCTTAAAATTAGGTTTTTTGTTACCTATAATATTCTTTAAACCAAAAATATATAAACAACCCTTGACAATTATTGTAGTGATAACATACTAGCGACCATACTGGGGAACTAACCAGTCCTCAATGTTTAAAATAAATCTTAAAGGAAATACATTTACTCATATTTTCACTTTAAGATTGTTTTAAAGGGTTTTTAAGTAAACTTTTCATAAAAAACTAAAATTATGGCTTCCAGAAGAACCGAAGCCAGAAGAACCTGCTATACTAGGTCTAAACCTGATCCAGAACGTGTTGTAATAATAGATAATCCTGACAGAATTTTAAAGAAAAATAAAAAAGTAGAAAGTTTAGGTAATAAAAATCCATTGATCAAGGCAAATTCCCTCCCCAATAAATTATTAAGTTTACACGACATAGAATTTGATTTAGCTTTTGAGCAATCTTTGTTTAGAACTAAATCAGAAAGTGTCATATATGATAGTGGAATAGATCCTGATTTCATTTCATTTATTGAAACTAAGAAGGAAACTGTTTCACTGGATTCAAATAAAAAAGCTTCAGAACGTTATGATAAACTTGATGCATTGACTGCAACTTTGATTAAACAAATTGATGAAGCTTATTTCCAACATTCTGTTGAATTGACTGATTTATCTGCTTATATCCCTAAGCCTTCTACCAGTCATTTAGAATCTGTAAATTCAAATTTATTTAGTACCACCTCATCTATTATTTCCACTACACCTCATTCCACTAAATCCTTCATCCCTAAGCTTCCTCTTCAACCTAGAGTTTTATTTCCATCCCCAAATACTGCAAGTTCATCTTCTAGCACAACTGATGCATTTTCAAGCACTTCAACCACATTTCCAAGTACATCTTCTAGTGTCCCAACCTCATCTACAAGTACCTCAACCTCATCACCAAGCACCACACATTTACCTCCTAGCCCAGCTAGAATATTATCCATGGCTGCCAGATATGCCCCTTTGGTTCTACCAGGTCAATTACATAACATGCCCCAAAATTATCAAAGCAAAATCCCTTAATTTGATGGAACTAGTCAATACACTGCACAACAACATGTTAAAAAAATGATTGATTACTTTGAATTGCATGAAATTGATGAATCTGATGTCCAAATGAGACTGTTTGCCCAAACTTTAGCGGGATAAGTAACGAAATGGTTTAAATCTTTACCTGCAAATCATATTGCTGATTTATAAACCTTCCATAGATTGTTTATCAGTAGATGGGAGAAAAAGAAGAATCCTTACAAATTTTGTCTGAATATGAACACATTAAAAGAGGACCTAATGAGTCAGTTCAGGACTATTGTACTAGATTCAACAGTATCTATAATGCTATTCTAGAAAACATTAAACCCCCACCAGATCTAGTTTTACTCAAATTTCTTGATGGTTTTAATATGGATATGTCATACCAACTGAGGGAAAGGAATCCAGAAACACTAGAACAAATGTAAAATATTTCAATTAGTGTAGAAGCCAATTTTTTATCCTAGAGAGAAAGAACGAGAAATGAAAGAAGAGTAACAATAAAAAAGGAAACATCTACATCATATAGCAAAATAGATAGTTTAGCAAAAGCCATGGAAAAAAGGAATAGACTAGAAAGTATGGAAATGAAACCACAGTGGGATAATCAACAACAAGGCCCTCAAATAAGAAATCCCAATTTTAGAAAAAACACCAACACTGGTAAATCTAGAGAATCAACACCTCACCAACAAATAAGACCACCTTTCTAAGAGAACTATGTTGAAAGTTCTCACCAAAATGAAGATAATGAATACATTCAGATTAATTTAATGGGAATCAATGATGATAATACTATTTTTCTTACACAAAAAGAATAGGAATTATATGAATTACAACAGTTATAGTTAGAATCTAGAGAGTCTTTTGATTATAAGCAAGGTTATGAGTTTTCCATTAATGAAGTTCACAAGTAATATAACCTTAGGAGTAAGAAAAATGTAGAAGCCCCTAATAATAAATCTACTCAAATTCAGACAAATAAAACAGTAGAAGCTCCTACAACCAAAGTACTTCAAATCCTCCCTAGAGAAACCCAACAAAACTCTAGTTCAAATCAGAAAAATTCAAGTCCTAATCAGAAAATTTCTAGTCCAAAAATTGCACCTAGTCCTAAAATTGTAGACATTACAGATATTGTTGTTCAAACATCAGCTGATCCTTAAAATTTTGCTGCTGCTAAAACAACAACCTCTGCTAAAAAAACACTTTATGCTAAAACTTTAGCTGATCCAAAAACATCTGTTGCTGATAAAAAATCAGCTGATTCTAAAACAACTGTTGAAATTTCAAAACCTGCCAAAACTTCCACTACAACTCAAACTGTCCTTGAAAAGAAGATTGAAAACAATAAAACAGTGGAAACTCAAACAGAAAAACCAACTGTAGGTAAAGAAGTAAAACACACTCAAACTATAGTTACTAAAGAAGAAAGCATTCTGTTAGGAAAAACACAAACACCATTTAACATCCAAACTGAAATTTCCAAACTAAAAATACCAATGCCTTTGGCAGAGTTGGTAAAACATGATTTATACAAATCACAGATCACTGAAACTTTGAACATAAATGAAGGAGAAGACTTTGTAAATATAAATGATGATAAACTAGAACTACTTTTTGGCCTGGAGGTCAATGGAAAACATCAAGAAGGTGGTGTTCCTCCTTTCTACATTAGCTTGAGTATACATCATCAAATCCTACACAGTGCTATGCTAGATTCAGGAGCATCCCACAATTTAATGCCAAAAGCCATTATGGAAACTTTGAATTTAGATTTTACTAAACCCTACAAAGATATTTTCTCTTTTGACTCTAGTAAACTGAAATGTCTTGGCTTAATAAAAGATTTATGTGTCACTTTAGTCCAATACCCAGGAAAAAGTATAGTCATGGATATTGTAGTAGTTTATGTCCCTCCAAAGTATGGAATTCTATTATCTCGCTCATGGAGAGCGAAACTGCAGGATCTCTACAATTAGACATGTCTTATGCCACTATTTCAATATTTGGTCTACCCAAGAAACTTTTCAGAGAAACTCTAATGAAGTACATGGTCAGTAGTACAGAACAACCTTAGAATTATCCCATTTACTTTGTACATTATTATATGGATTCCTTCATTTTATGTAATTTTGATTCTGGCATAGATAAAAACACAACTTTAAAACAGAAAAAGAAGGAAGTTGACAGTGACAACATATTTCATGAATCAATGTGGCACTTAGACTTTTATGGCTCAGTGAACAAATTAGGAGCAGGAGCAGGAGTTTGGATTTATAACATGGAAAACAATCATTCAGAAGTTCATGCCTTTAGATTAAACTTTAAATGTACAAACAACATGGCAGAGTATGAAGATTTAATCTTAGGACTGCAGATTGTTAGAAATTTAGGAGGAAAAATAGTTTTTATCATGGGAGACTCTGACTTAATTGTAAATCAAATTAGAGGAGAATATTTTGTATATAATCCTAGATTAAGACAATAAAGAGAAACAGTTTTAGATCTAATTAAAGAATTGTTTGAAATTGACTTTTTTGTGATTCCTAGAAAACATAACATACATGTACATAATTTAGTAACTTTTGATAGCATCTGCAATCTTCCTTTTCATCCAAAACACCAATATACAACAAAGGTAAGTCACAGGCCTACTATACTAGACAACTTAAAATATTTGCAAATTTTCACACAGGATACTGAAATCTATCACTTTATGAATGCTGAGGGATAATTCTAGAATTGTAACATAGATACAGATTGTACAGTAGATGATAAAATAGACAGTGAGATAGATATAAATAATTTATATTTCTTTGAACCCACTAAATTCACTCAAGTAGAAATAGACAAATTAGAAAAGGTGGAAATAGAAGAATTAGCAGATGATGATTCTGACATTTTAAACCTTAAGAATAACTTTTTACCTAAGGGATTAGCCCCATTAGAAGATCTTTTTGATTCAAATGATATTGCAAGAAAACCAAAATGGAACCATTAAGATCATACATAGAAGAATGCAATATAGGAACAGAACCGAAACCTAAGCTCATCAAACTTTCCAAAGCATTACCTCAAGAAAAAAAACTGAAATACATAGCTTTGTTTAAGGAATTTCAGGATGTATTTTCATGGAGTTATGAAGATCTTAAATCTTATGACACTAGCATAATACAACACAAAATACCTATCAAAGAAGATCAAAACCCATTCAAACAAAAGCTTAGAAGAATAAATCATTTTCTTATGCCTTTGATTGAAAAAGAGGTAAAGAGGATGTATGAAGCACAGATCATTGCACCTATCAGATATTTTGATTGGGTTTCAAACTTAGTTCCCATTAGGAAGAAAGTAGGGGAAATCAAACTTTGTGTTGATATCCAGAATTTAAACAAAGTGTCCCTAAAAGATAACTACCCTCTCTCCAAGATGGATCATATTTTAAAGAGGGTAGTTGGTTCATCCAGGATTTCATTGCTTGATGGATTCTATGGATATAATCAGATCTTAGTTCAGCTAGAAGAACAACCAAAGACAACATTTACTACTCCTTGGGGTACTTTCATGTATTTGAAAATGAATCTTGGACTAATGAATACAGGAGCCACATTCCAGAGAGCTATGGATATAGATTTTGCCAAATAAATTCATGATTTTCTTGTAATTTATCTAGATGATATAATTGTATTTTCAAAAACTGACAATGAACATCTAGAGCATCTGAGACAAGTGTTTATTAAATGTAGAAAATTTGGTATTTCTTTGAATCCAAAAAAGACTCTCTTTGGACTTGAAGAAAGTAAACTATTAGGACATATAATATCAAAAGAAGGAATTAGGATAGACCCATCTAGAATAGAGACCATTTTAAACATAATTCATCCTAGAAATATCAAGAAATTGTAGTCTTTCTTAGGTAAGATTAATTTTCTCAGAAGATTAATTTCAAATTTAGCAGAAATAATTAGAGAACTGAATAACATGTTAAAGAAAGACTCAACACTTAAATGGACAGTAGAGGCCAAACAATCCTTTGAATCAATCAAACAAGCCATTACAAGAACACCAGTCCTAATAAGTCCTGATTTCATAAAAGATTTTATTATTTGTTCTTTTGCTTCAGAACATACTATTTCTGCAGTCTTGCTACAGAAGAATAATCAGGGCTATGAAAAGCCCATTTCCTTTTTCAGTAAATCACTAAGAGATACCACACTAAAGTATAACATAATGGAAAAACATGCACTTGCTTTAGTGAAGGCAATTAAATACTTTAGAGTGTATATCTTATATGCACACATCATTTCATATGTCTCAAATTCAGTAGTAAAGGACATTCTGACTCAAAATGGGCCTAATGGCAAGAGAGGCAAATGGATTGCCACTATTTTGGAGTATGACATTGAAATTAAGCCCACCAAACTCATTAAAGGCCAAGGTTTAGCCAAACTCATGGCTGAATCAAACTGTTAGGCCTTAGATATAAATTGTATTTCCCAATTAGATTATCAGGAAGAGATGGCCACTCCACAAATCAGTGAAGCTTTATTAGATTCACCATGGTATGCAGATATCATATTTGTATTGGGCGGAAACCCGAACCTGGGTTACACTTAACCGCTGATAATGGTTATTTTCTGTGCAGGAAAAGGAGAAAACGAGGAGTTGTCGTTCCAAAGGAAAGGACAAAGTCGAGATAACTGTTGTCCCTCTGAAGGAGAACCGAATGCAAACAAGGCTAAACAGATCAAAGCAAATCGGCCTGGAAAAGGAGGAGAAGACACTAGCTCGGCGCAAAAGAAAAGAAAGGATAAAGGATTAACAGTTTGGCGAATCCCTCAGGATCTTTGATCCTGAGGGATCGCTGCTTTATTTATCTTATTACTTGGACATCTCCGCCGTCACCTTTATATAAAGGGACAACACTGTTAGCTTAAGAAAGGGATACGTTTTTATGTAATTTTCTGTTAAACATCAGCTCTGATTATTAAGTCTCGTTGCGAACTGGTTCATTGTATTTTTGTCCGATGCATTAATATAAGCTTGGTGATTATCTCATCTCTGCGTCTGGATTAACTTAAGGTGGTGTATCCTTAGAGGCTAAGGGCCCGGCCCCGGAGGACACTTGCTTCTGTATCACTACGATTTGATTTCTGCGTGGTTTGTTTATCGTTGTTATTTGGTAATCTGATATGCTTTATAAGTTGATATTACATGCTCTGTTAAGATTAAATCATTGAGGTTTTTACAGATAGAATCGTGTATTGACTCTGCATTATGTTATTGATCCTTTCAGAGTTAATTGCATGTTATTAGTCTTAACCGAATATTCTTACTGTTCTGTTACAGAGCTTTTATATTGAACATTCGTGTCATAGATTCATTTGAAGTAGTGTTCTTCATAATTGTTGGATTCAGAAATAATGTTGTTCTATTTGGAAGCACAGTCGTATCCCTGTTGATTAAGATTGATCAGATTATTATTCCAGCAGGTTGTGTGCGTATATGATTTACTAGTGCTGTTCCATAATTTATCAATAGTTAATGCTGTTCCATTAGTGTGTTTTGCTTGATTTACCTTAAGAGTGAAAGATTGTTATTTGATTGTGAAGAGTGCATTTGGGTTAATAGATCAAGACTCGCGAGACTTAGTTGTTCGATTGCTGTTCCATTTTAGAATTACTGTTCCATTCCAGATTTGCTGTTCAATTCTCTATTTGTTGTTCCATTTTGCTATCTGTAGTTCCATTTACTCGCATTTGTTGTTTTTGTGTGAGAGACGATCTAAGGCTGTAGTGAGCTTTGGCATTCACTGTCTAGCTCCCAGACCCGTGGTCTATGCTCTAATTTCCTTTCCATCAGTTTCCAAAGGGATGGGTTATCGCTGCCAAACCCTTGACTGATAAGATGCCTAGTTTTCTGAATGTGTGATTTATTCTTTTGAAGTAATTTAGTTACAGACAAGCATCTGTTTACTCTTGTATTTCTTAAACATTGTACTACTAGCATTACTCTGACAAGTGATAGCCTCATACTGAGACACTCTTTGGAATAACAAAACGCTCCCGGATTGACATATTAATGTGAGGTAATTAGAGGTGAAAGAGACCCTTTTTATAGCTCTACATTTTGGCGCCGTTGCCGGGGAAAGAGTGTAGCCATTTGTCTTTTTCAGAGTAGTGTACGAACCTGATAGGGAGGAGTTGGATCTTAAAAACGGAAGGTAAGAACCTACGTGCGGAGCATGTAAAAGCCCTGCTCCACTATCCGCTTTCCTAACAGATTTGTTTTTGCTTTGTTTGAATAGAATTTGGTAGTTCATTTGAGTGCATGACTAAGTAGAAAAGACCAGAAAAGAATATCAAACCCCCATCCAAGCCTGAAAAAGCTAAGGGGCCGGTGACCCTTGGCCGAACGACCTTCATAGACGAAATCTATAAGAAAACAGAATCTCAGCCATCAATAGGCCCCAGGAAAATCATTTCTAAACAACCTACTAGTTCCCTTCAGGCCACAGGATCACCATCTGTAGCCTTTGCTGAGGTGCATAGTCAAACTGAAGAGCAGGACTTTCAAGAAATTGAAAATTCTACTCCAGAACTATTGCAGGAAGGGAATTTCAGCAACTTTTGTGAAGGAGAAGGAGAAACAGGGGAAACCAAGGAACCAAAATCTCCTATTGGAACAAATCAGACATTAAATAGCCCAGATAAGGGGAGTGCTGCGAAAATCATTGTTGAAGGAATCCAATCTCCTCAGACATCAGGTATTCTCGTTATTCCAGATAAGGGAAGTGCTATTAAAACTATCCCTGTCAAAACCATTCCCTCTCAACCTAGGAATACCCTCCTAGATATCCCAGAAGGTTATTGGCATATATTCGATCCCATGGCTCAGAACCAGCCAAATGCTCAAACCTCTACATTAAAATATCCTATAGTGGATTCTGCAGCAAATGCACCCATGAAAGCTATCCCTCTGCAGCATATCCCTACATTTCACGGTCTCACATCAGAAGATCCGGATGCATTTTTATTCGAATTCGATGTGTTATGCAGGGGGTATGATTACACCACCGATCCCCAAAAATTGAAATTATTCCCCTCTACATTAAAAGGGGCTACTTTAAGATGGTTTATGGGACTAGGTGGTGGGGTTATCAACAATTGGGATCAAATGAAAGAATCCTTCTTAAAAAAATATCAGGATTATTGTAGGTCTAGAGAATTAAAAGACGAAATATTCCAAATGATAGCCAGACCGAATGAAACATTGGAGAAGTATGTGGAACGTTTTCAATACAATCTACAAAGATCTCCTTATGCATCGCTACCTTTACCTGATAATGTGTTAAAAACTGCATTAATAAGGGGCATGAAGGAACAATGGATTGAAACATTAAACATCATGGGAAAAGGGGATATTTATCAAGAGAATTTTGCTGACATCATTGATTTATATATCAGGAGTTCGAGAGGCAGCACAAGAATAAAACCGACAGAATATGATCGGTTTGCAAGAGATAACAAAGTATCAACAGAAGGAGTAACACGTGCAAAAATTGGAAATTTATTAGAAAATTTCAAAACTGATATTCTGGGGACACTAACTACACAACTTGATATTGTGCAGGCTAAACAGAAGCAGATGGAGGCAGAACAGAATTTGGCAATCTTCTGCCCCCGATGCAGAAAAAAACATAGCCACGAGGAATGTCCACTGGATAAAGTCCAAACGTGCGCCATCTGTACAAAAGATCACCTTACGGAGAGCTGCCCCTCACTTCCTGGATTGAAAGCGGTATATAAGGAAGCAGAAGAAGAACCAGAGTCAGTGAACTCGATCAACCAGCGTCGCCAGTGGCAGCCGAGACAACCTGGTATGTTTCCGGACTCAACCTCTTTTTTTCAACCCCCACAGTATAATGCTCAACAATATGGTATGTGGCAAAATCAATCTCAACCCCCATTTTCAAACTGGTCACCACAATCGTTTCCTTCTTCAAATCCATGGCTGAATCAAACAAGCCAATCTGGTTGGCTGAATTTCCCTTACACTCCACCATATTGGCAAAATGGCCCATATCCTTCACAATGGACTCCCCCTACTTCACAAAGTTCACCCTGGCAGACAAGCTGGCAAAGACCGATGCACCAGCCAGCTGGAACTATTCCGCTCCCTCAACCTACTCTGCCAGCCTTACAACAAAATCCCCAGTCTAACCTAAGACCGCAACTCCCAGCCCAACCCGATCCCAATCCAAATAACAGACAGGTCCAATCTATCCAAATCATAGAATCACCAGAGATAGGACCCGACCTGAGGGAGTGCAATGATCTTCAGTTAATATCTGGACGCATAATTGAAACTGAGGGAGATAAAACAGTTCATATCGAAGATCAGTTACCAAGAGAACATCAGTTGCAACAAGAGGATGTAAATAAGCAGCAGACTCATAATCAAGCAACCACATCCTCTCCTCCGTTCCCAGAACGATTAGTCATACCTCGACCCATACAATATCTTGACTTTGACATTCTGGGAGAATTACAAAATCTGTACATAAAAATTCCATTCCTCCAAGCCATTCAAGACATTCCTATATACGCAAAAACTATCAAAGAGTTGTGCATAAAGAAACCAAGGAGGAATATAACAAATAATCCAAGAGTCCAAGTAGTCGGTACTTTATCGGACCTATTATCTGGGAGAGAAACACCCATTAAATATGAAGACCCAGGGAATCCAATTATAACTGTTCAAATTTATGGTCAGACCCTGTCTAATGCCTTAGTTGATCTAGGAGCTGCAATTAATATTTTAACAACCACTACTTGCCAAAAGCTCGGCATTACATCAGTAGAACCCACCTCTACTTTGTTAGAATTGGCTGACCGATCTGTGGTTAGACCAGAGGGTATTCTACAGGATGTCATGGTCTCTGTAGATTCCTGGGAGTATCCAACCGATTTCCTGATAATTAATCCAAAAACCCGACTTGATGGACACCCGCTAATTTTAGGTAGACCTTGGCTTACCACTGCCGATGCCTACATTGGCTGCCGGCAGGGAAATATGACCATAACCAGAGGACCGAATAGCAAGAATTTAGTTCTATATCCTCCAGCGCAGCCAAGTGTCACAATAATCAAAACTAATAAGCACCTTGTATCATACCTTACTGATAACATCAGATCTCCATTAACTATACAAGAGGCACTTGATTTTAAAGACCAAACAGAAGATGATGCCATTAATAATTTCATTAGTCAAACTAAACCTCGCACACAGTGTCACATGATAGAAGCAACATTTGATAATGAATTAGAGGAAGATCCTCTGAAAGATACGCATGACCAAACGATACCTGTTACTTCTGTTGCAAATAGTAAAACTGTGGAAATTGCACCGGGAAAAAATTTAAACATCAATGCTAATCTCACACCTGAACAAGAAACTAAGCTCATCCATCTGTTAACGAAATATCAAGAAGCATTTGCATGGGATTACCCTGATATGAAAGGAATCGACCCCCAGTTATGTACACACCACATTTATATAGAAAAAGATGCCAGACCTGTTCGTCAGCCCCAAAGGAGACTTAATCCTCATCTAAAGGATGTGGTAAAAGCTGAACTTCAGAAACTTTTAGATGTCAATTTTATCTATCCTATTTCTGATAGTAAATGGGTCTCTCCGCTTGTGGTGGTACCAAAAAAGAATGGAAAATGGAGAATCTGTGTGGATTATAGGGAACTAAATAAGGCAACACAAAAAGATCATTTTCCTCTCCCAGTCATAGACCAAGTATTAGATACTTTAGCAGGAAAGAAATTCTTTTCTTTCCTGGATGGCTTCAGTGGATACAATCAGATTCAGATTGCCCCTGAAGACCAGGATAAAACTACTTTTACTTGTCCCTGGGGAACATTTGCCTATCGAGTTCTACATTTTGGCCTATGTAATGCTCCTGCCACATTTCAAAGGGCTATCCTTAGCATTTTTGCAGATTTAATAAATGATGGACTTGAAGTTTACATGGATGACTTTACACCATATGGAGATGGTTTTGATCCAGCTCTAGACACCCTAGAAAAAGTCCTACAACGCTGCATTGTTACCAGGCTTTGCTTAAGCCACGAAAAATGTTTCATGATGATGACTGAAGGACTTATCCTAGGACATTATGTTTCGGCAGCCAGCATTCAGGTAGACCCGGCCAAAATTCAAATACTTTTGCTCATTCCCACTCCTACTACTCAAACAGAGGTACGCAGCTTTCTTGGATTTTCTGGTTATTATAGACGATTTATAGAACATTATTCGCACATTGCTGCTCCTTTATATGCACTAACTGGTAACGTTGATTTTCTTCTGACAGAAAAATGTGACCGTGCTTTCGAGGATTTAAAGAAGCTCGTATCCACAGCCCCAGTCCTTCGAGGACCAAACTGGGACCTACCGTTCCAGATATCATCTGATGCCTCAGATACAGCCATTGGCGCAGTCCTTGGGCAGGGAGAGGATAAAAAACCATATGCTATCTATTACATCAGCAAAAATTTATCCCCTGCTGAATTAAATTACACTGTTACTGAAAAATAATTCCTAGCTGTAATACATGCTGTCAATAAGTTTAGACATTATATTACAGGCTATCTTGTTATCTTGTATACAGACCATTCTGCCATAAAATATTTAGCAAATAAGCCTGTCACAAATGCCAGAGTAACTAGATGGTTGATTTTATTGCAGGAATTCGATATCACAATCAAGGATCGGCCTGGCAAAGAAAACCCTGTAGCTGATTTTCTTTCGAGAATACCAAAACCAAGCGATGCAGCAGCAGTTGAAGATCAATTTCCGGATGAGCACCTGTTTGTTGTTGCTGTTCAAACACCCTGGTATGTTGATGTTGCCAACTACCTCGCAGTAGGTAAACTACCAAAACATTTAACCCCTAATGAGCGCAAGCAGATTGTTCAGAAGAGTGCTCGATTCTCGTGGATTGGGGGCTATTTGTTTCACACAGGGGCAGACATGCATATCAGGCGATGTGTTCGAGAAGATGAAATCTTTGACATCCTAAAAGCCTGTCACGATGGACCGTGTGGTGGACACTTCGCTGAGCGAAGAACTGGACACAAAGTATTGCAGACAAGATATTACTGGCCTACGATTTTCAAAGATGCAAATAAATTTGTCCAAGCCTGTGACAACTGCCAGCGAGCAGGACGACCTGGTCAAGCTGATGAGATGCCTCTGAAACCACAGTTATTCATCGAACCATTCGAGCGATGGGCTCTTGATTTCGTTGGACCCATCAACCCCTCATCAAATCAGAAAACATATATTTTGGTGGCAACATAATATGTCACCAAATGGGTTGAGGCAGAAGCATTACCAAGAGCCACAGAGGACTCTGTCATACAGTTCCTGTTCCATCTATTTGTTCGTTATGGCCTTCCCAGGGAAATAATTACAGATGGAGGACCACAATTTGTTGGGCATAAATTAGCTGCAACACTCAACAATTATCACGTCCGGCATAAAATCACTACTCCATATCACCCACAGGCGAATGGGCAGGTAGAAAGTAGCAATAAGATAATAGAATCAATCCTAACAAAAACCATTGCGTCACATAGGCGTGATTGGGCTACCCGACTACCTGAAGCACTTTGGGCCTATAGAACCACATGGAGGAGCACCACCGGTTACTCACCTTATCAATTAGTGTTTGGGAAACAACCCATTTTTCCCATAGAATTCGAAATCCAAACATTACGGACAGCACAGGAAGTTGGCCTAGATCTAAGCGAGGCACAAATCAATCGACTGCAGCAGATCAATGAATTAGACGAAGTTAGGCTCTCTGCATTACAAAATACAGCATTAATTCAACAGCAGTGAGCTAAATGGCATGATGCGCTCATCAAAAACAAAGTCTTCCACGAGGGAGACTGGGCTCTGTTATATGACTCTCGGTTTCAGGACTTCCCTGGAAAACTTCAGACTCGATGGTTGGGACCATACGAAATCCAGAAGGTGCATGACAACGGAACCCTTACTCTAATTACCATTGACGGTTCTGGATATGCATTCAAAGTAAATAGCCACCGAGTTCGTCTCTATCGCAAACCACTCACTCGGGAATCCTTCTGCCAGCAGCTACGCCGAGACACTAATATGGAGATTTTAGGAGAGGAAGAGAAATCTTCCTCACCTGTAATTCATTAAGGAATTCATTTCTTTTTGTACATAAGTTCTTGTCTTTGAGTCGTTCTTGTACATATGTTTGAATTAAATGTTTTCTTGTCATTTTTTTGCTGTTCTTTTTCTTTCTCAAAGTTTCGATTTTTGCCGTTCTAAAAAAATGGCATTTGCGTGTTTTTTTATGCTGTTGGCTTTGCTTGTTTTGCTGTTCCTTTTCTAAAGGAACAACATTCTGGATCTCTGCTGTTCCTTTTCCAAAGGAACAGCATTTTTGCGTTTTTCGCTATTCCTTTTCCAAAGGCACAGCATTTTTGGTTACTACTGTTCCTTTTTTTCAAAGAAACAACATTCTTTTGTTGCTGCTTGTTCCTTTTTCAAAGGCATTTGACCCTAGCGATCTATAAGTCTGTCGTTGTTTCTTTTTCAAAAGGAACACCACTAGCATACTTTTGCTCTCCTTGTGAAACAACTTATTCCTTTTGCTGATCTAAATTGAGGATGCTTCTTGCCCATCTTCTTTCAAGTCTTTAAGATACAGCTATGTACTTGTGCAATGAATATAAAATCACAACATACCGAAATCCGCAAACCATAAATCGCTATATCTATAAGGCTCTGCATTAGTAAGAGGACAAAAGGAAGGACATACTTATTTCTTATCTTTTGTTGTCATTGTTTTACTAATTTTGCCCTGATTGGTTATCCTTATCATGCTGATCCCTTTAACCCTCTTTGATTATTATTTAGGAATAAGAGCAAAGGGCTTATATCTTCCTATTGAGATGATAAGACTTCTTCCACCATTCCTACTCTTAAGGAGTGTTGAACCACCCTTTGTGTATAAATAAGGAAAATTACTCTATGAAAAAGAAAAAATATGTGAACATGATATGTGAGATGTCAAATGCAGGATAGGGGGTCTCATCAAGAGCCAGCCTACCATGATCATGAGGATAGAAGTGAAGTGGCAATCCCACTATGGCCACCACACCAGGGATATGGTCCAAAAGGTATATTAAATAATCGAACCTTGGAACAGGAGGTCTCATCACGAGCCGGCCTGCCCACTTTTCGCTCCTTCCTCGTGAATGGCATTATGGTTAACTGGTCACCAAGCCAGCATAATGGTCTACACTTTGACATAACAACATTCCTACGTATACACAAAGGATCATGGTTCCAAGGGTGAAAAAACAACTCTGCCAAGGTTATGGACACCTGTCGGCAGCAGAGCACTGTTAATGGTATTGAAGTCACATTGGTTACACCAATGGGTAAGATACTAATACTCTTTTGTTTCTTATATCCTAGGAACTAATCATATATTATTTCCCAATTTATACATCGCATGAACATTTATCATCACCAATCATGGCAAAGGAAGTGACCATGACCACTTGAGATTTGGCAAGTACGACAGATGTCCTACCCACCAGCCTCATATCATAACACAACAGCCTCTTACATAATACGCGATCAACTCTCTGCCTCGATTTCGGTAATTCGTTGTCTTTCTAAATATGGCATAATTCCATATGCTTTTCCTTTCTGACTCGGTTGCAGATCGGGTGCTGCTCCTTTATTTGACAGCTGGGACAGCCTATCACATTGCGGGGGGGGGAGGTTAACCTCATTATTCCCTGAATTACGTGTCAGCTCACTATTCGGGAAAGATAGTGTACGACGGTATGGCATGGCTTAACGGCATGGCATTTCGGTATGCTTTTGATGACTATTTCAGTGGCTTTTTAATAGAATTTGTGAACCTTTTTGTATCATGAATTTGGAAAGTAATAAGGAACCATAACAAAACATGTGAGAATTGATATGCAAGACTTAGCCACTGATAATGGTTATTTTCTGTACAGGAAAAGGAGAAAACGAGGAATTTCCGTTCCAAAGGAAAGGACAAAGTCGAGATAACTGCTGTCCCTCTGAACGAGAACCGAATGCAAACAAGGCTAAATAGATTACAGCAAATCGGCTCGGAAAAGAAGGAGAAGACACCAGCTCGGCGCCAAAGAAAGGAAAGGATGAAGAATTAACAGTTTGGCGAATCCCTCAGGATCTTCGATCCTGAGGGATCGCTGCTTTATTTATCATGTTACTTGGACATCTCCGCCATCACCTTTATATAAAGGGACAACACTGTTAGCTTGATAGATAGGATACGCTTTTATGTAATTTTCTGTAAAACATCAACTTTGATTATTGAGTCTCGTTGAGAACTGGTTCAATGTATTTTTGACCGATGCATTAATAAAAGCTTGGTGATTATTTCATCTCTGCGTCTGGATTAACTTAAAGCGGTGTATCCTTGGAGGCTAAGGGCCCGGCCCCGAAGGACACTTGCTTCTGTACCATTACGACTTGACTTTTGTGTGGTTTGTTTATCATTGTTATTTGGTAATTTGATATGCTTTATAAGTTCATATTACATGCTTTGTTAAAGATTGAATCATTGAGGTTTTTTACAGATAGAATCGTGTGTTGACTCCGCATCAAGTTATTAATCCTTTCAAGAGTTAATTGCATGTTCTTACTGTTTTGTTACAGAGCTGTTATACTAAACGTTCGTGTTGTGCGCGTTTCTGATTTATCAGTACTGTTCCATAATTCATTAATAGTTATTGCTGTTCCATTAGTGTGATTTGTGTGAATTGCTTTTAGAGTGAAAGAATGTTATTTGATTGCAAAGAATGCATTTGAGTTAATAGATTAAGTTTGGTTACAACCTGCGGGACTTAGTTATTCAATTGCTGTTCCATTTTAGACTTGCTGTTCTATTTCAGAATTGTTGTTCAATCCTTTATTTGCTTTGCTATTCCAT